>JAYESD010000003.1:38717589-39106704 GCA_036927565.1 Tuctoria greenei | reverse complement strand
CGGAGAGTGTTTTATTCGACGTGGCAGACGTCGACCTCCCCTTCAACACAATCATCGGGAGGCCAGCCCTCTACAGGTTCATGGCTGTAGCCCACTACGGCTACCTCGTCCTGAAGATCCTGACCCCTTCCGATGTCCTCAGGATCAGAGGGGACCGCTCAGCCGCAGTTTCAGCCTTGGAGCAGCTCCAAGCACTTGCAGCAGGGAGGGCACCGGGTCCCAGGAGGCTCGAACGGAGAGTCGGCCAGAGCAAGGCCTGGCGCAGCGAGCCTCCACTGCTGCACCTCGTGCGCAACCCCGCCAACGACGACGACGTCCCTGTCAAGGTCGTCAAGATTGGCCCTGAGGCTGCCCAGACGACTCGAATCGCGGGGGAACCTGGACAGCAAATAGGAATGCGCGCTCGTCACCTTCCTCCGGGACAACGTCGATGTGTTTGCATGGAAACCATCACAGATGCCCAGGATCCCCAGGGAGGTGATTGAGCACCATCTGAAGATCTACCCCAACGCCCGGCCGGTACAGCAGAGGCCCAGGAAATAGTCCATCGAGCGGCAGAACTTCATCTTGTGAAGAAATCAAGAAGCTGCTCGATGCTGGTTTTCATCCGGGAGGTTCACCACCCACGGTGGTTGGCCAACCCTGTTGTCGTTCCTAAGGCTGGCGGGAAGCTCCAGATGTGCATCGACTACACCAATCTCAATAAGGCATGTCCTAAGGATCCATTCCCTCTTCCTAGGATAGATCAAATAGTAGACTCAACATCAGGTTGTGACCTTCTATGTTTCCTAGATGCGTATTCCGGTTTTCACCAAATACTTATGTCTAGGGAAGATGAGGAGCACACTGCTTTCATAACAGTAGACGGCTTGTATTGTTATGTCTCCATGCCTTATGGTCTCAAAAATGCCCTCCCCACCTATGTACGTGCAATGCATAAGACATTTGGGGACCTCATTAGAGACCTGGTAGAGGTGTATGTCGACGACATCGTGGTAAAAATCAGGGACAGGCACATCCCTATTAGACAACCTAACCAGAGTCTTCAGCAAGCTGCGCACGACACGCACGATGCTAAACCCCGACAAGTGTGTCTTTGGGGTCTCCGCAGGGAAGCTCCTTGGTTTCTTGGTATCGCAACCGAGGGATCGAAGCTAACCCAGAGAAGATCAAGGCGATAGAGCTGATGCGGCCGCCGGCCCGCATCAAGGACGTGCAGAAGCTTGCAGGATGTTTGGCAGCCCTCAGACGGTTCATCTCAAGACTGGCTGAGAGAGCTCTGCCCTTCTTCAAGATTTTGCGAAAGTCAGGCCCCTTTGAGTGGACTGAGGAAGCTGAAGCGTCCTTCCAGGGGCTCAAGAAACACCTGACGACGCTACCCATTATGGTGGCGCCAGAACCCGGCGAGCCGCTCCTGTTGTACATCACCGCAACAACGGAAGTGGTCAGCATGGTCTTGGTTGCAGAACGACCGGAGCTACTACCGCAACAAGTACCAGAAGGAGCCCCAGAGGGGGGGAGGCCAAACCTCAAGGCCCGAACCCAGAATAGCCCCCCCCCCCCCCCCCCCCCCCCCCCCCCCCCCCACCCCCCCCCCCCCCCCCGCCCCCCCCCCCCCCCCCCCCCCCCCCCCCCCCCCGCTTGTGAGTTCCAGTGACCAAGTGCCTTACGGGTCCCAGCCCCCAGAGGCCCAGCTAGACCCTGGGAGCCACATTCCCCAGGAGACAGACGCATTGCAAGGAGCCCCGGACCCCCCAGGGAGGGTTCGGACCTCCCAACGGGCAGTCTACTACGTCAGTGAGGTCCTCCATGAAGCAAAGACAAGATACTTGGAGGTACACAAACTACTGTATGCAGTGCTCATAGCATCGAGGAAGCTCCGGCATTACTTCCAGGCTCACCGAGTTTCAGTGGTCACCTCCTTCCACTGAAAACCATACTCCACGGCCCCAATTCGATTGGCAACATTGCCAAGTGGGTGGCGGAGCTGGCTGAGTTCGAGTTGGAGTTCTTACCTCGACACGCAGTCAAAAGCCAAGCACTAGCGGACTTCTTCGCCGAATGGACCCCATCACCAAGCAACCCAGGGGGGCCGGACAACGGCGAAATGGTGCCGAAGGCTCCGGTTTTCACCGAGACCCCCTGGACGCTCTACTTCGACGGTTCCTCACGAAAGCAGGGGGCCGGTGCTGGGGTCCTGCTTCTCACCCCGACTGGGGGGTAGTTCAAGTACATGGTGCGCCTCGACTTCAAGGCGACAATCAACATGGCGGAGTATGAAGCCCTAATCTTTGGGCTGAAGACGGCCCTAAACCTCAATGTCCGACAGATCTTGGCTAAAGGTGATTCTCAACTGATCATCAAGCAAGCCAGAGGAGAGTGCAGCTGCAACGACCCTCAATTAGCTGCATACCTACTGCACGTACGGAAGCTGGAAAAGGACTTTGGAGTCTTGGACTTGTGCCATGTACCCCGAGCTGACAACTCAGTCGCAGACGACCTGTCAATGAAGGCCTCCACAGGGGCCCCAGTGCCCCAAGGAATCTTTGCAAGGACGTTACCGCGACCAACCGCCCGAGCAGCCGAGCCGGGCGAAGGGGGGCGAGCCCAGCACCTCGAAGCTGGCAGTCCCGGGCGACCCTGCTACCATGGAGTCCGCCAAGGATCGTATGCGCCACCGAGGGCTCCGAGCTACCGGGCGCCCAAGATCCAGAAGCTCAAGCAAGTCCCGATGCATGGATCTCGGAGGGTCCGGGACTACTTGAAGGACAATATCCTTCCCGAAGAACATGCCCTGGCAGAAAGGATTGTTCGCATGGCCTAAAAGGTACACGCTGGTGGAAGGGGATCTCTACCGGCGTGGCGCCAACGACATCCTACTACGATGCATTACCCGGGAGGAGGGTTGCGACCTGCTCGCAGAGATCCATGGAGGCGAGTGCGGGAACCACGCGTCCTCCCGCACGCTGGTCGGTAAAGCCTTTCGGCATGGCTTCTACTGGCCGACAGCACTCCAGGATGCCGCCGAGATGGGTAAGGAGATGCAAGGCGTGCCAGTTTCATGCCAAGAAGATCCATACACCAGCTCAGGCGCTGCAGATGATCCCTCCCTCATGGCCATTCGCTGTATGGGGGTTGGACATCCTGGGACCCTTTTCCAGAGCCGTCGGAGGATTTCGGCATCTCTACGTCGCTGTAGATAAGTTCACCAAGTGGCCGGAGGCCGCCCCAGTTGTCACATCAACAAGCAGTCAGCAGTAAAGTTCATTAAGTCGATCGTCTGCCAGTTCGGGGTCCCCGAACAGAATCATCACTGATAACAGGACCTAGTTCACAAGTGCAGCGTTCCAAGAATACTGTGAGGACCTAGGGATCAAAGTCTGCTATGCATCTGTTGCTCATCCAGAGAGCAATGGGCAGGTCGAGAGAGCCAATGCAGAGATCCTCAGGGGCCTCAAGACTCGCACGTTCTCACACCTTGAGAAGCATGGTGCAAATTGGGTGGATGAGCTTTCGTGTGCGCTGTGGGCTAGCCGGACATCAACCAGTCGGGCCACGGGGGAAACGCCTTTCTTCTTGGTGTATGGGCCGGAGGCCGTCCTCCCCCCAGAAATTAGCATGGGCTCTCCCCGCGCCCGGAGGTACGACGAAGCTGCGCAGGACCAGCTCCGGCGTGAAGACCTGAACCTCGTCGACGAGGGACGAGTGCGAGCAGCTCTTCAAAATGCACGGTACAGGCAGGCGCTCCGGCGCTACCATCAGAGGACCGTGCGGAGTAGGGAGCTAAAGGTAGACGACCTGGTGTTGCGCCGCATACTCTCCCGGGAAGGGTCTAACAAACTCTCCCCCAGCTGGGAGGGTCCCTTCCGGGGTAACAGAGGTTTGCCGCCCAGGATGCGTCCACCTAGCTACGGAGGATGGACAGCGGTTGCCCAACCCATGGAACATCGAACACCTCCATAAGTTCTACCCCTAGACCAGGGTTGGGGCAGTGCTATTTCATTGTAAAGGTTACACATTATCTCAGGATAGCACTTAGTATAGGGGATGGGGCCCCGAGTGCACATTCCGCTTAGCCTGGTCCAGAACCCTAAGTAGGTGCGCTCGGCTCCACCTAACACCCAGGCCGGGTTATTCCCCTTGTAAAGTCTGCTTCATCTTATGAGAAACTACAATGAAAGAATGTTGTCCTGCCTGGTATAGGGTTTGTCAATTCAAAAATTATCTTTAATTTTTATGATGTTGCTGTAAGCCCGCCATAGCTCGTGATCTATCATGAGCGCTGTCGTTTTTCCCCTGCTTTAACAGTAGTGGGAGCCTTGCTATCTGGACTGCAGGTGGGGTTGCTTGAGGTACCTGCGATGCGCCTGGGGCCTCGGTTGTTCCAATACTCGGGGGGCCTGTGTCTCCAGATGGTTCCCCCCCCCCCCCCCCGAAAACGGCTTACGCCAAGCGGGAGGTCCAGGGCCACAGCCTGCTTAGCCTGGTCCCATACCCTAAGCCTGTGCGTTCTGCCTCCCCAGCGCTACAGCCAAGTGCTGGGGGCCAGATGGACCACCCTTGGGTATTCTGGACAACAAGCCCTGGGTGCAGAAGCACTGAATTACCCAAGCCCCACGAGTCAGCCCAAGATCGTAAGTCAAGCGACACTACAAAACAAGCAGGGGTGAAGTGACCAGCGGACAGAATTACTTCTCTTTTTGATCTATGTACAGGTCTTTGAGGAAGGTATTCCAGCAACCATCGTCTGAGTACCCGTGAAGACAGTGGGCACCGCCAGACTGGAGCTCCGGCGGCACCCCTAGGGGGCCCGCTGTCGACTTCTCACTAAAGATGGCGGGCACCGCCGGACTGAAGCTCCGGCGGCACCCCCAGGGGGCCCACTATCGACCTCTCACTGAAGATGGCGGGCACCGCCGGACTGAAGCTCCGGCGGCACCCCCAGGGGGCCCACTATCGACCTCTCACTGAAGAATGGCGGGCACCGCCGGCCCTGAAGCTCCGGCGGCACCCCCAGGGGGCCCGCTGTCGACCTCTCAATAAAGATGGTGGCCACCGCAAAACTGAAGCTCCGGCGGCACCCCCAGGGGGGCCGCTGTCGACATACCTGCATACTCAGGCTACGGCAATGCTACCTACGAATCCTAGGCTCCTCCTGCACCGGTCCAGCCTAAGCCCTAAGTATATGACAGGTGTGCCCATAACAACTGGCCACGCCTGTCAGGGGGCCATACTTTGGGGGACGGCAGGCCCTGGAAGTTAAGGAACAACAAGCAGCCGGAAGACATTGCTGGAAATAAAAGCAAGATGAGTATAAAAGGGCACCACAGACAGATTTTTTATCACACAAATAAAGAGTTTGTCACCACAGCCAGCCACAAGACAAAAACAGAAAGACAAAAACTTAAACAGACGTCCGGGTCCGGGGAGCCCTCAGCTGCTCCGCTGGAACCTTGAGGCGATGAGGGCCACCGCATCCGAAACTTCATACTTGGTGGCCTCTTCCCTCTCGGCGATGGGCCCCTCGAGGACCGGCTGCAGGGAGACGTCGGGGGTACCAGCTCCGGTAGCAGGACAGGATGTGTGTCGCCACCTCCTTCACCAGCATTCGTCCCTCGGCCTCCAGCTGGTTGTCAAGGATGGCCCCCAGCAACCGCATCCTTGAGCTGGTGGAGTCGAGCACCGAGAACATCTGACTCACCTCCTGTGCCGGCTCCCCCACGCACGTCGGGCTGAAGCCGAGTGGCACGAGAGCCGAGTCGGCACCGCCGAGGAACTCCCAGACCTTCTGGGCCTCGGCGGAGCGCGCCGCCCGTAGCTCTACCACCTCCTGTTGGGCTGCCGCCAGTGCCCGGGGGCCGCCGTCCAGGAACCGCTTCTCCCTGGCTGCCAGGGCCCTCTCGTGCTCGCCGACCCCCGCCTCACGGCGGTTCAAGTCACCCTCCTTGAGGGCGACATTGAACTCGCGGTCCAGAAGGGCCTGGCGCTCAGTGGACTGGGCCTGCTGCGCCTCAGCTACGGCAGCTTCCCGGCAGTCCAGCTCGGCGGCGCGGACTCTCGCCCCTTCCTGCTGGAGGATGAGCCCGCGGCAGGTCGCCTCCACCTCGGCCCGCTTCGTCGCCAGCTCCTGCTCCCGTTCGGCTAGAGCGGCCTCCCGGAGGGACAGCAGGTGCTGAAGGTCCTCGCAGGCAGGCGCGAGCTGGCCTCAGCGTGGATGGCCTCGGGGTCTGCCTTCAGCTTCTGGGTGACGGCGTCTAGCTGGGCGATGAGGTCGTGCTCCTGCTCGAGGATCTTCATCTCCTCCCGAACGACCGCCTCCTGTTGGGCCGCTCGGCTCTTTGCCAGCCGAGTTTGGGCCTCCAGGGCCCTCGCCCACTCCCGGAGCCGGTCGTCCTCGTCCTCGAGCTGCCCTTTCTCTCGAACAAGGCCGCCTGGGCCTGCCGGAAGCCGGAGTAGGCCACGGCCATAGCCTCGGACAGGGGGAGGGGGCTCCACCGTAGCAGCAGGCCCCTGCCCCCCCCACTTCCTCAATATCGTCCTCCATTTGGAGGACCACTGGGGAGGCCGAGGACCAGGGCCCCCTCCCGGATGGCAGCACCCGGGGCGGTGGCGCCAGCCGACGCAGCAATGTCGGAGGGCACGGCGGGTGTCGGCCGGCACGGAGTGGCCGGTGGACGCGGTGTCGTTGGTAGGCGCGGGCGTTCATCGGTGCGCGCGGTTGGGCTCCGGCAGTCGCTGCGGGGGTCTCAGACACGGGAGCCCGAGGTACCTCAGCGGCAGCAGCCTGGGGCACCGGAGCAGGGCCCGAGGCAGCAGACGATCCCCGCGAGCCAGCTGGAGCGGCAGACCCTCCAGCAGTAGTGCCCGCGGGTGGTGGAGTAGCTGTGGAAGCGCTGAAACCAAGCAAGCTCAGACCATAAGAGATTGACAGGGTAGGCACACAGCAAAGAACACCCAAGGTAAAATCTGAGCAGACTTACCGGGGGACGCTGAAGTTCCACCTTTTCCCGAAAGGGTTGGGGGGGTTCGGACCCCCCGAACCCGTAGTGGGGGCCCCTGAGTGTGCTGGGGGCCCCTGTGGTGGTGGCGTCGGCGGCACCCCTGGGGTCTGCCGCCCCTCCGAACGGAGAGGGAACGCTGGGGTCCCGTCGGCGTTGAGGAGCCTCCCCCTCTTGCGTGTGGAAGACTCGGGCGGCAAGGTGGCACCATCGGCGCCCCCTGGCGACGAGCGCGGCAGGGCTCCGGAGCCCTGACGAAAGGCAGAAGGGGCCGTCGGCGGCGACCGGGCGCGCTTCTTGGGGGACGGGTCCAGCACCGGAACCGGCACCTTCCCCTTCCCCTTGTCGCCGGGGGCGACGATGCCACCCCATGGATGGTGCTGGGGGCCGCTCAAGGAGTCACCGCTTGAAGAACCAGCGTCGCTTAAGGGAGCCTCGCCTCCCTCAGCGTCGTCAGCAATGCTAACCCCCCGGAACGGGTCCCCGATCTGGCGCCGCGCCAGCCCGGACTCGTCAAGGGTCGACATCATCTTCAGCAGCTGCCTCCTCAACTCGGAGTCCGAGCACAAGGGGCGGCAGGCCGATGGAAGAGAAAGTGCCTTGGCGGAGATGTGGTCGGGGCAGACCCGGGCCAGCATGTCGAGCAGCTACTGCTCGCCTAGGTTGGAGACAGGGCCGGTCTCGAGCTGGGTGCAGTCCGACAGGCCGGTGAACATCGACGCCGGGCGGGCACGGTGCTGAAGCGGGGCTATGCGGCGGGACACGAAGTCCCTCAGCACCATGGCAGATGACAGCCCGTGGTCTGCCAGCATCTGGATCCTCTCCAGCACCGGGTTGAACGCATCCTCCAGCTCTGGGCGCTCCTCCCAGAATGATCGCTCGGGGTAGGGGATCCCGGTGGGGAGGCACATCCGGTCGTGGGCCTCGACCTTGGCGATCATCCAATCTTCGCGCCACATCTCCCACCTTGCCGAGTTGAAGGAAGCAATGTACCTCGTGGGGACCTTAGTCCGGCGCTGGAAGTAGTAGGCGCCGAGGTGCTCCTTCGAACTCCTGCCGATGGCCCTCAGTACAAAAAAGTACCAGAAGAGCTTTACCGACGGCATCACCCCCACGAACATCTCGCAGAAGTGAGCGAAGACCGCCAGCATGGCGATCGAGTTCGGCGCGAGGTGGTGGAGTTGGAGGCCGAAGGTCTCCAGGAGCATGACCAAGAAGGCGGATGCCGGCGGGACGAAGCCGGCCAGCACGTACGACGAGAAGAGAACCATCTCCCCGGCGAAGAGGCTCAGTGGGAGCCTCCCAGGACGGAGCCACGACTCTCGCTCAGGAGTGTGCCAGCCAAGAAGCCGGCGCATAGGGGCCAGGTCGGCGGGCCTGGACAGCCTGGACTTGGGCAACATGCTCGCCATGAGGGCTGAGGTTGGAAGCTCTGGATGGGGAGACTGGGAACTAGAGCGCAAGAACTGGGATTGAGGCGGAAACACGAGCGCAGGGATGCAGAGGCCGGAGAAAGAACCCTCAGGGGGAAAGTTCTCTTTTTATGCACCCCTGCAGGCCAACAGGCGCAAAAGTATGGATCGCCGCAGCCCCAGTAGAAGAGTAATGAACCCGTATGGGCAATGACATGAGGGCCCGGATCGCTCGACAAAGAAGGCGAGCCAGGCGGCTAGCTGTGCGAGAGGTAACTCGGCGGTTTCCGAAAGGGCAAAAGTAGCGAAAGTGCAGGAGCCACCTTGGGAACCACCGCAGTTAAAGCACGATTGAAGGCAGGAGTCACGTCACGCGGCGCCTGTTCAGCACCTTCGCTTACCAGAAGGAGACACGTCGCCTCAACGGCAGGGGCGTGTCGCATGGGGAACTGCCGTGAAGCAGAATCGGAAGAGTTGTGCGGGAAGAAAAGGGAGAAGACAACACCTGCAGTATCGACGACTCTCCCGAGGTAGGCTCGGGGGCCACTGTCGGTACCCTACAGACCGGGTACCCCCGTGCACAGGAGAAAACCGCTAAGTACTCCGCCTCTGCCAAGGAAGCCGAATCCAAGTCTGCCACGTAGGGGAGGGAAGGACCCGATCCTACCTCCCCCTCGGTGGAGGCTCCCAAGCTGCCACGTGGCCGGCAGGGCAAAGCCCACGCCTCCCCGCTGAGGAGGGCTCTGGAGCCACCACGTGGCCACTCGGGACTTCAGGGCCAAGTCTGCCTCCCCGCGGGGGAGGGTTTCGGGGCCGCCACGTGGCCACTCGGGACCTCAGGGCCAAGTCCGCGCCTGGTCAGGGAAAAGCACTGGAGCTACCACGTGGCCTGCACGGCTGAGCCTCCACCCCTCCATAGGGGTGGGTTCCGAATGCGCCACGTGGCCTGTTCTGTCAAGTGCTTTACTTCTCGCAGAGGCAGGCTCCGGCGTAACCACGTGGCGGACGCCCAACTCAGTGTGGTAGGAAGTCGCAGTAAAGGAATGTGTACGCTGCTTAGACAGACATTAAGTACACGCGCCTTCCCCAGGCAGGCTGAGCCGCGCTTACGAAAGTCAAGGCTCCAGTGTCCTGTCTAGTCTGAGTAGCCGGTACAGACCCACGCCACAAGACGGACGAATGGGTCGCGAGGACAACACGGACGAGACGTGCCCCGCCATCATCACCAACTATGTGTAGCCCTGGCGCACGGCGCGGCGGGACGGCACATTGAAGCCCCTGACAAAAGGAAGTAGATAGCAATTAATCCTAGATCTTGTATAGGATTTGGCTCTCCCCGGGACCACCTGTCGGGTCCTGGGTCTCACCTTGTAACTGCAGAGTCCTTGAACTATAAAAGGACTTGGCAGACGACCTTTGCAGGGGTACGGGACAAAAAATTAGACCAAGGCTCACACACACTCAAGCAATACAATACACAAACACTCCCGTGGACGTAGGGTATTACGCTCCGGCGGCCCGAACCACATAAATCCCTTGTGTTCATCATCCTGTTGTGTTCCATCTCCTGGGACTAGCCCTCGTGAATCCAAAGAACCTCCGTGGGCTGCTCTCTAAGCAGGTCCGGGGGCAGTGTCGTTTACGACCTTCGACACATATGATCTGAATTTGTGCTTTGAAAAATAATAAAATGCAGCAACAAGTGTTATGCTTTCAGGTTTTCAAATAGTTAAGTTTGTGAGATCATGACTTTCTTAAATTGAAAATTACATTTGATCTCTAGCATGGCTTACACTCCTTTATGTATCTCATTGATGTGATAGTGTAAGTTACTTGATAGTATGACTTGGATGAGCTTTGTTTATATGTATATGTTATAATATGCTCATAACAATTAAAATTTCTCTTTTGAACCTTGTTGAATACATTGTCAAAGGGGGAGAGAAAATATGTGAATTTTTTAAGAGAAGTATGCAAGGGGGAGAAATTGATTACACATTGTACATATTCACAAGTGTTGCCAGAGGGGGGGAAATTTTTTTAAAAAATTTTCATGTAAATAAGCCAATGTTCGGATATTAAATGGTGTTTCCAATGCATTCATCAAGGGGGAGATTGTAAGACCTATGTGTGCTGAATACATTGGCTTGTACTGAATACATTGGCTTTGATGATATAAGTTCTAAAATTTTACCAAAACACCTTTTTTTTAGCAAAGTCCGACTCTAGCTCCGAGCTTCTGCAAGGTCTGACAATAGGTCAGACTTGCTTTGTAAAGGTCCAACATGTTTTTCGGTAGCTCCAGTGAGCTTGTTCTTTAGCTCTAGCATTTCTTTGATCGCTCCGGCATGTCTTTGTTAAGCTCCAGTGCTAGGTTGTACTAGCTTTGATAAGCTCCGGCTCAAGCTCCGATTAGCTTTGGCAAGATTCAGAGCTTGACCGCAATGTTCCTGCTTTTACTGCGAAATGTTTCGAACTTGCTTTACATTGTTGGAAAGATTGCTTAGTATTCATTTGCTAAGTTTTTGGTGCGTTTTAGTTGATATGGCTAATATCGTTTTACTATGGTTTTGCAACATGCTTATGTGAGGTGCTCACCTAAGATGTTGTAGTTTCGGAACTACCATGAGTCAAGTTGAGGACTTGTGCTCAGAAGTATTGGTTGTTTATTCATGTGCAGGTGTTGCTTGAGTTCAAGACATGGCTGGTGACGGGATCCATTGAACTAGTCTTAGGGAGAAGATGAGGTTCAACAACCAAGTTCTGGAGGAATTGTGGTTGAGTTGGTCGGGAGGTCGCGCAGCATGTTTGAATCAAGAACAATGCATATGAAGGTATCGTGGACGTCGTTGGAAGATGTTTTCACGTATTCAAAGAGTGCATGTACGTGGCTACATGGTTCTGTGGTGTAATGAAGAGATTTGGACGTAAAAAATTGTCGGAAAGGTCCAACCGACTAGGTTATGGACTCAGGCTGCGGCTGAGTTGGGTTTGACTCAAATATGGAAAGTTTTGAGTTGGTTATGATAGGATTTCATGTGGGTCACAAATTTGAGTTGTTTTAGGAATGTGGGATACGTTCCTAAGGTGTTTGGAAGTCTTAAGATTGCTTCTATCTGCATATAGAAGAGTCTTGAGCAGTTATGGAAAGTTACGATTCGTGAATTGAGTAGGATTAAAGTCCTAGTTAGGTTTGGGTTGGCCTAAGGGCTGGTTATATAAGCAAGGGGGGCCAAAGCTCATGGTGCACGACTTCGGGGCTGTTCCTCTTGTGTTATATTGAATAAAGATCGTAGTTTAAAGGAACTTGTGTGCCTTGTTCGTCCGACTTGTTCCAGACAAGTTTTTCTCGTCGAGTTTTCTGCATAGCACTGCCTTTCTTCGGTGGTTTTATCATAACTTGAGTTTTACAGATCCAATTACTGTGACTCTTTTTTAGTTGTCTTCACAACTTAATATTCTATCATCTTTCAAAATTTCACGATCATTGGATTTGTGGTTTCTGATCTACACGAGTTTCTTTGCAGTGTTCCAGGACTATTTTTCTCGGGTAGAACAGATTGACTTTTGTTCGATCTTTCAATCGTAACTTGAGTATCTCTCGACGGATTTGAGTGATTCTTGTTTTGTCGTCTTCGTTATTGATTCTCTCTGATATCTATCACTTTTGTCATGGTTAAACACGTATAGATTAGTCTCACACATTAATTATTTAACGGATCATTTTTTCTGCCGAGGGGTTTTCATTGCTTCCGCTGAAAAAGTTTTAATCTACCATTCACCCCCCTTCTTGTAGATTTTCGCGTGCTCTTCGATCCTACAATAAAGTCACAAATATAAGAAAATATACATGAGTTATACCTTTCCCAACTTGGACTTGGGACTAGAGGCTCTCTTCCCTATAGCCTAACTCCACTATGGACTAAGAGAACTAGTGTATACAATAGAATGATGTTCAAGTGGTGTGTGTTGATGTGAGGGGTGAGGGGTCCTATTTATAGCTTGGAGAAAGGTCGGTTCCTGCCACCAAAACCGCATGAATCAAACACTACTGACTTCTTCAAGCCGGGAGAAGCCAACACGTAGAAGCTGACTGAGTTTTGAGGAAAGACCGGGTCAGCCGACTAGGGGGTCGTCCGACCTGGTAAGTCCTCCAAACAGTCTGTGCTTTCTTAGGGTGACTTCCAGGTGGGTCCCATCC
Source organism: Tuctoria greenei (assembly GCA_036927565.1). NCBI lineage: Eukaryota > Viridiplantae > Streptophyta > Magnoliopsida > Poales > Poaceae > Tuctoria > Tuctoria greenei. The sequence continues at coordinate 39,094,093 of JAYESD010000003.1, read as the reverse complement.
CTTGATATGGGTGCTACACTATTGGATGGCATCGAATAATTTTTTTTGTCAGCCATTTGATCTATGTGGTGCCACATGTCAGCGGTTGATTGGTTGGGATGACAATTTATAGGATCCATCCCCTTGTTTCACTTCAATTCTATATAAAATACTTGCATGCACCAATTTCTCCAAGTACAAGTGTAAATAGGTTAACTAGAAAGGTGATGCGTGCAAGAAATGATATTTCCTTAACATAATTGAGTTATATTGATGGGTGAAACCGGTATATAACAGCTGTCAACAATAGGCTATATCGGGGCAAGTGATGGTGAGATATTATAGTGCACCGGCGAGTTGTCGATAGTATGATTGGTTGGGGATGGCATTTCCTTGTCTGGAGGAGAGTTTGTTGCTAGTGTCGACAGGAGTGTTGGATGGCTTGCAGTTTTGCGTACTTGCGCGGCTGAATATCTCTTCAGCATAGGAGGACTGATGAAGGAAAAATACTTGTTGGGTTCGGATGATCTCTACTCCCAGGAAATATTTGATAGGGCCCATATTTTTTATTGCAAATTCTGACTCGAGGTTGTGGATGATGTTGTAGAGTAGATCAGTTGAGGAGGTTGCGAGTATAATGTCATCAACGTAAAGTAGTAGGTAAGCAGTGTGGAGTCCTTGCCGATAAATGAAGAGGGAGGGGCCGGCTTGGTAGGATGAAGACCAATGCGTGAAGCGTGGGATGCGAAGCGATGGAACCGTGCGCGTGGGGCTTTCTTTAGGCCATAGAGGTATTGATTGAGAAGACATATTGCCTGAGGGTGTTTGGCGTCGACAAAACCTGTTGGCTGCTTGCAATAGACTTGCTCTTGTAGATCACCTTGGAGAAAGGCGTTTGACATGTCTAATTGGTTAACATACCAGTGTTTGTCGGCAGCTAGGCTGAGAACAACATGAATGGTGGACGGTTTAATGACTGGAGCGAAGGTTTTGCCGAAGTCGACACCTGGGCGCTGGTGAAAACCTCTGACAACCCACCTCGCCTTGTATTTGTTGAAGCCACCAACCGGGAAAAATTTGTGTTTAAAGACCCATTTCCCCGAGACGATGTTGGCATTTGGGGGGGGGGGGGGGGGGGGGGGGGCGGGAACCAGTGTCCAGGTGTTGTTGGAGATCAAGGCGTCGAATCGAGCTGCATAGCGTGGGACCCGTTGGGATCCTTAAGGGCAGCGCGAGCAGTAGGCGGAATGTGCGATAGAGCTGGCGCGGTGGAAAAGCAGTGGAGGGCGTATTTTGGATTAGGACGGATGATCCTAAACTTTGATCTGGTAACCATCTGGTGCTTGGGTGGTGTGGATCGTGTCCCAGATTGTGGCACAGAGGCAGGTGAGTGATCGAATATCGGGGAAGAGTGCAGATCGGTTTGTTGAACGGGTCCTGGGAGCTGTTGGGTAGTGGGGAGACTACGTCATGCATGGGGATAGATCGCGAGCCATGCGGAGAGGTGTGCGTGGGGCTCCCAGGTTGGTTGGCGCCGTTTTGGGTGCATGCAGGACCGGGCATAGCTAGTGGTGTTAGGTAGTGCGAGAGCAGGCGGAGGTTGAGGAGGGCAGCTGCGGTAAATGGGTCTCTGGGATCGATGAAGATGCGGCTGTTGTGTTTGTTGATGGCATGAAAAAGGAGGCAGATCGGGTTCGTTCTGTTGGGGACAGGCCGGCGGGCGCTGATTTTGTGGTGGATCTCGGACACCTGGCTCAGCGTCAATGGATGGTTCGGGTAAGGATGCAGAGATGGGATTTTCTATGGGGAAGGGGAACGGTAATTACTGCTCGTCAAAGACAACATGGCATGAGATAATTATTTTCCGTGTGGCAGGATTGTAGCAACGGTAGTCCTTGTGATCGGGAGGGTAACCAAAAAATGCACAGATGGTGGATCGTGGGTTAAGTTTGTGGCCAGACCTGGCTGTGAGGTTAGAAAAAACATGGCATCCAAAAACCTTGAGGTGTTCATAGTTGGGTGGCTGAAGGAACAGGCATTCATACGGTGTGAGGAAAGAAGAGGTACGGCAAGGTCTTCTGTTCAGGAGATATGTGGCCGTGCTGAGGGCTTCAACCTAGAACGTGAGTAGAGTACTGGACTCTAAGAGCATCGTTCGAACAGAATCATTGAGGGTTCTTCATATCCTTTCAGCTTTGCCATTCTTTGGATAAGTGTGGGGGCACGAAAGTCTGAGATAGATGTCGTGCATAGAGAATAAGGAAAGTAGGTGAGTGTTGTCGAATTCCCGACCATTGTCAGTTTGTAGGGCGACAATGGGAGGCAGAACTGAGTCTGAACATATGAGTGGAAGGAAGCAATTATATCGAACACTTTAGATTTCTGGCACATGGGAAAGGTCCAGGCGTAATGAGAGTAATCATCAAGAATCACTAGATAATATTGAAATCCAGAAACACTTAAAACTGGAGATGTCCAGGCATCGGCATGTAGTAACTGAAAAGGGAAATAGGTAATTGTGGTGGATGAATGAAAAGGGAGCTGCACATGTTTGCCAAGTCGACAGGCTTGACAAATATGTGGTGGAATTTTATTACAAGTAAATGGAAAGTGTCGCAAAACTTGCAAAAGAGATTGTCGCATAGGGTGCCCAAGATGTTGGTGCCACAAATCAACAGTGTACGAGGAAGCATGGAGAGCTTGATGTAGTTGAAGCCGAACCTTGTACAGGTCGCCCGGGCTGTCATCGGAGTATCACTTTCTTAGTTTGTAGATCATTGATAGAGAAACCAAAAGGGTCAAATTCGACAAAAACAAGATTATCATGTGTCAATTGTCGTACTGAAATAAGGTTGTGGACTAGGGAGGGAGAGAGTAAGATGTTTGACAGTGAAAGTGGTGTACTGCCGGTGGGTAATATAGAGGTGGCAAAATGAGTGATAGGCAAGCTTGCGCCATTGCCCATAGCGAACCGAGGTTGGGTGACGTAGAGGGCGAGTCGAGGGAAAAGTGTTGAGTGTACTAGACATATGGGAGAAAGCTCCCGAATCGACGAACCAATCCGAGGATGACTACGGTGCCACTGCTGCCGCAGTGTTGAGGGCACTCAAAAGTGCTTGAGTGTCCCATGGCGAGTTCGTAGCCGATGCAGCGTTGGTGAAGTCCGGAGCACCAGGATGTGCGAAGAAGGCCTGCTGCGGTGCGACGCCGGGATGTGGACTGAGAACGCCAGAAGACGGTGCACGGGAAGGCATCGGCCATGCCTGGACCATCCCGGTCCAGGGGTTGAAGTTCAGGCGTCACAGAACTTGCGATGGGGAATTGTTCGGTGCACCATTGTTGGAGTTGTTGACATTGGGGCCGCGCAAGAAGCCATGCCCACGACCACCAGAACGACCAGGGCCTTGCACGGGGTTGGGTGTATACGTGTTCTGGGTGTTGGTCGTGGAGCTGCTGTTGTCATTGACCATCAGAGCGTGTTGTGCCACCGTGCTGCCACGCTGAACATCGAATAACTCCTCCATGAGAAGGTGAGTCGTGCACTGCAGGGGTTGCCTAGATGTAATAGCTGATATTGCATGTCGGTATTTGAGATTCAATTCACGGAGTAGATTTAGAACCTGCAACTGCTCGGTGACGGGCTGGCCGACGTCTCTGGGGTTGTCGGCCAAGGTATTTGTTGGAATAAATGGGTTAGGCTCATCTAAAATTTATAATTAGTTCCCAATAAATCTCAAAGGCCTATTAGTATAAGAGAGGGTGGTGCTAAATGTTTAGTCCCACATGGGAAGTGGAAGTGGAACAAACTCTACATATAAGGGAGGTTGCTCTTCCACTCCTTGAGTGAGAGAGAAGAGCGGAAGAGAGGGGCAGCCCACGCGCACTCCTCCTCCTCCTCGCTCGCCCCGCCCGCCACACGCGCGCGTGCGCGTGTGTTCGTGTGAATTCGAGCCTCGAGTCGAGCCCAAATTTTATATTTTTGCAGAAAATTAAATTGGATTTTGGGCTTTTGGGCTTCCGAATTTTTTGGGCTTCCGAGACAGAGTCCAAGTTGTTGGAGACGGACGCATCTACGACTGCGGAGTCAGTTCGGATCCGGATCCTCCGGATCGCATACGAACTGCCTCCGTGGGACTCTATAAATACAGGTGTGCGCGGTACGGGAGTTCATCCCACGATCAGATCGTTTTCCCCACGTTCGCATTCCTTGCACTACCTTCTATTCTACTCCATCTCGAGCGCCGGCGTGCACCGACGATCGGGATAGCAGGTCCCCGGAACCACTAGCCCTTGCGATCCTGCATCGGGAGAGGGCAGATAAGGTTTTTGGGAAGCGCTCCGTGCAACTGCTCGCGTTCTTCACCGCGGGTCGTCTACTGAGGAGATCGGGTGCTGCGGCCCAACGTCGTCACTAACGTGTGCAACAGTTGTTCGTTGTCAGATATACAGCGGTTTGTTCAGCTTCAAATCGGTATGCGATATTTCTCGTCCCGTCTGTCTGCTGATATTGATCGCTACTTATTTTCACGTATTTTTTGGAATTGTTCAGTAAATTGCCTCCTATTTTCTAACAATCCAAAAACCTTATTAGGCAATTTCCTGAGTTGAACATGATGACTTAAGTTGATGCACTGAGGTCGGAGAAATTCTCTGGCGTGCACTTCAAGAGGTAGAAAGTTAAGGCCACGCTCCAGCTCTAATCGCTTAAGATCTTCTGGGTAACCGAGGGCAGACCTCAAGGTCCTTTGTCTGTTGAAGAACAGACGAAGTTTGAGGAAGCCAATTCTGCCCTGAGAGGATGTATCTTAAGTGTTCTTGACAACAAACAATGTGATGTCTATCTGACAGTCACAGATGGGAAGGAGCTCTGAGATGCACTTAACGCTAAGTATGGTGCAGCCGATGAAGAGGTGAACTGTATATCATAGAGAATTTTCATGATTACAAGATGGTTAACAACTGTCCAGTAGTTGAACAAGCTCATGAAATGTATTGCCTTGCAAGAGAGCTCAATATTCTTAAGTGTCCTTTACCCGACGAGTTTGTGGCTAGGTGCATTATTGCAAAGTTACCTCCTTCATGGAGGAACTTCGCCACAGCTCTCAAACACAAGAGACAAGAAATATCAGTTGAAAACCTGATAGCATCTCTTGATGTTGAGGAGAAGGCTCGGGCTAAGGACACTACTGAGAAAGGAGGTGAGGGTCAATCTAGCACCAATGCTAATATGGTGCAGAAATCTAATGTCAAGAATAAAGAGAACAAGTCGCAATTCAAGCCAAACAAAACTACTGCTTTCAAGAAGAAAAAAAGAAGACAAACAAAGCCAATGATGGTTGTTGCTACACCTTTGGGGAGCAGGGACATTTTTCCAAGGGCTGTCCTGAGAGGACAGACTGCAGAGAGAAAAAGAATGTCAACATACTGACGTCTAGCAATGCAGATGGGTACGGTAATTCTTTTACTGTTCTTTCTGTTTCTCAAACATCATCTTGGTGGTTTGATACGGGTGTTAACGTTTATGTATGTTCTAACATGTCCATGTTTACTTTGTACCAGTTCGTCCGGGAAACCACATCCCTAGCTTCGGGAGGATCGGGAAGAAATCTCAAACTCGTAAATTACTTGTGTAAAATATGCTTGTAATTCTGCCGTCCTAATGGGGAATGGGTCACATGCTTTTGTTTCTGGTGTTGGCACGGTCGATCTGAAGTTCACTTCGGGAAAGATTGTCCAGTTGAAGAACATGCAGCATGTCCCTACTATGAACAAGAATCTTGTTAGCGGTACCCTTCTATGTAGAGATGGGTTTAAAGTAGTTTTAGAGTCAAATAAAATAGTTGTGTCCAAGCATGGACAATTTATTGGTAAAGGCTATGCATGCGGAGGTCTATTCCGCTTTTCTCTTTCGGAGTTTAATAATAAGTCAGTAAACCATATTTGTGGCGGTATTAATGATGATACAAGTGTTTGCCATTCTCGTTTATGTCACGTTAATTTTGGTTTAATAAATCGGCTATCTAGTCTCAAATTAATTCCAGAATTCACCATTGTCAAAGGTTCTAAGTGCCATAGTTGTGTGCAGTCAAAGCAACCTTGAAAGCCTCACAAGGCAGCCGAGGAGAGAAACTTGGCACCATTAGAACTCATATATTCTGATCTATGCGAGATGAATAGTGTGTTGACAAAAGGTGGAAAGAAATATTTTATGACATTAATAGACGATTCCACTAGATTCTGCTATGTTTATTTGTTGCAAACTAAAGATGAAGCTTTAGACTAATTTAAAATCTATAAATCTGAAGTAGAAACTCAATTAGAGAGAAAGATCAAACATCTTAGGTCAGATCAAGGTGGTGTGTATTTTTCCAAAATATTTGATGATTTTTGTGCAGAACGCGGTATTATACATGAGAGGACGCCTCCCTATTCACCCCAATCAAACGAGATAGCCGAGAGGAAAAACCGCACATTATGTGACTTGGTGAATGTCATGTTAGAAACGTCTGGTTTATCTAAGGCATGGTGGGGGAGGCTCTATTGACTTCATATCATGTCTTAAATCGCATTCCAAACAAGAATAAAGAGAAAACCCCTTATGAGGAGTGGGTTGGGATAAAACTATCACTTTCATACTTGCGTACTTGGAGATGTTTGGCAAAGGTCAATGTTCCCATTACCAAGAAATGCAAGCTGGGACCAAAGACAGTGGATTGTGTCTTTCTAGAATATGCTCATTGGAGCATCGCATATAGATTTTTAGTAGTTAAATCTGAGGTACCTGATATGCATGTTGATACTATTATGGAATCTCGTGATGCAACATTTTTTGAGAATATTTTTTCTATGAAAGATATGCATAGCACTGTTAGGATCTTTTCTAAAATTTGTCCTGAATCCACCACAACTAGCGAGTTTCTTGATACACCATTTGAGAGTGTCCCAGAGGAGGAACACAATGAAATAATTCAGTCGAGTAAGAGATCACGGACTGTAAAATCCTTCGGTGATGATTTCAATGTGTACCTTGTGGACGATACTCCTAGATCCATAGCAGAGGCATATGCATCGCCTGATGCAGATGACTGGAAAGAAGCAGTTCATAGTAAGATGGAATCAATTATTTTCAATGGAACCTGGGAGTTAACTGAACGGTCGTACGGGTGCAAACCAGTAGGCTGCAAGTGGGTGTTTAAGAAGAAGCTCAGGCCTGACGGTACTATTGAAAAGTTCAAGGAAAGGCTAGTTGCAAAGGGCTATACTCAAAAGGAAGGTGAAGACTATTTTGACACATATTCACGTGTCGCCAGAATGATGACAATTCGTGTAGTACTTTTTTTGGCTGCCTCTTATGGTCTAATCATCCATCAAATGGATGTAAAGACAGCTTTCTTGAACGGAGAGTTGGAAGAGGAAATTTATATGGAACAGTCTGATGGGTTCATAGTAAAAGGTGAAGAGACAAAGGTGTGCAAATTGTTGAAATCCTTGTATGGTTTGAAACAAACACCTAAGCAATGGCATGAGAAGTTCGACGGTACTTTGACGTCTGTGGGCTTTGTCATCAATGAGGCTGATCGGTGTGTGTACTATCGCCATGGTGGGGGCGATAGCATTATATTATGCTTATATGTGGATGATATACTCATTTTTGGTACAAGTATTGATATAATTTTTGAGGTCAAGTCTTTTCTATCAAAGTGTTTTGATATGAAAGATCTAGGAGAAGCTAATGTTATTCTAAACATTATGTTGAATAAGGATGAGAGTGGAATTACTTTAAGTCAATCCCACTATGTTGAGAAAATCTTGAGCCGGTTCAGCTTTATGGATAGCAAGATTTCTCTAACGCCTTATGATCCCAGCATGGTACTCAGAAAGAACAAGAAAGAGTCGAGAGATCAACTTAAATATTCTCAGACGATTGGTTCACTTATGTACTTTGCGAGCACAACCCGCCCTGATATCTCATTTGTTGTGAGCAAACTGAGCAGGTTCATGTCAAACCCAGGTATAGATCATTGGCATGCACTTTAAAGGGTTATGCGCTACTTGAGAGGTACAATGAGTTATATAATTCACTATATTGGGCATCCGGTCGTGCCTGAGGGTTATAGTAATTCAAACTGGATCTCTGATGTTGATGAACTCTATGCCACGAGTGGATATGTGTTCACTCTAGCGGGTGGCGCTATATCATGGAGGTCTTGCAAACAGACCATTTTGACGAGGTCAACCATTGAAGCAGAACTCACTCCTTTAGAGACAGCAACTGCAGAGGCAGAATGGCTGCGAGAGCTCTTGATGGTTTTGCCTATAGTTGAGAAACCATTGCCGGTAATCCTTATGAACTGTGACAATTGGACGGTGATTGCCAAAGTGACCAGTTTGAAGGATAATGCAAAATCATCAAGACACGTTAAGAGACTTTTAAAATCTATCAAGAAGATGAGAAACTTCGGAGTTATTACTGTTTTCTACATACAAATAGATAAAAATCTGGCAGATCCCTTTACAAAGGGTCTATTACGTAATGTGATAGAAAGTGCATCGAGAGAGATGGGTTTGAGACCCATTGATGAGACACCATAGTAGTAATCTAGCCTATGTGATCGGAGATCTCGTGAATTAGGAAAGGGGAAAATAAGCTAGTGGTTCACTGAGGAGAGTACTTCCTTTATACCCTCTGTATGTGAAGATGCACACTTGTACTCTCAAACTGTAAGGCAAGTTGGCGATTTGCCTTAATGTGTTTCTGTTGGCTATGTGTAGCAAAGATGTCGTCCTACAGGGAAGTCTTGAAGGAAACACACATATATGAGCTCCGACTGTCTAACATCGCAGTCTGTGAGATTTGGGTGATCTCTGGAAAGCTCATGAAGAGACCAGGGAGTACGACGCATATGCTCCACCCGCGGGGTAGACTACTGGTAGTCAAGTACTGGTAATGGTCTTTGGATGAAGTCAGTTCACACAAAACTTAAAATTCAAGGCGTAGTCCATTGTTCAAGTTGTCACCTGATGAAACTTGAGGATCTAGGCAGAAGTTCAACTTAACAGTCTCTGTTGAAACACTAGTATATCAAACAAGGAACGAGAATGACCTCTCTCCTAATAGTTTTGAGATCTGGTGGGGGATTGTTGGAATAAATGGGATAGGCCCATCTAAAATTCAGAACTAATTCCCAATAAATCACAAAGGCTCATTAGTGCAAGAGAGGGTGGTGCTAAATGTTTAGTCCCACATGGGAAGTGGAAGTGGAGCAACCCCTACATATAAGGGAGGTTGCTCTTCTACTCCTTGAGTGAGAGAGAAGAGAGGAAGAGAGGAGTGGCCCACGCGTGCTCCTCCTCCTCAACCTCCTCCTCGCTCGCTTGCCTCGCCTCGCCCCGCCCCGTCAAGCACACACGCGCGCGCGCACGTGTTCGTGTGAATTCGAGCCTCGAGCCAAGCCCAGATTTTATATTTTTGTAGAAAATTAAATTGGGATTTGGGCTTTTGGGCTTCCGAATTTTTGGGGATTCCCAGACAGAGTCCAAGTCGTTGGAGACGGACGCGTCTATGACTGTGGAGTCAGTTCGGATCCGCATCCTCCGGATCGCATATGAACTGCCTCCGTGGGACTCTATAAATAAGGGCGTGCGCGGTACGGCAGTTCATCCTACGATCAGAGCGTTTTTCCACGTCCGCGTTCCTTGCGCCGCCTTCTAGTCTACTCCATCTCGAGCGCTGGCGTGCACCGACGATTGGGAGAGCAGGTCTACGGAACCACTTGCCCTTGCGATCCTGCACCGGGAGAGGGCGAATAAGGTTTTTGGGAAGCGCTCCGCGCGACTGCTCGCGTTCTTCACCATGGGTCGTCTACCGAGGAGATCGGGCGTTGCGGCCCAACGTCGTCACCAACGTCTGCAGCGGTTGTTCACCGTCAGATCTACAGCGGTTCGTTTGGCTTCAAATTATTACGCGATATTTCCCGTCCCGCCTGTCTGCCGATATTAATCGCTGTTGTTTTCGCGTATTTTTTTGGAATTGTTCACTAAATTGCCACCTATTTTCTAACAATATTCAATTTAGCGTAATAATCAGCAGTGGAGAGGTCACCTTGGTTTAGATTCCGGAACTCTGCCTCATAGAACACGACGCACTGTAGTTGATTGTCGAAGCGGTAGACCGAGTGCCAAACAGTACCGATGTCGATCTTCTGTTGTCTTATAAGTTTCCACACCTCTGGTGCACACGTTGTATAAATCCAGTTAACAAGGCATTGATCGACGCGCTGCCAGTCTTCGTCGCGCTGAAGATGGAGGTGTTGGAGGAGATGTGATCTTCCAAGCAGAACTTGTCAATAATGGAGTCAAAGAACATCCTCCAATCCGAATAGTTCGTATTGGAGAGTTCCAGTGTTACTGGAATGTGCAACTTGATGTTGACGGTTTGGAGAAGATCGGCCGGAGAGGAGGTTGAAGAGCGACTAGAGTCGTCATGGCATTAGGGTCTGATACCATATAAGATCGTAAAATGAGATTCATTGAATGGAATGCACAAGTACATCAGTAAGGTACATAAATAGCCGGTGCTCCTGAGCCCAGGCTAGCAACTAATGATCCGAGATACACGGGATAGCAGCGGACGTGTGAGAGTCAGGCGGAGCACGAACGTGAAGACGTGCTAACAGTATATTTGTGGTACGTACGTGCAACGCTTTTTTCCAAAGCTCTCCCCTGCCTGCCACCTGCTAAACACATTCAAGCTCCTTTAAAACCAACAGCAGCGTGTCATGTCACTATGTCAGTGTCATAAGCTCCTTACAAAGCTGTCAGTTTCACTCTCCAGCCATTTATGTCTAAACTAGCTGGTGAGAAATAAAACGATCGTGGGTTTCAGAGAACAACTCGCTGAGAAGGATTTCAGAGAAGAGCAACAGTCGTGGGTGTCCCTTCTGTTAGAAAATAAGAGGCAATTTATTGAATAATTCCGGAAAAACACGAGAAAAATAGCAGCGATCGGCAGACAGACGGGACGAGAATTAATGCGTACCGGTTTAGAGTCGAACGCACCGCTGTAGATCCGACGGCGAACAGCCGCTGCAGGCGTTGGTGACGACGTTGAGCCACAGCACCCGATCTGGTCGGTAGACGAGCCGTGGTGAAGGACGCGAGCAGTCGCGCAGAGCGCTTCCCAAAAACCTTATTCGCCCTCTCCCGGTGCAGGATCGCAAGGGCGAGCGGTTCCGGAGACCTGCTCTCTCGATCGTCGGTGCACGCCGGCGCTCGGGATGGAGTAGACTAGAAGGCGGCGCAAGGAACGCGAACGTGGGAACGATCTGATCGTGGGATACCCTGCCGTACCGCGGACGCACGTATTTATAGAGTCCCAGGAGGCGGTTCGTATGCGATCCGGAGGGTCTAGATCCGAACCAACTCCGCAGTCGTAGACGCGTCCGTCTCTAACGACTTGGACTCTGACTCGGTAGCCCCAAAAATTCGGAGGCCCAAAAGCCCAATTTAATTTTCTGCAAAAATATAAAATCTGGGCTCGGCTCGAGGCTCGAATTCACACGAACACACGCGCGCGCGCGTGTGCGGGGCGGGGCGTGGCGTGGCGAGGCGAGGCGAGCGAGCGAGGAGGAGGAGGAGGAGGAGCGCGCGTGGGCCACCCCTCTCTTCCTCTCTTCTCTCTCACTAAAGGAGTGGAAGAGCAACCTCCCTTATATGTAGGGGTTGCTCCACTTCCACTTCCCATGTGGAACTAAACACTTAGCACCACTCCCTCTTGCCCTAATGGGCCTTTAAGATTTTCTAGGATTTATTTCTGAATTAATATTGGGCCAAGCCCATTAATTCCAACAATCCCCCACCAGATCTCAAAGCCATTAGGAGAGAGGTCATTCTCGTTCCTTGTTTAATATACTAGTGTTTTCGGAAGAGACTGTGAAGTTGAACTTCTGCCTAGATCCTCAAGTTTCATCAGGTCACAACTTGAACAATGGACTACGCCTTGAATTGCAAGTTTTGTGTGAACTGACTTCATCCAAAGACCATTACCAGTACTTGACTACCAGTAGTCTACCCCGCGGGTGGAGCATATGCGTCGTACTCCCTGGTCTCTTCATGAGCTTTCCAGAGATCACCCAAATCTCACAGACTGCGACGTTAGACAGTCGGAGCTCATATAGGTGTGTTTCCTTCAAGACTGCCCTGTAGGACGGCATCTTTGCTACACATAGCCAATAGAAACATATTAAAGCAATTCACCAACCTGCCTTACAGTTTGAGAGTACAAGTGTGCATCTTCCCATAGAGAGGGTATAAAGGAAGTACTCTCCTCGGTGAACCACTAGCTTGTTTTCCCATGTCCTAATTCACGGGATCTCCGATCACATAGGTTGGGTTACTACTATGGTGTCACATCAATGGGTCTCAAACCCATCTCTCTCGATGCACTTTCTATCACATTACATGATAGACCCTTCGTAAAGGGATCTGCCAGGTTTTTATCTGTTTGTATGTACAAAACAGTAATAACTCCGGAGTTTCTTATTTTCCTGACAGATTTTAAACGTCTCTTAACGTGTCTTGATGATTTTGCATTATCCTTAGAACTGGTCACTTTGGCAATCACCGTATGATTGTCACAGTTCATAAGGATTGCCGGCAATGGTTTCTCAACTATAGGCAAATCCATCAAGAGCTCTCGCAGCCATTCTGCCTCCGCAGTGGCTGTCTCTAAAGCAGTGAGTTCTGCTTCCATGGTTGACCTCGTCAAGATGGTCTGTTTGCAAGACCTCCATGATATAGCGCCACCAGCTAGAGTGAACACATATCCACTTGTGGCATAGAGTTCATCAACATCAGAGATCCAGTTCGAATCACTATAACCCTCAGGCATGGTCGGATGCCCAGTATAGTGAATTCCATAACTCATTGTACCTCTCAGATAGTGCATAACTCTTTCAAGTGCATGCCAATGATCTGTACCCGGGTTTGACATGAACCTGCTCAGTTTGCTTACAGCAAAAGAGATATCAGGACGGGTTGCGCTAGCTAAGTACATGAGTGAACCGATCATCTGAGAATATCTGAGTTGATCTCTTGACTCTTTCTTGTTCTTTCTAAGTATCACGCTGGGATCATAAGGCGTTGGAGAAATCTTGCTATCCATAAAGCCGAACCGGCTCAAGATTTTCTCAACATAGTGGGATTGACTTAAAGTAATTCCACTCTCATCCTTATTCAGCTTAATGTTCAAAATAACATTAGCTTCTCCCAGATCTTTCATATCAAAACATTTTGATAGAAAAGACTTGACCTCAGAAATTATATTAATGCTCGTACCAAAAATGAGTATATCATCTACATACAAGCATAACATAACGCTATCGCCCCCACCATGGCGATAGTACACGCACCGATCAGCCTCATTAATGACAAAGCCCGCAGACGTCAAAGTACTATCGAACTTCTCATGCCATTGCTTAGGTGCTTGTTTTAGGCCATACAAGGATTTCAACAATTTGCACACCATTGTCTCTTCACTTTTTACTACGAACCCATCAGGCTGTTCCATATAAATCTCCTCTTCCAACTCTCCATTCAGGAAAGTTGTCTTTACATCCATTTGATGGATGATTAGACCATAAGAGGCAGCCAAAGAAAGTAGTACACGAATTGTTGTCATTCTGGCGACAGGTGAATAGGTGTCAAAATAGTCTTCACCTTCCTTTTGAGTATAGCCCTTTGCAACTAGTCTTGCCTTGTACTTTTCAATAGTACCGTCAGGTCTGAGCTTCTTCTTGAACACCCACTTGCAGCCTACTGGTTTGCACCCGTATGGCCGTTCAATTAACTCCCAGGTTCCATTGGAAAGAATTGAGTCCATCTCACTATGAACTGCTTCTTTCCAGTCATCTGCATCAGGTGATGCATATGCCTCTGCTATGGATCTAGGAGTATCGTCCACAAGGTACACAATGAAATCATCACCAAAGGATTTTGCAATCCGTGATCTCTTACTCGACTGAGTTATTTCATTGTGTTCTTCCTCTGGGACATTCTCAAACGGTGTATCAAGAAACTCGCTAGTTGTGGTGGATTCAGGACAAATTTCAGAAGAGATCCTAGCAGTGCTATGCATATCTTTCATAGGAAAAATATTCTCAGAAAATGTTGCATCACAAGATTCCATAATAGTATCAACATGCATATCAGGTACCTCAGATTTAACTACTAAAAATCTATATGCGATGCTCCGATGAGCATAGCCTAGAAAGATACAATCCACTGTCTTTGGTCCCAGCTTGCGTTTCTTGGTAATTGGAACGTTGACTTTTGCCAAACATCCCCAAGTACGCAAGTATGAAAGTGATGGTTTTCTCCCAACCCACTCCTCATAAGGGGTTTTCTCTTTATTCTTGTTTGGAACGCGGTTTAGGACATGACATGAAGTCAATAAAGCCTCCCCCCACCATGCCTTAGATAGACCGAACGTGTCTAACATGGCATTCACCAAGTCACACAAGGTGCGGTTTTTCCTCTCGGCTACCCCGTTTGATTGTGGTGAATAGGGGGGCGTCCTCTCATGTATAATACCGTGTTCCGCACAAAAATCATCAAATATTTTGGGAAAATATTCACCACCACGATCTGACCTAAGACGTTTGATCTTTCTCTCTAATTGAGTTTCTACTTCAGATTTATAGATTTTAAAGTAGTCTAAAGCTTCATCTTTAGTTTGCAACAAGTAAACATAACAGAATCTAGTAGAATCGTCTATTAATGTCATAAAATATTTCTTTCCACCTTTTGTCAACACACCATTCATCTCGCATAGATCAGAATGTATGAGTTCTAATGGTGCCAAGTTTCTCTCCTCGGCTGCCTTGTGAGGCTTTCGAGGTTGCTTTGACTGCACACAACTATGGCACTTAGAACCTTTGACAATAGTGAATTCCGGAATTTTGAGACTAGATAACCGATTCATTAAACCAAAATTAACGTGACATAAATGAGAATGCCAAACACTTGCATCATCATTAATACCGCCACAAATATGGTTTACTGACTTATTACTAAACTCCGAAAGAGAAAAGCGGAACAGGCCTCCACATTCATAGCCTTTACCAATAAATTGTCCATGCTTAGACACAACTATTTTATTGGACTCTAAAATTACTTTAAACCCATCTCTGCATAGAAGGGTACCGCTAACAAGATTCTTGTTCATAGTAGGGACATGCTGCACGTTCTTCAGCTGGACAATCTTTCCCGAAGTGAACTTCAGATCGACCGTGCCAACACCACGAACAGAAGCATGTGACCCATTCCCCATTAGGACGGCGGAATCCCGGACGAACTGGTAAGAAGTAAACATGGACATGTCAGAACATACATGAACATTAGCACCCGTATCAAACCACCAAGATGGTGTTTGAGAAACAGAAAGAACAGTAAAGGAATTACCGTACCCATCTGCATTGCTGGATGTCACGATGTTGACATTCTTTTTCCCTTTGCGATCTGCCCTCTCAGGACAGTTCTTGGAAATATGTCCCTGCTCCCCACAGGTGTAGCAGTAGCCATTATTGGCTTTGTTTGACTTCTTCTTCTTGAAAGCAGTAGTTTTGTTTGGCTTGTATAGAGACTTATTCCCTTTGTTCTTGACATAGGGTTTCTGCACCATATTAGCATTGGCGCTCGATTGACCCTCGCCTCCTTTCTCAGTAGCGTCCTTAGCCCGAGCCTTCTCCTCAACATCAAGAGATGCTATCAGGTTTTCAACTGATATTTCCTGTCTCTTGTGTTTGAGGGCTGTGGCGAAGTTCCTCCATGATGGAGGTAACTTTGCAATAATGCACCCAGCGACAAACTTGTCGGGTAAAGGACACTTAAGGAGATTGAGCTCTCTCGCAAGGTACTGTATTTCATGAGCTTGTTCAACTACAGGACGGTTGTTAACCATCTTGTAGTCATGAAAATTCTCCATGATATACAGTTCACCACCTGCATCGGCTGCACCATACTTAGCGTTAAGTGCATCCCAGAGCTCTTTCCCATCTGTGACTGTCAGATAGACATCACAGAGTTTATTATAAAGAACACTTAAGATGCATCCTCTCAGGGCAGAATTGGCTTCCTCGAACTTTGTCTGTTCTTCAACAGACAAAGGACCTTGAGGCCTGCCCTCGGTTACCCAGAAGATCTTAAGCGATTGGAGCCAGAGCGTGGCCTTAACTTGCCACCTCTTGAAGTGCACGCCAGAGAATTTCTCCGGCCTCAGTGCATCGGCCAAAGTCATCATGTTCAACTCAGGAAATTGCCTAATAAGGTTTTTGGATTGTTAGAAAATAAGAGGCAATTTACTGAATAATTTCGGAAAAACACGAGAAAAATAGCAGCGATCGGCAGACAGACGGGACGAGAATTAACGCGTACCGGTTTGGAGTCGAACGCACCGCTGTAGATCCGACGGTGAACAGCCGCTGCAGGCGTTGGTGACGACGTTGAGCCGCAGCACCCGATCTGGTCGGTAGACGAGCCGTGGTGAAGGACGCGAGCAGTCGCGCAGAGCGCTTCCCAAAAACCTTATTCGCCCTCTCCCGGTGCAGGATCGCAAGGGCGAGCGGTTCCGGAGACCTGCTCTCCCGATCGTCGGTGCACGCCGGCGCTCGGGATGGAGTAGACTAGAAGACGGCGCAAGGAACGCGAACGTGGGAACGATCTGATCGTGGGATATCCTGCTGTACCGCGGACGCACGTATTTATAGAGTCTCAGGAGGCGGTTCGTATGCGATCCGGAGGGTCCAGTTTTCTGCAAAAATATAAAATCTGGGCTCGGCTCGAGGCTCGAATTCACACGAACACAAGCGCGCGCGCGGGGCGGGGCGAGCGAGCGTGGAGGAGGAGGAGCGCGCGTGGGCCACCCCTCTCTTCTCTCTCACTCAAGGAGTGGAAGAGCAACCTCCCTTATATGTAGGGGTTGCTCCACTTCCACTTCCTATGTGGAACTAAACACTTAGCACCACTCCCTCTTGCCCTAATAGGTCTTTGAGATTTTTTAGGATTTATTTCTGAATTAATATTGGGCCAAGTCCATTAATTCCAACACCTTCCTAATCCTATTCAACATGAGGGCGTGCCGAAGCCTAAGGTAACGCTTCAGCCACAATTTGGTTTTCTCACAAGAACACTCCAAGGAGCTCTCACTTTCCATCAGTTCCACTAGCCACTAACCTCACCTCTAACTTGCCTGCCCCGTAGATTGACATCACCGCAAGAGAAATTTCAGAACCTCGCAGTCTGAAAACTTTGTGCTCAACACGAATTGTACTGTTGCATATTTAACTTTACCGCTTTAGTTTCTTCAGGCTTATCACCCTGTCTTTGCCTCCTCGTACTTTGATTGCTAGAAAAATTCGATGAATTGTCTCCTTTATGTCTTTCTCCTCCTCCATTTGGCTTGATGACAATTTAGCAACAGCCTGAATGCCTGATGCAGAGTCTTTAATTTAAATGGGGTTCACTTATAACAGGAAAGTAGTGAACGAGTATAGTTGTTCTTGGATAGAAAAGTTTGAAGCTGACTTTCCCCCTCCTATGTGGTTCTTCGTCATCACACCTTCCGTTCTATCCAAAACCCGCTGTCCTTGTCTCCCTCGAATAACAAAAGCCGGCCACTAGAAGAACAAACCCCATTCCCCCACCCACTTCCTCCGATCTCTCCATCACCCGATTCGCGTCCGCCTCTGCTTTCTTGTAGTACACCGCCAAGAAACCGAGCGGTGTATTGAATTTCCTTTTGCCCTTCTGTGCTCGTTGCCAGAGTGACAGCGCCTTCAATGACGGCGAGCTACCGGTTGGCCGCTCTGGTGGCGGCCGTCACCGGCGGGTTGATGCCGGCGGTGGTGGTCATGGCGCTCGGGGTGAACTGGGGCACGATGGCGACGCACCCGCTGCCGCCACGCACCGTGGTGCAGATGCTGCAGGACAACGGCATCAGGAAGGTGAAGCTGTTCGACGCGGATGCCGGACCGATGAGCGCGCTCGCCGGCAGCGGCGTGGAGGTGATGGTGGGCATCCCCAACAACTTGCTGGGCACGATGACGGACTACGACGCGGCCAGGGAGTGGGTGCACAAGAACGTCAGCGCCTACAACTTCGACGGCGGCGTGAAGATCAAGTGAGTGTGATTCAGAGCTCTGTTGTACTGCATGGTCCTCTGCTTCTCCTTCAGACGGCTCGGTGCAATAGTTTTCATACAGCTGCTGCTTCATGTATGTTTCAATTGCGTATGCTGATTTCCGTATCAGGGTTGGTTAACACTGCAGCTGCTGCTTCGTGAACGGTACTCTGTTAGTCTGTTTTCTCTTACGGGATCGAGTGGCAGTACTGTTCACGCTTCTTCATTTTCCTGAACGAACTGTTCATGTTTCTGACTATATATCTCTCATGTTTGTGTACACTCCGAATCTTTAGGTGCTCTATCTTGGTTACTACTGTGTACTAGTTGCTTCCAAAAGGGTGACGTGGATATTCGGTTAGATTATTCAGGGAACCTGTAGCCGTAATAAAGATTTTAGAAGAGCTTTTTGGTGATCAGTAAAGTGTATGGCAAACTTGACATAACCAGTTGCATCATAAAGTTACGCCCTTACGGATATCCATTGCATTTGTGCTCTCTGAAGAATGTCGTTGTCTGCTACGCCGTCGTGGGACCGAAATATATAGATATGGATAGTTCTTGCCGCGAAAAGGTTTTCGTCATCTTAAGTAGGATTTGCATGATACGACATCTTAATAGACATGCACTCGTCTATCCATGTGACACGAAAACTGTTGGACAGGGTTTAGATAGCTGCTTTTGGTCGTAAAGTTCGTGAGCATCACCTGGACAAGTATCTTTATGCAGACATTTTTTTTGCAATTCATCGAATCTTTAAGAGTATTCTGTGATGAAAATAAAGACATATGGTTCATCAGCCATACTTATCCAGCTGCATAATTTTCCTTAACCTACAATTAGTGAGATGCAATTTACTAAAATTCTGTCAATAACGTTGCTTCGCAGATACGTGGCCGTCGGAAACGAGCCTTTCCTCACGTCTCTGAACGGCACCTTCCTGACTGTCACCCTCCCCGCCCTTCAGAACATCCAGCGCGCCCTCGACGACGCCGGCCTCGGAGACACCGTCAAGGCCACCGTGCCGCTCAACGCCGACGTGTACAACTCCCCGCCGGACCAACAAGTCCCCTCGGCGGGGCGGTTCCGGCCCGACATCGCCGACCTGATGACCGCGATCCTGCAGTTTCTGAACCAGAGCGGCGCGCCCCTTACCGTCAACATCTACCCGTTCCTTAGCATGTACGGCAACTCCGACTTCCCGCTGGACTACGCCTTCTTCGATGGCACGGGCAGCCCCGTGATGGACAACACCAACGGCATCACGTACACCAACGTGTTCGACGCAAACTTCGACACGCTTGTGTCGGCGTTGGCCGCGGTGGGGTTCGGCGGCCTGCCGGTGGTGGTCGGCGAGGTCGGATGGCCGACCGACGGCGACGCGCACGCTACCGCGACGCTCGCGCGGCGGTTCTACATCGGGTTGACGCGGAAACTGGCGGCCAACGCGGGGACGCCGCTGCGGCCGAACCAGTACATCGAGGTGTACCTGTTCAGCCTCATCGACGAGGACGCCAAGAGCGTGGCGCCGGGCAACTTCGAGCGCCACTGGGGCATCATGCGCTACGACGGCCAGCCCAAGTACGTCATGGACCTGTCCGGCAGGGACACGACGGCCCTCATGGCGGCGCGGGACGTTCAGTACCTGCCCCGGCAGTGGTGCGTTGCCAACCCGAACGCACCGGGCCTGCAGAACAGGGTCGGCGACAGCGTCAGCTACGCGTGCACCTACGCCGACTGCACCTCGCTCGGGTACGGATCGACGTGCAACTACTTGGACGCCGTCGGCAACGCGTCGTACGCGTTCAACATGTATTTCCAGGTGCAGAGCCAGGCAGAGGGCAGCTGCGATTTCCAGGGTCTCGCCGTGCAGACGGCGCAGGACCCATCAACGAGCGGCTGTAACTTTACGATACAGATTGTGCCGTCCACAGCGGGGAGTCGGAGAGCACCGTTGGTGATGGCCGTGCTGGTCTTGGTTCTTCTTGATGTCTTGGTTGCGCCCTGATTGATTTCGATGCTAACAGGAACTCGTCTCCAAAGAGTATTGTTTTGGCTTTTTATGTTGTTCTTGTGCTATGTAACGCTTTGATCTCGCGAAAACTTGTATCTCCATCTCCACTGCTATGAGAACCAGTAGATTGACTTGCCATCCTTGAAGGTGATGTTGTTGAAATCTCGCCGTAGCCTTTGGACATTACCCTCACGATGGGATCAACACCCATTCGCAGTCTTGACAACCTCCCACGCATCCGTGTTTTCGTGGGCTTTCTTCCGATGGTGGGCAGCGTCTCCGACGGAACAGGTGATCTGATCGCTGCTAATTGTTAGTTGTGATCTCGGGGGTGACGTGGGCAACAACCACGCCCCCGAGTCAAACTCCCCACGCGCTCTGATCGGGAGCACAACGGTCGTTCGTACGACCCCTTCTCGTACGCGCTATATAAATAAGGAGAGAGGGCTGGGGCTCTAATACACGAGTTGATTAGACGCCTAAACCTCTTCCACAACTCAACTAATCCGATCCTAAGAAAGTGCGGAACAAAAGGTCCGCCGCCTCTGCACCCAGCCGGCACTGCACCACCGTCGTCCTGCATCACCGATCGCCACTGCACCAATCTAATCTACTGCAACAATCCACCAGAGCCCAATGGCATCCGGTGGACCCTCTGACAGTAACCCTAATATATATATATATATATATATATATATATATATATATATATATATATATATATATATATATATATCCCTAATTCTCTTGTTCTACACCAGTTGATATGTGATATGTTCCTAAGACTAAACTGCCTGATAGTTGTCTAAGTCATTAGGTTGATTGTCTAAATTGTGCTTAAGTGAATATGTCAGATTAAGATTAGACCTAAGTACACCTAATTAGGCATTGCTAGTGTTGATCCTAAGCACCTTAAGAACTAACAATGGCATCAAAGCTGTGCTGGTTAATTCCTAATTAGGTTAATAAGTTCTAAGTCAGATTAATTAACTTCTAATCATTTCAATTAAGGCCTAGTTCCTAACAATTTAAGATCAGTTTTAGTTAAGATTGTTTAGTGCAGAAATTAGAAGGAGGGAATCCAATTTTTAGCTTTGATTTGACTAAGTTTTAGTGATCAGAAACATAAGAAGACCAAATCGAATTAAAGAAAAATTAAGTGTGGGGAAGACTTACCTGGATTTGGGGCCTTGGGACTCCGAGTCTTTCTTAGAGCAGGGTTAGGGTCCCCTAACCCTTGCGACGTCCTCCCTCCGTCGACAACCGTCCATTGGGTCTCCCAACGGAGACACAACGGCGGCGCCGTCGTCCTCACGCGCAACATTAGGGTCCAGGCCGAAGCCCTAACCCTAACTGCGCAACACCGCCACCGCCGCCACATCAGAACCTAGGGTTAGGAAACCCTAACCCTAGGGGCTTCTCTTCACCGGCAGCACGATGTGCTCGCCATAGAGGAAGCCCTCGGCGGCGCCGGTGTACCTGCAAACATGCACTCAGAAAAACTTAGTGTGCGCCGCGCTAGGGTTAAGGGTCGAAACCCTAACCCTAGCGGTCGGGTTTTCTTCAACGGCGACCGACCGAAGCAGCTTCGGCCTACGATGAGCTACCTTTCGGTAGCTCGCCGGCGGCGAAGGCTCGGTCGTGCCGGAAGTCCCCGACGCGGCGGCCCTTTTCCCTCTCCTCTCAGATCTGGGGCGAGCGTCGGGTCGGTTTCCCTCGACGGTCGACCGACCTGCGCCGTCGGTAACGGCGGAGCTCCACCCTGACGGGGGTCCCTCGTCGGCGCCGATTGCACGGTGGCGCCGAAGGCCTTGACCTCGCCGCCACCTCGCTCGCCTCACCGCTCGCCTCCCCGCCGCTCGCTCGCTCAGAGTAAGAGAGAGAATGAGTGGGGAGAAATGACTTATGGTTTGCCAAAACCTGCGGCGAAAACGCTTAAGTATCACCCGATCTTGCCGTGGGGCCGTCGGATCAAGGTTGGACGGCTAAGATGAGGCGGCGCCTCTAGACTCAGTGGAGTGGGAGCCGTCGGATCGAGATCCGACGGCGCACACCTCGCGCCGCCTGCCGCCTCGCGCTAGCAGGCCCAGAGCCCATGCGGAACGCGTAAATGGGCTCGTGGGCTGCCCTTTACAATTTCCGAGAATTATCAGATTTTTAGATGGGCTCCTTTCGGCTTTGGGACAGATGCCCGGTGGGCCGCGCGCTGGGAATTTTCCCATTTTTCTGAGATTTTTGGATTATGGGCTGGGCCAGATTTAAGGAATTGGGCTGAATTTAGGGTTTAAGCCCATTTAGACTTTTAAATTTTTTCTGAATTTCAGAATATGTTTAAAAATGGAAAATAAATTCCAGAAATTAGGAAAAATGATTAGAAAATTAGTTAAATAGCTGCGAAAATTTCAGAAAATTTTGTGTGATGATTGTGTAATTTTGGTTACATTATTTCTGTAAATTTTGGTAATTTTATGTTATTAAGTGCATTTTCTCAGTTATTTAAATCTAATTAATTGCATTAAGTTTTTGCAATTAATTTCAGTAATTTAAGAAATTAAGTTTATTTTGCTTCCGCTGTTATTTAGCAGTAAATTTAAATAAGTAACCAATGTGAAAATTTAAATTTGCTGGAATTTTAAGTGTATATGTTTTGCATGGAAATTAAAGAAGTAACCAAAGTGAAAATTTAATTTTGCCATGTTTTAAGTTTATTTCCAGTATATTTGCATTATATTGGGAATTTCTTCATGATATTTTAAGCATGTCTAAATGGAAATTAGAGTAACCAACTTGAAATATTTCCATGTTAATTAAGTCATTAAGTAAAGTGGAAATTAGAGTAACCAACGTGAAATATTTCCATGATTATTTAAGTGAAATGGTTTTGTTGAGTAACCAACGCGAAAGACATTTTATGCCATTTCTTGTTATTTAAGTGCAATTTTAAGTATATGCTTCATCATATGTTGTTTTAAGTCATTTTTTCTTAACCCCTATATTTTGTTTCATTAAGGTGCCTCAAATGTGGTAAGTCTCATTGCCTCCATAGAGACCCTCGCTGGTCATAACTATGGGACATGGAATGAGAGACTCAGGATGAACTTAGCAATTGCAAATCTTGACCTTTGCCTAAGAAAGGATCGACCTGTTGATCCTACAGCCCCCATTGCTCAGTCTGAGGAGACTAATGAGGAGTTTGGAGTAAGAAAGGAGGAGTACCTTAAGCTTAAGGAAAAGTACCCTAAGGATCTTGAGGCATGGGAGGAATCCAACAGAAAGTGCCTCATGGTCATTAAGGCCACTATTTCTGAGTCCATAAGAGGAGCTATTCCTGACTGTGAGCTGGCAACTAAGTATCTTGCCAAAGTCAAAAGTCAGTACACAGGCTCCACTAAGACATTAGCAAGCACACTCTTCAAAAGGCTTGTTAATGAAAGGTACACTGGTGGGGGTGTGAGAGATCACATCCTTAAGATGAGTAATTTAAATGCAAATCTCAAGACTCTTAACTTAGCCATGCCAGATGAGATGCTTGTGCATTTCATCTTCATGTCTTTGCCCATGAGGCATTTGTGATAAATTACAACTCTAAGGAAGATAGCTGGACTTTAGAGAAAGTCATAGGTATGTGCGTTCAGGAGGAGGAGCGCATAAGAGGTAAGGGTGGAGACTCCATTAACCTCACCAAAGGTAAGGGTAAGGGAAAGGCGAAGACCTACTTCACCTCTCCCAAGCCACCATCTTTTAAGGTACATGGCTCCTCTTCTAAGGGCAAAGGGACAACTCCTCATCCTTCTGGTTCTAACTTGAAATCAAATCAGTGCAAATTTTGCAAAGATTTTGGACATCGCCAGAAGGACTGCTTTGGTTTTATTAAGTGGTGTGCTAAGAATGGTAAGGATATTATCACTTTCGTAAATGAATCTCTGTACTTAGCTTATTCTCGATCTACTTGGTGGATTGACTCAGGTGCAACTGTGCACGTTTGTAATTCTATACAGGGATTAAATACGATGAGGACTATAAGAAGGGGGGAAAGGACCATCAAAGTCGCCGATGGCCATGAAGCTGAAGTTGAAGCCATTGGAACTTATCCTCTTAGACTTAGTAGTGGTTTCACACTTAAACTTCATGATGTTCTTTATGTCCCTAGTTTAGAGAGGAATTTGATATCAGTGTCATGTTTGGATAATTGTGGATTTGTTTGCCATTTTGGCGAAGACAAATGCTCTATTAGTTTGAATAATAAGATTGTGTGTCTTGCCTTCAGACAAGACATGCTTTATCTATTGTCCACTCATGATAATGTCAATGCATTAAGTAATGATCAGATTCCCGCTAAGAATGACATAAAAACAAACAAGCACAAAAGAATCGATTTCAAAACATCGTCGAAATTATGGCATTGCCGATTATGCCACATTTCAGGGGGAGGATCGAACGCTTAGTATCTCAACCGATCTTACCCCACTTAGACTTTTCAGATTCAGAAGAATGCATTGATTGCGTTAAAGGTAAGTTTGTTAAGACTATTAAGAAGAATGCCATACGTAGCACGGGAGTTTTAGAAATTATTCACACGGACATTTGTGGTCCATTTCCTGTAGTCTCCGTAGACGGGTATGACTCGTTCATAACATTCACGGATGACTACACTCGCTATGGTTACATTTATCCAATCAAGGAGCGATCCGAAGCATTGGATAAGTTTAAGATATTTGTGGTTGAAGTAGAAAATCAGCACAACATTAAGATTAAGGTAGTAAGATCCGATTGTGGATGTGAGTACTACGGTCGGCACACCCCATATGGTTAGGTTCCTGGACCCTTTGCAAGGTTTCTATAGGAACATGGCATAGTCGCCCAGTATTCTACACAGGGCGAACCTCAGCAGAACGGTGTTGCGGAACGTAGAAACCGTACTCTTATGGACATGGTAAGGAGTATGCTAAGTTATTCTACGTTACCGGTTAACCTATGGATGGAGGCATTAAAAACCGCCATTCATGTTCTTAATCGGGTTCCCACTAAGTCAACACCTCAGACACCGTATGAGATGTGGACAGGACGTAAGCCCTCATTAAACTATTTTCATATTTGGGGCTGTCCAGCTGAGGCTAAGATGTTCAACCCAAACATTAGTATGCTGGAACCTAGAACGGTTAGTTGCCATTTTATTGGCTATCCTGAGAAAAGTAAGGGTTTTATGTTCTATTGTCCAGATCGGCATACTAAGTTCATAGAAACACGACATGCCGTATTCTTAGAAGACGCTATGATCAGGGGGAGCACGGTACGGCGGGAAATAGACCTTGAGGAGGAACGAATTAGTTTACCCGTTCCAATGACTCAAGAGCCTTATTTCACCCTACCTGCTGTCGTCGTGCCACCAGCACCTGGTGCTGGTGACACAATGCCTATTGCTGCACCTCCATCGGCCACAACAGAAATAAGTGAGCTACAACCTCCATAGCCTGCTGAGGACATGGTCGAACAAAATGAGGTTCAACAGCAGCCTCAACCATTAGATGATGCTCAAGTAAGAAGATCACAAAGAGTAAGACGATCGACCATTCCCGACGATTATCAAATCTACTTGAGCGAAGAAGTTAAGATAGAGGATGATCCCACCTCTTACGAAGATGCCATAAGGCGACCTCAGTCATCCGAGTGGCACAAAGCCATGGAAGATGAAATGAGTTCCATGAGTGCCAACAAGGTCTGGGACTTAGTAGAGATTCCTAAAGGAGCCAAAACTGTAGGCTGTAAGTGGGTCTACAAAATTAAGCGTGACTCCAAAGGGAAGATCGAAAAGTATAAGGCTAGACTTGTGGCTAAGGTATTCACTCAGTGGGAGGGTATTGATTACAATGAGACCTTCTCTCCCGTGTCGTCTAAGGATTCTTTTAGAATCATCATGGCATTAGTAGCGCATTATGACTTAGAATTACATCAGATGGATGTAAAGACGGCGTTCCTTAATGGGGATCTATATGAGGACGTCTATATGACACAACCAAAAGGTTTTGTCGTTAAGGGTAAGGAACATATGGGATGTCACTTGAAGAAATCCATTTATGGATTTAAGCAAGCTTCAAGACAATGGTATCTCAAGTTCAATGAGATTATTAGAAAGTTTGGGTTTAAGGAAAATGAGGAGGATAATTGCATTTATGCTAAGTTTAAGAATGGAAAGTTCATTTTCTTAGTCCTTTATGCGGCTGACATCTTATTAGCAAGTAGTGATGTCAACCTACTCTTAGAAACTAAGAAGTTTTTATCCTCAAACTTTGATATGAAGGATCTAGGTGAAGTGACCTATGTTTTAGGGGTTGAGATACACCGAGATCGTGTTAAGGGGGTTTTAGGACTATCTCAGAAGGCATACTTAGAAAGCGTACTTAGAAAGTACGGTATGCATAATAGCAAAGCCTCGCCTGCTCCAATAGTTAAGGGCGATAGATTTTCAAACTCTCAATCGCCTAAGAATCAGTATGAGGTTGATCAGATGAAAGGAATTCTTTATGCTTCTGCTGTCGGGAACTTGATGTATGCTCAAGTTTGTACACGCTCTGACTTAGCTTTTGTGACTGGGATGCTTGGCAGATATCAAAATAATCCAGGATTAGATCATTGGAAAGCCGTTAAGAAGGCATTAAGATACATAAAGGGTACTAAGCACCTCATGCTGACATATAGTAAGACCGAGTCACTAGAAATAGTGGGTTATTCAGATTCAGATTACGCGGGTTGTGTGGATACTAAGAAATCCACGTCAGGTTACATATTCACCCTCGTGAATGGAGCTATATCATGGAAAAGCTCCAAACAAGAAATCACTACATCGTCCACAATGTATGCTGAGCTTGTTGCTTGTATGAGGCCACCGGGCAGGCATCTTGGCTTAAGAAATTTGTTCCCGGTCTTAAAGTGGTTGACAACATCCATAAACCACTTAAGTTATACTGTGATAATCAGCCAGCAGTAATGTACTCTCACAACAACAAGTCGAGTGGTGCTGCCAAACACATCGACATTAAGTACTATGTTGTGAAAGAGAAAATCCAGGATCACACAATTAGTCTCGAGCATATCAGTACTAAGCAAATGCTTGCGGATCCGCTAACTAAGGGCCTTCCACCCAACGTGTTCAGTGAACACGTAGCTGGCATGGGTTTAAGGGAGACCCTGTGATAATATCCTGGATTCTAAGGGGCCACTTAAGTGTAAGACTATTTCTATTTGTGAGATGTATCGTGGTCTTCGAGTCAAACAGTACGTAAATGGCTATTTTGATGCATCGTGCCCTTTATGTCAGAGCAAAAGAGATATGTGTAAGATTAGTTCAGAAAATTAAGATGATAAGTTAAGGTCCCGATATCAAGGGGGAGAATGTTAGTTGTGATCTCGGGGGTGACGTGGGCAACAACCACGCCCCCGAGTCAAACTCCCAACGCGCCCTGATCGGGGGCGCAACGGACTCTCGTTCCATGCGGCCCCCTCTCGTACGCGCTATATAAATAAGAGGAGAGGGTCGGGGCTCTAATACACGAGTTGATTAGACACCTAAACCTCTCCCACAACTCAACTAATCCGATCCTAAGAAAGTGTGGAACGAGGGGAAAGGTTTGTTGCCTCTGCACCTAGCCGGCACTGCACCACCATCTTCCTGCATCACCGATCGCCACTGCACCGACCTAATCTACTGCAACAATCCACCAGAGCCCAATGGCATCCGGTGGACCCTCTGATGGTAACCCTAATCTCTCTCTCTCCCTAATTCTCTTGTTCTACACCAGTTGATATGTGATATGTTCCTAAGACTAAACTGCCTGATAATTTTCTAAGTCATTAGGTCGATTGTCTAAATTGTGCTTAAGTGAATATGTCAGATTAAGATTAGACCTAAGTACACCTAATTAGGCATTGCTACTGTTGATCCTAATCACCCTAAGAACTAACACTAATATCATGTGATCCTTATTGTACTCCACATCGCTCACTCAGGATGCACTAACCCGATGACTCCTTGATGGTGTGATGGACATTGGTTGCTCCGTCCGTGGGCACCCATTTTTTAAGCAACTTTGTTGAAAAGATTTCAATGACCTCTCTCGAACCTCCTGAACGCTACCTGCAGATGGTTGCGCTTGCTGGTGTTAGAATAATACCACATTGCCTATGTAATCAAAGGAGGTCCTCTGACTCCCTTATATATATACCATCTCTAGGGATTTTTAATCAATAAAATACAATAATTATTTTATCCCCAATAATTCCATCATGGTATCAGATCAGGTTCATTCCTAACTTCTGCTAGCTACGCCCAACTTCGTCTCTTGCGTTTAGTTTGGCTCGTGGCGAATCGCCGCCCTCCACACGTGATTTTTTTTGGCGTGCCTGTGCCACCGGAAAAATTCCGCGCACACCGCGCTCTAGAGCAGGGTCCTTCGAAGACTGTCGCACGCCTACGTGCGGCCTTCCGCGCGGCTCGCGCCTGGTCTGAAGTCTTCATCACCACGCGACGTGCGTCCGCGGTCTCCGCTGCAGCAGATTGATGCTCGCGCGTCATGTTTCTTACTTCTTGATGGCTTCTGTTGGCGATGGCTCACCGGACGCACAAGCAGCCTCATAGGACATTGCCTTGGCTGCCGAGCTAACTCAATTGACCGAGGAGGCGGATCGACTGGCCATCGAGGTAGCACGTGCACGTGCAGCGGCCGACGAGGCACGTCGCAAGTTGCTTCTCGCAGCCGACGAGATTCGTCGTGACTTGATCAACCACGACCTCTCTCCTCCGGTGGTTGACGATGTTGCTTCTCTGCATGCTCAAGCAATCGCCGTCCTCAACATCAAGTCAATGATCCCCGTCATCCTCGACAACCTTTCGTCGCACTATAATCGGTGGAAGAGTCTCTCCGTCAACATCCTCGGGAAGTATGAGCTCTCCGATCATGTCCTCACCGACATTGATCCCACTGTCGCCGACTCTCATTGGCAACACATGGACTGCACCGTCATCTCCTGGCTTCACGGCACCATCTCTCCTGATCTTATTGAGATCGCCTTGATGGGCATACCCACAGCTCGTTCCATCTGTCTTGGGCTTCAAGAGCAGTTCAACGGCAATCGGGAGACCCGTGCTATGATTTTGGACGCCGAGTTTCGCACGTTCGTCCAGGGTGACCTCTCCATCACCGACTATTGTCGTCGTATCAAGTTGATGGCTGATGCACTCGGTGACTTGGGCGAGGTCATCCCCAACCGCACTCTCGTTCTCACAACGCTTCGTGGGTTGAACGAGCGGTTCTCTCACATGGCATCCCTTCTCAAGCGACAGCACCCCTTTCCCACATTTACCGAGGTCCGCAACGATCTCCAACTTGAGGAGATCGAGATGAAGTCCAAGTCGGAAACGCCAATACATTGACGACCACCTCTGTAGGTGAGGGACGCACCCCGTCTTCTGCATCATCTGGTGGTGCTCCTCCACGTGCTCCCGTTTCTAGTGGCCCTGCATCAAGCACTCCTACCTCCGACGCTGTTGTCTCTGGCCTCTCGTCCTCCAACCAAGGTCGAAATCGACGTAACCAGAACAAGCATAATGACACCAGTAACAACGGTAGATTTCCCACTCCGAGGAATCCATGGAACGGGACCCTGCATCTTTGGGGTGGTGCTTCGCCCCGTCTCGGTCCTCCTCCAGGCTTCCCGACACATCCACGCGCACCTGCCCCTCCTCAGCAGGCCCTTCTAGTGCACGGAGGATCCTACGGCGCACCTGCCTATCGGCCACTAGGATTCTGGACACCTGGCAGACTGCCAATGTCTTTGTACTACAACCCGACTACACCTGGTAGTAGTGAGACCGCCTCCTTCTACAGCGGCCAGACCGCGGCTCCTGGTGATCCAACCACCAGATCTTTGTGGGGGGGGGGGGGGCTTCCAACTATGCCGCATCTTCTACAACATGGGATACGAACGAGTTGGCTAACTCGTTCAACATCGTGTCACTGACACCGGCACCATCCGCTGAATGGTACATGGACTTCGGTGCTGATAGCCACATGTGCTCCTCCCCAGGTAACCTCTCCTCCTCCCATCCTCCTTCTTATTCAACTCCTTCGTCTATCGTTGTCGGTAATGCGTCATTGCTACCCGTCACCTCCACGGGTCACACTTCTTTCTCTACATCTGCTCGTCCTTTACATTTGCATCGAGTTCTTGTGTCTTCTCACATAATTAAAAATTTGGTTTCTGTTCGTCAGTTCACTACTGATAATAATGTTTCCATTGAATTTGATCTGTTTGGTCTTTCTGTGAAGGATCTGGACACCAAGAACGTGATCGCCGGATGTAATAGTTTCGGGCAGCTCTACTCCATATCCTTGTCGATGCTTTCTCCACCACATGTCTTAGCCGCAGCAACTACACTGTCCACGCTTTGGCATCGTCATCTTTGTCACTTAGGTTTTGAGGCTTTGTCTAGGTTATTTCCACAATGTAATATACAGGAACTTGACACTCTTTGTCGTGCCTGTCAGCTTGGTCGTTACACACGTCTTCCATTTTCTCTATCAAATTATCGTGCTTTGAACAACTTCGATTTAATACATTGTGATCTATGGACATCTCCCGTGCAAAGTGTTTCTGGTCACAAGTATTATCTTGTTGTTCTTGATGACTGCTCTCATTATTCGTGGACTTTTCCTCTATGCCTCAAATCAGACACTTTTCCGACCTTGTCACAGTTTTTTGCCTATGTATCCACTCAGTTTGGCCGCACCATAAAGGCAGTCCAATGTGACAATGGTCGTGAATTCGATAATTCCACATCTCGCGCATTCTTTCTCCGTCTTGGTGTTCTTTTGCGTCTCTCTTGTCCTCACACGTCTCCTCAAAACGGACGTGCTGAGCGTATTATTCGCACCACCAATGATACTATGCGCTCGATTATGTTCCAAGCTAGTGTTCCAGCTAGTTATTGGGTAGAAGCGCTCCAGACCGCTACACACCTCATAAACTTGCGACCATCCAAAACGCTCTCCTTTGCCACACCACATTTCGCCCTCTTTGGCACCCAACCTAATATTTCCCACCTACGCATTTTCGGTTGAAAGTGCTACCCAAATCTCTCTGCCACAGCTGAACACAAGCTTGCTCTTCGCTCTACAGTTTGTGTCTTCCTTGGCTATCCATCCGATCACAAAGGATACCGATGCCTAGACCTAGCCACAAACCGCATCATTATTTCCCGTCATGTCGCTTTTGACGAGTCCTCCTTTCCGTTTGCGGAAATCTCCAACTCTCCTTCATCCCACTTTGACTTTCTTTTTGATACTAACGATAAATCGGTGCTCCCTAGCACTGATTGCTTTGCAGGTACTCTTGAATGTGGGCCTCCATCAGACTTCTACAAGTCTAACGGTCAGACCTCGGCTCCAGCCGGTCAGACCGCGCCTATGCACAGAGGCCTTCTTGGCCCCTGTCCACCCGGCGACATCCCCAACAGAGGCCAGGTGGGCCTCTGTTCGCCTCGCCGTCCCATCGTGACTCACTATGGTCTGACTGTGGATCCTCGCGGTCCAACCAATAGTAATCGTCCCGGAGACCATGCGTGCCTTTGTTCACCGGGTGGTCCAACCGATACCCTGTGCGGTCAGACCACCCCGAGCTCGTCCTCGTCACGCGACACTCCTCCAGGCTACGGCTCTCCGACGGCTATATCGACTACCCTTCACCAGCAACCAGGTTTTGTACATGGTCCACGGTCTGTGCTCGAGGTGCCACCCATCGACAACGAGCATAACATGCGGACACGTGGGAAGGTCGGTCTTCGTATTCCTGTGCAGCGTCTGAACCTTCAAGCCTCAACGTTGTCACAGATTCTGAAGACTTATCGTGGTGCTCTCGCCGATCCTAATTGGCGAGAGGCCATGATTGAGGAATTCACCGCTCTACAGGCAAACAACACTTGGGATCTCGTGCCACGTCCTCAAGGTACGGATTTCATCACTATGAATTGGGTTTTTCGTCACAAGTTTCATCCATATGGCTCTCTTGATCGCTACAAGGCTCGTTGGGTTCTTCGTGGCTTTACTCAACAGCCCGGTGTTGATTTTGGTGAGACTTTCAGCCCTGTGGTGAAGTCTGCTACAGTTTGTACCGTTCTTTCAGTTGCACTCTCTCGTGATTGGCCCGTTCACCAGCTTGATGTGAAAAATGCTTTTCTTCATGGTACTCTATCCGAGACAGTCTATTGTGAGCAACCTTCTGGTTTTCTTGATACAGCTCATCCGGATTTTGTCTGTCGACTGAACAAGTCCATATATGGTTTGAAGCAAGCTCCTCGTGTCTGGTACAGCCGCTTTGCTTCTCATATTATCTCATTTGAATTTACTGGTGCTCGGTCCGATACTTCGCTTTTCGTCTACCGACACAGCACAGACATGACTTATCTATTGCTATATGTGGATGATATTGTTCTAACTGCCTCATCAGCACCACTGCCCTGTCGCATTATTGATGCTCTTGTTGCAGAATTTTCAGTGAAGGATTTGGGCAACCTACATCATTTCTGGGCATAACTGTTACTCGAAGCAACGCAGGCTTCTTCCTCTCACAGCGACAGTACATGGTTGAGATACTTGAGAGAGCAGGCATGACTGATTGTAAATCATGTTCTACTCCAGTCGATACGTGTGTCAAGTTATCATCCGACGATGTTCCGATTTCAGATGCTACTCACTATCGTGGTCTTGCTGGAGCCCTGCAATATCTCACTTTCACTCGACTCGACATTGAATATGTCGTGCAGCAGGTGTGTCTCTATATGCATGATCCTCGTGAGCCTCATCTTGCATTGGTGAAACGCATTCTTCGATACATTCGAGGCACCTTGGATCATGGTCTTCAATTTCGTCGCTCTTCAGTTAGCGAGCTTGTGGCATATTCTGATGCTGATTGGGCCGGTTGTCCTGACACACGTCATTCCACCTCCGGCTATGGTATCTTCCTTGGTGATAATCTGGTCTCCTGGTCTTCGAAGCGCCAACACACGGTATCCCGCTCCAGCGCCAAAGCGGAATATCGTGATGTAGCCAACGCCGTCGCCGAAGCTTCTTGGTTGCGTCAGTTGCTGGAGGAACTTCACTGTCCACTTCAGAAGGCCACTTTGGTCTATTGTGACAATGTCAGTGCTATGTGTCTCTCGACCAATCCGGTGCAACATCAACGCACATAGCATATCGAGATCGATTTGCACTTCGTTCGCGACAAGGGGGCCACTGGTGCAGTTCGAGTTCTTCACGTTCCCACCAGCTCAATGTATGCAGACATCTTCACCAAGAGGCTGCCATCTTCGGTGTTTGTGGAGTTTCGATCCAGTCTGAATGTTCTAGCTAATAGACGTTCAGACCGCGGGGAAGTGTTAAAATAATACCACATTGTCTATGTAACCAAGAGAGGTCCTCTGACCCTCTTATATATATGTATCACCTCCTAGCGATTTTTAATCAGAAAAATACAATAATTATTTTCCTGCCCAATATTTCCATCAGCAGTTCGAGAGAGACAGAAAGGAAACCAGAGGGCAGAAAAGGGGGATTAGAGGATTTTGATCAAGTCTAGGTAATGAACTCAAATCAATTTATTTATGTTTCTTTATGAAAAACATTGGTCTAATGAACTCAATTGTTTGTCACAGACTTTCAGTCTTTTAGAAGCGGGAAGGACTACAAGCGCATCAAGCAAAATTCGAGACATCTTATGGCCTCAATATTTGTTTCAATGGTGTCATTTACTTCACAGTAACATCTCCCTATTTTTTTGAAAATACTTGCCAGTGTTTGTGTCCATTAAAAAAGTTACCCAAGAATACAAGTAAATTTGAAGCCATGTGCCAATCTGCGAGTTTGTCTTAAGCAGCTATGTCCAGAGTCCAGACGTTTGTGAGATGAACCGATTTGCACATGAATGACCAAGGAATTATTACAAATGAGTGTCCACGTTTCAACAATAAATATTCAAGCATACAAGCTATATGTAACACCCAAAATTTTAAAATTTGGAAATAAAGAGAATTATACTAGGGAGGCATCATGTATTTGCATTTGATTGAATCTTGATTTCAAAATGCGCTAGAGAATTCATTTGAAATTTGAAAAAAATAATCAAATTTGAAAGATAAATGAAAAATAAAAGAAAAAGACAAATAAAAAGAAAAAATGTGTGGGCCTAAACTCTAGCCGCCCCATCTCCTTTCCCCTCCCCTTATCTTTTTCTCCCTGCTGGCCCAACCTTTGCCGCGTGCAAGGTTCGTCCCGCCGTTCCCGTCGCCCTAGCCGATGTGTCTTCTCGAATTTTGGCTAAACTTGTTTGCCATGACCGTAGGAACTCGCCGGACATCTTCAATCGAGGATTTCGCTGCCGCTTCGTCGGTTTCGTCGAGCGCCGCTGAAGATCGCCGCCGTTCGATGTTGCCGACGCACCTCCGCCCCGATCCGAGCTCTGCGACCCCCCTAGGTGAGCTCCCCTCATCCCCTTCTCTCTTTTCCGCGGTAGCACCATAGCCTTGGCGTCGATTTGGCCATTTCGACCATCTCCGGCAAACCCCGCTGCCATGCGCCGCCGTGGCCGCCTAGCGCCGCCGCGCCCTGGGTGTGCGCCGCCCATGAGGCGACGTGGCCCGTTCTCGGTCGTCCATCTAGGGCCGACGACCAAGATTAGAAGCAGCGTACCCATCCGCGTATATTAAATTCGGTTCACTCCTTTTAGATCCAACGGTTGGCATTAAATCCACCGTACCCCTTTGCTGGTTTTGCACATAAACCCCTGCGCATTTAAAAGTAATTGCACATAGGCCTTGAACTTTATAGAATCACCCCTGTACTTTAATTTATTTTTGTCAGCACTGCTAAAATGGTTAAATAATTCATATTGGCCTCTGTTTTACCCAGTAATCATATTTTTAGTCTATGTAATTTATTATGCAGTCCCTGAATATGTTATAAAATATTTCTAGGTCCCTACCCTTGTCTGTTTTGCATAAAAGCCCCTAAATTCTTAGTTAATTAAATAAAATCATATGTTGACACTCTCTTTTTGCACCAATTATCTTAAGATATTATTTTTTAGCATTTTATAATCTGATTAGGACAAATTAATTTATTTAAACTGCTATTTCATGCTAAATCTCCAATAAACACATATAGACACTAAAATCCAAACCTCAACCCACATCACCAATTAAAACAACAACTAAAGAAATAATTGCTAGCGACGTAACTGCGTAGGCTTTATTTTGTGATTTCTTAATTGTGATGTGCCTATGTTTTCTCGCTTCTTATTGTGTGTTGTTATTTTCCATTCCACATGCGATGATGTATTTAGAGTCGGTTCCCGAGCCAGCCTACGACCCTCAAGATTACCCCTTCTATGATCCACACTTCCAAGGAGGCAAGTTCCTTACCATTTGACACCCGTTTTATTAAGTTTTAGTTAGTTGCATGCGTGATAAATTGAATCCTATTTACTTTACCCTTCCATATAATTCTTTGTCACTGGGTTGGTTTGGATGTATGTTATTATTACTTTCACGCTTGGCCATGCTTAGTATTGGAAGGGAAATACTTTATTTACATATTATATTATTAATTGTTATCATCATTTATTGTGATATTGTGAAATGAATTGTAGTGGATAGGAATCTAGCGGGTTGGTTTGTATTGTATGGTGCACTATGCACGAGACCCGGGTTTTGGGGTATGAACCTTGCCGGATTCTAAGGATCGGTTTATGGAGAAAGTCACCTAGCTATTTAGTACCACAGCAAGACTGAGTATGGGGCAGCTTGATCAATTAATTAGGTTCCTCCCGGCTTAGTGCTAGTGGTTGGATAGTGCAGGGAATGGGATCAGAGTAACTGCCCTTGAATCCGCAAGGCTCAAGAGGTGGCTTCTGTTGGCAGAGAGGTACTCCAGTAGATGCCTTAGTGGTGAAACCTTAGTGGGCTAGTGCTAGTCGGGAGTGCCTTTGTAAAGATCTCGTAGTGATCTCCTGGCCACACACCTACGAAAGTGTGAAATGTGGTTGATAACCACTGGCAACAGGGAGGTTTACTTAGTCCACCTGGCAACAGGGGATGAAATCACAGCTTGTGGGTAAAGGTTTTATTCTCTGCAGAGATTTAGAAACTGTCATGACAACCGTGCTCACGGACAAGAGCGACTTGGTGTCCAATTCATAATTAGTCAATGGATGGGAATGGTGGTTTCGTTGGTTGGGATTTGGCTTATAAATGGGTTATGGTTGGGTTCACTCACCTAGAAGTGGGTTCTAATAAAAGCTAAGGGTAGGATTTTATGTTATAGTGCTTAACCCGGTTTTGGCCTTCCTTCTAAAAGCTTGCATGTCATCTCTTTCCCCACTTGTTGAGTACCGATGATACTCAAACTTGCTTGTTGCTTATCTTTCCTCAGTCTACAATGGAGAAGAGGTGGAGAATGAAGACTTCTACGCTGATCCGGATGAGACGTTCTAGGCTAGCGCAACCCCCGGGCAACGCCTGTGCATGGCCACACTAGTTTACTTTTCCGCTGCTTTGCTTGTAATCTTTTTTAGACCTACAGGTCATTATTGTAAGACATTTATGTATTCAAACAGGGCTTGTAATAAATGATATTATACTTTTTTCTACACATGTATGATGTAAACTGATCCTGGCATACATGTGGAAGCTATCAGATTGTCTTGTTGGGACCGGGTGGGACAACGTGGTATCAGAGCCGTGTTGCCCGTAGGACGCAAGCCTAGATAGAAAAGGACGACTTAAGGACCCTACTATTTTCTAAAAAGTAATTTATAAAATTGCCTTATATTCCCTACCTTGTTTACTTGTTTTATTTACTCCTTTATTTATATGTTTTGTTACTGACACTCTCCTGTTTCAAAATTTGTAGATGGACCGCACCAAGAGCACCCCCCGTAAGTCGACCGGTGGACGTGTGCCCCAGCATAGGCTGGCCAGTCGCTTCCACACTTCAACCCCCGCCGCCCCGTTGTGACCCGTTCCGATGGCAGGGCTGCAGGACGTTTGCGACTTCGTCTCCTAGCCATAATTCATGAGGCTGGCTGCCGTCACCACAGCCTCTCACTCTCCTACCACACTACTGGAGTGCAGCGCCCAGGCAGGAAGGAGTGGTCCTGTAATATCTACATCTACTACAGCGACGAGTTGGTGAAGGTACACAACAATCCCGCTTGGAAGAGCTCCCGTCGGTACGCGGAGCAGGATGCTAGCTGGGAAGCAGCTACCTTTTGGAGTCACGCCTACCGTTTCCATCTAGAGGACATGGTGCACGCCTTCGTTCTGTAGCGTCTCAGTGGCACTGCAGACTTCGTCTCTAGGCACGTGGAGGGACCCCTGGACCTTCCACAGTCTCGTCAAACTGTTGATGATGTGGCACAGCTCAGTGCTCGACTTCAGAAGGCGCAGCAGGAGATCCAGGATGGTCATGACATCGCCCAGCGCTACGAGGCGGTGATCAGGAGGTATCGTCGGATCACTGACGAGGACCCAGACGGCTACGCGTCCGACACTTCGACGTGGACCCCAGACTCTCCAGACCGTCGTGACAGCTAGCGTGGGTCGTCTTCTTCTGAGGAGTCTTCTCACGAGGAGCCATCCACTGAGGCGTCTGCCGCTTCACCGCCACCTGCTGCCTCACCACCACACGGCCCTGAGGACGACGACGAGGACCCCGACGAGGACGACGATGAGGACCCGGAGGAGTTCCTGCTGGATGATGAGTAGTCTCCGACCCCTACCACGACTCAAGGATAGGCACACCCCCTAATTAGTGGAATAAGAGCGATGTAGACGCATCCGTGTGACCTTGAGTTGTGCTTTCTTTCATGTTTTTCCTTTTGGTGTGTTGTGTGAGTTGTGGAACGCCTTGGCGACTTGTCCACAACCACACCTTTTTGATACTTCCTTAATTAGTCAGTTATTAATTAAGAAAATCTCTTTATACTCATGTTTGTTATGGTTTTGCATATAGTAAGGGTATCGTATAGTAGTCCTCTTCTTGTTATATTAGTACCTAAGACTATATTTGCTTCATAACCTAGATGGCAGGCAGGGGAAGAGGCCATGGCCATGGCATTCCCCTCGGCAATGATGAAGGTGAAGGATTTTAGCTGCCACAATGGAATGGGAGAGGTGGCTAGGGAGCACCTGCAATGAATTACATGCAACAAATTATGGCCATGCAGATGTAGATGATGCAAAACTTGGCACAAGTGGTGGCCAACATGCAGCAAGCCCAGCAAGCCCCTCCACCTCCACCACCAAATCAGCCCCAACCACAGCCAGCACAAGCACCCAGATCACACTTGAGAGACTTCCTGAATACCCAACCCCCAACATTCGCTAGTGTTGTAGACCCCATGGATGCAGATGATTGGCTGAAGGTCATCGAGAACAAGTTGAGGATAATACAATGTCCAGGACCTGAGAGAGTTCTACTTGCATCCCATCAACTCTCTGGATTAGCAGATGACTGGTGGACTGCATATACTGCTGCATATGAGGACCCAGATAACATCACTTGGCTAGAGTTCAAGAACACCTTCTTAAACCATCATGTACCTGAAGGTGAGGTTGAAGCAAGACGTGAAGAGTTTTTTAGCCTAAAGCAGGGGAACATGAGTGTTCGGGAGTACCTGAACAAGTTTACACAACTGTCCCACTATGCACCTGAGGATGTGGCTGTAGATGAGGGAAAGCAATATTACTTTAGGAAAGAGATAGACAAGGAGCTTCAATATACAATGTCCTCTTTTGACTATGCTAACATCCAAAAGCTGGTGGATAAAGCTTTCACAGTGGAGAGGAAGAAGAAAGAACTTGATGAAGATTTGCGTAAGAGGAAGATAGTGAAGGGTCAATCTTCTGGCAGCAACACCCGCCCTCACTTTGCCCATCAGTTAATGGAACCCGTGAGACACCCTAACCCTACCTACAGACCCCCAACCCCATACAACCAGCCGCAATGCTCACAAATGCAACAGCCTCGCCCACGCGTCCAGCTCCTCGCCCCGCTGGCCAATCGCAACAAAATCAGCAAGCTCCCAATAAAGCTCAGGGCGTCAACCCATCACTCAAGTGCTATCTTTGTGGTGAACCTGGTCACTACTCCACCCGATGTCCGAAGAAGCAGCAGAACCAACCCCATGGACGAGTTAACCATGTGGCCTTGGAGCAAGCTCAGGATGCACCTGATGTTGTGATTGGTATGTTTCCCGTCAACTCTTCCTTCGCCACAATATTATTTGACTCGGGTGCTACACATTCCTTCATATCTAAGGAGTTCGTAAGAAGGCATGGCATGGTAGTTACACCTATGACCTGGGTGCTATTAGTCAATTCTCCTAGAGGAGGGATGGTAATCAGGCATGTATGCCCTAATTAAGTCTAGACATAAGGGGGGTAGACTTCCCAGCAAACCTCATCGTGCTAGAGTCCCACGGCCTAGATATTATCGTGGGAATGGATTGGTTGACCAAGTATCAAGGGGTAATCCACTGTGCCACCAGAATAGTCTACTTGACCCGTACCGATGGTACAAAGGTTGAGTTCTCCCCGGATCAAGCTCCAACATAGAGGATCAGGCTCAATCAAACTGAGATTGCCAAAGAGATTCGAGTTGTTAGTGAATTCCCAAACGTGTTCCCTGAGGAGTTACCGGGTATGCCTCCTGACCGTGAAATTGAATTCATCATTGAGCTAGTGCCTGGAATAGCCCCGATATATAAGAGGCCATATAGAATGGATGCTAAACAATTAGCCGAGCTAAAGGATCACATTAGAGAGTTGTTGGAGAAAGGATACATCCACCCTAGTTCATCACCTTGGGGTGCTCTTATCACATTCGTGCCTAAGAAGGATGGCACTCAAAGATTGTGTGTGGATTATCGTGCTTTGAATGCAGTAACCATCAAGAATAAGTACCCACAACCAAGGATTGAAGATTCATTTGATCAGTTGCGAGAAGCATGTGTGTTCTCTAAGATTGATCTTCGTTCGGGATACCACCAGTTGAAGATTCGACCATCGGACATTCCTAAGACTGTGTTTGTCTCTCGATACGGTCTTCATGAGTATTCTGTTATGTCATTTGGGTTGACCAATGCTCCTGCTTACTTCATGTACCTCATGAACAAAGTATTTATGGAGTACTTGACAAGTTTGTGGTGGTATTCATCGACGATATCTTGATATTCTCCAAGAGTGAAGAAGAGCACGAGGAGCACCTAAGGTTGGCACTACAGAAGCTAAGAGAGCACCAATTATACGCTAGATTCAGTAAGTGTGAGTTTTGGCTGAAGCAGGTGTCATTCTTGGGACATGTCATATCGAAAGGAGGAATATCAGTGGATCCGGGTAAAGTGGCAAATGTTCTCAAGTGGGAGATGCTAGAAAATGTGGGACACATCAGAAGCTTCTTGGGAATTGTTGGTGTTTGGAACCGGCAGATCTCCTGACACTACTTTTGGTAGATCGAGGAGTTGTAGGTCGGTAATGGGCGCGCAGAGATTCAAGAAGGTGAAAGACACGTGTACACAAGGATTTACGTGGTTCGGGCCACCTGAGCATAATACCCTACTCCACGGGGTGTGTTGGTGATGTATTAAGCTCGAGAGTCTAGAAGAAGCTCTAGAAGAAGAAGCTCGTCTAGCTCAGGGTGTTCAGCAGTGATCTGGAACTGTCCCTTGTGTATCGTCGACCAGTCCTTTTATAGTACAAGGACTGGTCGTTACAACGTCAGCCTGGCCCGACAGGTGGCCCCCGCGGTTACACACGCTTGATAACAATAAATGGGGTTAATTACCCTTAATAGCCTGGCAATGGGCCTTAACAGTGTCATTACCAGTATTAAGGGTCATCCGATCATGTGTCATTAATATGGTATTAATGACACTTAATCGGGTCTTGAAGTCTTTGATTGATCCTTGAAGGTCCGAAGCCGTTGGGGGGGTCCACCGGCCTGATAGTTGAAGTTGAAGGTCCGGCGGTTCCCACGTGGCAGCACCGGAGCTCATCGTCGTGGACGGGTAGGTCCGGTGCTGTTAGACATGTGTCAGTACCGGAGCTTTCCTCTGTCTGGGGTTAGGTCCGGTGGTGCCATATTGGTATTCTGACCGGAGCTTCCCAGGTGTGGGTGATAGCTCCGGTCTTGTGATACACGTGGCAGCCCCGTGACTAACCATGTCGGGGGAGCAGGTCCGGCTACACCAAACATGTGGGGCCTTCAGAGGTCTTCAAATCTGGTATATGGAGTTTCCTTGTGATCTTTGCAATCCCAAGGGGTATCCGGTACGGAGGGTACCGACAGTGGCCCCCTGGACTCACCTCCGGGAGAGACCTTTTGTATGAAGTCATTTTGCCGGAGGTGGGTCCATTCTTCGGTTTCTGAACCGTGTCTTCAAGGGTCTTTGGTTATGCCGTTGTCGGTAGTTCACAGTTAAACTTTTGCCGCGTGGCGTATCTTGAAGGCGGCAGGTGAGATCTTAGCGTGCGGATCTCACACAACTGAAGATTGTCGGTTCCCGATACGAAAATCGTATCGGTTCCGCGCGCCCTGTCAGGCCGCCAACTTCGGGTTTCCTGCCTTTCATGATGACAACCGTTCGCCTGGGGTAAGAACCTCGACTTGATTGTCGGGGTGGCCCTGGGACCCCTTGTCATTGGCGGGGTGAAATCTTTGACTGGTATCGTCGGCTCCTCTGCGGTTTCCATCCAGGCGTTGCAGGGGCTTACTTAAGAAGGAAAGCAGGCACCGTTTGGGGTTCTTGACGCCTTTCAATCGATCTTGCGCTCAAACCT
Organism: Tuctoria greenei; assembly: GCA_036927565.1. Classification (NCBI taxonomy): domain Eukaryota; kingdom Viridiplantae; phylum Streptophyta; class Magnoliopsida; order Poales; family Poaceae; genus Tuctoria; species Tuctoria greenei. The sequence goes on along the minus strand of JAYESD010000003.1, from coordinate 39,052,042 downwards.
TCCAAACTTTTGCTTGCCTTTCCTCTCTTGCCTCGCTGTGCCGCGATGGAGTTGGGTCTCCGCCAAAGCCGACTGAAGACCGATGATGATTTGAAGAAGGTCCGGGCCCTCATGGGATGGTCCCCTGACTTCTTCAACCACCTGGTCCGCGTCGGCAAGCTCCCGTTCGAGAAGGAGCATGTCGGCGACATGGTGTACTTCTCCGCGTACGCCATGGTGGGACTGATCCCACCTTTCTCCTCCTTCTTCTTGATGCTGCTAGACTTCTATGGTCTGCAGCTTTACCACCTTGGCCCCCACTCCATTCTGTTGGTGTCCATATTTGTCCACTTCTGCGAGATGTGGGTGGGCATTCCCCCCTGCATTGAGCTCTTCCGCACCTTCTTCACTGTCCAAACCACAGGTCGGAGCGACGAGTACCTTGGCTTCTATTATTTCATGAAGCGCAAGAAGTGCATGTACAAGTACTTGCGGTCGTTCCCTTCTGGGAAGTGGGACGACTGGAAAAGGACTGGATTGTAATCAGGGTGTAGGAGCACGAGAAGCTGGAGCTGTCGGAAGGCCTCCCCAACATCGACACTGCAGTTTGGAGTGAAGCTCCGGTGCTGTCGGATGCCTTCGATCCTGCTCTGACCAGGATCCGCCTGTGTGTGGAAGGAGGAGTGACTCCCCAGGCGGCGTTTTGCAACTTCCTGACCAACAGGTGGGCTCCATTGAAGAGGAGGGAGAAGTTGGCTTGGGCCCTCAACAGTATGTTGGACGACGACCGGATCGTGACCGGTTTGAAGTCCAACATGGAGGGTGCAACTTTGGAGTTCCACCTGAAGAAATTACAGCACGGCATCAATGTCGAGAGCGATGATTTGGCTCCGCCGCTAGCTTTCCTCCCATTGAACATGGAGGCAGCATTCAGTAGGGAGCTCCAACGAACGATGCCGGTGCTTGACGACCTTGGTGTCATTGAGAGGTGCTCGACCACTGGGTTGGCAATCTACGAAGCTCCGGAGGATGGCTCCGTCCCCGCCCCTAAGCCAAGAACCGAAGTCGTCGGCAAGGGCAAGGAATTGGTCAAGCCCTCGAGCCGTAAGAGGAAGCATGCCAACAGGAGGGCCAGGCATTCTTCTTCTGCAGCGTCCCCTTCTCCTCGGAGGGGAAGGTCTTCAACGGTGGCGTCTACTCCAATTGCGGCATCTTCCCGGGGTGCTAGCTCCGGCCAAGTGACTCCGGTCCCAGGGCCAGCTGAGGGCTCCGGGTCCGGAGGTCCTTCCCGATCAAGGGGGGCCTCTACCAGAGCAACGCCGACAGCAACAACAAGCTCCAGGGGGCCCTCCGGGACTACCACGCCAGTGTCGGCTGGGGCCAGTCCAGAGCGTCCGGGGAAGAGGTTCCGCGGGAACTGATGCAGAAGCCTTCCGAGGTAATTTCTGATTTTTTACCTCAGTCAGTTGTTTTATTGTTAACTGTATTTTGAGTCTCTTCATCCTTCATTCACAACGTGCCCAAGAAAAGGGCTAAAGCTCCAGCCCCTGCAGCAGCAGCTGAGGCTATGCAGGCTGAAGCTCCGGCTCTGATTCCAGCACCACCCCAAGAGGTGGCAGAGGCTGCGGCAACCCTGGCGCCGGCTGTCGTGGTATTGGACGACTCATCCCCAGAAGCTCCAGTGGTAGTGCCGGACCACGGGACTGAAGATGTACCAGTAGCGCCAGGCTCGAAGGTTGAAGCTCCGGGCTTGGATGCTGTGATGTTGGACGCTCCGGCCATAGAGCCAGAGGAAGTTGCGATTCCGGCCCTAGAGCCGAATGTTGTTGAAGCCCCGATAGTCGAGCCGGTGGTTGAGGAGGTCCCGGTAATAGAACCGGGTGTTGATGAAGCTCCGGCACTTGAGCCGGCCATCGAGGAAGCTCTGGCGGTAGAGTCGGTTGCTGCAGGAGTTCCAACTGTGGAGCCGGCTGTTGAAGAGGTTCCGGCGTCCGAGCTAGTTGCTGCGGAGGCGACAGCACCTGAGTCTATGATGGTCGAAGCGCCAGTGTCGGAGCCCATGATGGCTAAAGCGCCAGCACCCGAACAAGAGGCGAAGGAAGCGCTTGTGTTGGAGCCAGAAGTAGCTTCTGCTCCGGTCGAACCTTCAACGCCTATTCCGGAAGCAGTGATCCCGGAGGTGCCCGTTGCCGAGCCAGAGTGCCAGGATGAAGCTGCTGGCCCCCCGTCAGAGGGACCAATTGTTGATGACCTGGCGGCTGGGCCTTCGGAACCAATTCTGGAGGTTGATGACCTCGGCGGCGACCGAGGCTATCCCGGAGGACAGCCCTAGTGCCGTGGAAGCTCAGGGTACCGCTATCATAGAGTGGGACCCAATTTTTGTTGCTGAAGATCCGCTGGAGCCAGCGACATGACTCCGGCAGGTCCGGACCCGATCCCCCATCGTTGTCTATCGACAACGCCTGCTCCAGCCTTCGCCAGGTTCAACTGGCCTTCTACCACGACAGCAAGGCCCTCGAGGAGGAGCGTCAAACCCTTAGGAGGTGGCGCAACCGACTCCATTTTGAGACGAAGCTAGCACAGTCGAGGCTAGCTGACGACAAGGAGTGGGTGCGAAGGTAGAAAGTCCGCCTGGAGTACTGGGGTAAGTTGTTGGATGAGAGGGAAAGCATGACGCGGACCCTCGACAGCCAATCCCGGGGCATATATGATCAGGCCAAGGCTGCCAATAGTGCAGCTGATGAACGCCAGGAAAGGCTCTCTGCCATCCACGATAGTCTCGTCAAGCGCCGGGAGGCTCTTGAAGCTCGGGAAAAACGGCTCGAAGATGAAGAGCAGAAATTCCTAGAGCTGTGAGACGACCTCGTGAAGAGGGAGGAGGAGTTTTTCCAAAAGACAGCTCTGGCTGACAAGAGCCTTGAAGAACGCACCAAGAAATTGGATGAGCATTGCAAGGAGTAGGAGAAGAAAGCCTGGGAGCGAGGGCAGGAACTCTACAAGCAGGATAATGCCATCATCGCCCGGGAGAAGAAAGTGCGGGGCCGGGAGAGAGGTTTGGTCAAACGCCGGAACGAGATCCACCTCCGGGAGGAAGAGCTCAGCAAGCTCAAAAGGCAAGTTGCTGAAACGATTCAGCAGAATGCCAAAGAGGTGGAGCGTCTTGCTCGGGAGAGCTCGGAGATCCTTGGCGGAGATGCGTGGTGCAAGGGTTGTGGAGTCCCAACAAGTTTGGGACTTCCTGGGCAAGGCCAACAACGCGCTGACGCCAATGGGCTTCAGTCCCGTGCGTTCGGATGATCTGAAGTCGGAGCTGGACCAGGCATTGGAGGCGCTGGGTTTAGCAGGGAACAAACCCTCCAAGGTGGGCGATGTCATCGCGGACCAATTGGAAATGGAGGGTCAGTCCTTGGCGAAGAATGTTGCAGAGTATGTGCTGATGTGCTACACAAGCCGGGACCCTCAATTCCCTCTGGACCCGGTACATGAAGGTCCCATCGAAGGAGAGGGTGAAGTTGTCCGAGCCAACGTGTCGGAGGTGGCCCAGAAGGTTGCCCAGTTCTTCCATAGGGTCTAGGATCGTCTCCCTGTATCTCCCACTTGTACTCTCCCTTCTTCTTCTCCAATTTTGTAATCTCTTATCTCCAAATAAATGAAATCCAAATTTTTGTGAATTCAAATTTCATTTTTGTCTTCAACACCTTTGTCTCGCTTGGCCCCCTGGTAGATGTACACAATTTGATTGTGAACATGTACCAAGAGGATGTAATAGTTGTTGAAGACTTGCGTGCTTCGAACTTGTAGAATGTAAGTCCGAAGTCTTCAATAGTGTAGGCCCCATGAAGCTGTCAGAGCTTGGTGGCTCCAGCATTGACCATCGCCGGAGCTTAGTAGCTCCGGAGCATCGATGGTTAGTCCACCGGGGTGTCGGAGCTCTGGCAGCTCCGGTAGTGACCTCCATCAACACATGTTGTGTTAACATTAGACTCCACTTTAGAGTCTTTCCACCATATTTACGTTGACAACTCGCTTTACCAGAACTGAGTAGCTCCAGAGATACTCGATGTCAATGTTTGAACATTGACCACAAACCGCCTAGAGGGTGTCATAGCTTATTTATTTTTCCTGCACACTGAAGTCAAGAAAAATAGTAAAATCTGTTTCCTATCTACAACTTCATTGCGGCTTACTGTTCCCGAGAAATTTTTAGGTCGAGCACAATCCTAAATACAATCAAGAGCGCTGTCTTGCTCCCTTCGGGTCCGACTGTTTCTGGACTTGCCTTACTTCGGCCTGCCAGGGTGTAGGTAGAGTGGCGTACTTAGGGTGCAGGACTAGGCTAAGTCGATAGCACACTCCGGCCCTAGATTGGCTTGGCGGCATTCAAACAAGTATACCATCAACAATGTTTGAACTCGAAAGGACAGATAATGCAACTCAAATTGTACATGAACTGGTCGAGCTAAAGTTTCTTAAGAATTGCACAACTTTGTTATACACAAGAAAGAGAAAAATAAAAAATATTGAGCCTGTACAAAGTAAATGCACGTGGAGTCTCTTTTCACACAATGATGTATGTCATTATAGGTCCGGGGTACAGTGGAAACAAGTACACTCTTAGGGTACGGAACCAGCCTAAGTGTTTTCGTTTCTCGTTTGACCCAAGGTAACTAGCTACACTTTTAGTTCTGAGACTGTGACAAGTGTTGCATGGGCATTGCGGACCTAACAGGGTAGGTTCGGCTGCCCTCCCAGAGGAGCTACCCGACTCTGTACAATGACTCTATAACATACACCATATGTAATTACAGACTCACCTCCGTGATACTAAGCGTAGAACTTACGGAGGTGCTCAATGTTCCAAGGATTTGGGAGAGGTGTCCCATCCTCGGTTGCCAAGCGAACGCATCCGGGACGGGATAATCTGATCACTCGGAAGGGTCCCTTCCAGCCGAGGGAGAGTGTGTTTAACCCTTCTCTCGATTGTATTCTCCGTAGCACCAGATCTCCTTCCTCGAGCTGTCGGCTGTGAACATGCCGTTGGTGATAGCGCCGAAGAGCTTGGCGGTATCGGGCATTCCGAATAGCTGCTCGGCACCTTCCCTCTTCAAGGAGGTCAAGGTCTTCACGTTGGAGCTGGTCCTGCGTGGCTTCATCGGAGGTCCGGACCCGGAGCGACCCCAAGGTGATTTCCGGAGGAAAGACTGCTTCAGCTCCATACACCAGGAAGAAGGGTGTCTCTCCAGTTGACCAGTTTGGAGTAGTCCTGTTGGCCCATAAAGTGGGCGGAAGCTCTTCAATCCAGTTGGCTCCATGCTTTTTCAGGCGCTCATATGTGCGCGTCTTGAGTCCTTTCAGGATTTCTGCATTTGCCCTCTCGGCTTGGCCATTGGTTGCTGGATGAGCTACAGAGGCGTAGCTGACTTGGATGTTGAGGTCTTTGCAGTATCCTTGGAAAACAGAGCTTGTGAATTGGGTCTCATTATCTGTTATGATTTTGTTCGGGACTCTAAATCTGCATATTATGGACTGCAAGAAATTGATAGTTGATTGCTTATTTTTTGTCACAACTGGAGTTGCTTCCGTTCATTTGGTAAACTTGTCGATGGTGACATACAGGAACTTGTAACCTCCGACGGCTCTTGGGAAAGGTCCCAAGATGTCCATCCCCCACACGGCGAAAGGCCATGTAGGAGGTATCATTTGTAGAGGTTGAGCCGGTGTATGAATTTGCTTTGCATGGAACTGACATGCTTTGCATTTCTTCACCAGCTCAGTTGCATCCTGGAGCGCTGTAGGCCGGTAGAAGCCATGCCGAAAGGCTTTACCGACCAGCGTGCGAGAAGACACGTGGTTCCCACACTCGCCTCCATGGATTTCTGCGAGGAGCTCGCAGCCTTCTTCCCTTGTGATGCACCGCATTAGGACGCTGTTGGCACCGCGCTGGTAGAGATCCGCTTCTACCAACGTGTATCTTTTAGCCAATCTGACTATCCGGTCAGCGGATACATCATTGTCAGGAAGGATATTGTCTTTCAAGTAGCTCCGGATCTCCAAGATCCATGCATCGGAGCTTGCTTGAGCATTTGAGTCTTGCGTGCTGGGTTGCTCGGAGCTTCCTGCAGCACCTACGACCCTTGATGGCTGCCATGGTAACAGGGCCATCGGGACCACCAGCTTCGGGATGTTGGTCTCGCCCCCTTCGCTCAGTTCGGCAGGCTGAGCTGTGGGTTTTGACAACCTCCGGACGAAGGTTCCGTCAGGAGCCGGAGCTCCGGTTGACGCTTTCATCGAGATTTCGTCAGCTTCAGCGTTATGGACACGCTGGACATGGTAGAGATCCAGGACTTCGATGTCCTTCTGAAGCCTCTGGACTTCAAGGAGATAAGCAGCTAATTGAGGATTGTTACAGGAGCATTCACCCTTCACCTATTTAATGATGAGCTGCGAATCTCCCTTGACCAACAGCTGCTTGACACCGTATGATAGTGCCACCTTTAATCTATAAATGAGTGCTTCATACTCCGCCATGTTGTTGGTCGCCTTGAAGTCAAGGTGGACCATGTATTTTACCTTCTCCCCAGTTGGAGTGAGGAGAAGGACTCCAGCTCCGGCCCCCTACTTTTGCATCGAGCCGTCGAAGTAGAGGGTCCAATGAGGTTCGGTGAAGACCAGAGCCTTATATTCTGACTTCTGCTCACTAGGGCCCCCAAGGTTTGATGGAGAGGGGATCCATTCCGCCACGAAATCTGCCAATGCTTGACTCTTGATCGCTTGTCTTGGGACGAATTCAAGATCGAATTCTGCCAATTCCGCTGCCCACTTTGCAATGTTCCCAGTAGAGTTGGGACTATGCAAGATCACATGCAGTGGGTAAGAGGTCACCACTGATATCTTGTGAGCTTGGAAGTAGTGGCGAAGCTTCCTGGAGGCAATGGGAATTGCATAGAGCAACTTGTGTACCTCTAGGTATCGAGTCTTGGCATCATGTAGTACTTCGCTGATGAAGTACGCTAGGCGTTGGACTGTCTGGAACCTCCTAGAGGGGCCCGGAGTTTCCTTCACATCGACCTGGACCCTCCCGGAGGGGTCCGGACCTGCTTCAGGGACCTCCGGGTTCCTGCTAGAGGAACCCGGAGCTTCTATTGAAGTGACCCAGATCCTCCCGGAAGGGTCCAAGTCTTCTGGGATAACTCCCTGTTGATCTAACTCTGGGGGCTAGGACCCAGACTCTCCTTCAAGAACCTCCGGACCCTCCTGGAGGAGTCTGGATTCCTGAGCTTGTGATGGTTCTAGTCTCTCTGCTACCAGGACCATGCTAACAACCTCGTTGGTTGCTGAAATGTAAAGCAGTAAGGGCTCACCAGGGTTCAAAGCTACCAGGGTTGGTAGAGTGGTGAGGAGCTGCTTTAGCTCTTGGAACGCCTTTTCTGCTTCTTCAGACCATTGAAATGGTCCGAACTTCCTCAATAGCTTGAAGAAGGGTAGCGCCCGTTCCGCCAGTCTTGAGATGAATCGGCTGAGGGCGGCTAGACATCCAGTCAGTTTCTGGACATCTTTGATGCGGGCTGGTGGCCGCATCTCCTCTATAGCCTTAATCTTCGCCTGATTTGCCTCTATGCCCTGGTGGTTTACCAGGAAACTGAGAAGCTTTCTGGAGTTAACCCCGAAGACGCACTTGTCCGGGTTCAGCTTCGTGCGGGTGACCCGCAGCTTGTCGAAGACAGCTTGCAAGGTGTCAAGGAGTGACTCCTTGTCCTTGATCTTGACTACGATGTCATCAACATACACTTCCACTACGTCTCTGATGAACTCTGCAAAGGTTTTGTACATAGCTCGTACAAATGTTGAAGCTGCATTCTTGAGACCAAATGGCATGGCTGTATAACAATACAATCCATCTACTGTGATAAAAGAAGTATGTTCTTCATCTTCCCTAGACATTCTGATTTGATGGTACCCAAAATATGTGTCTAGGAAACACAGTAATTCACACCCGGAGGTGGAATCCACTATCTAATCTATCCTAGGTGGTGGGAATGGATATTTTGGGCATGCATTATTTAGTGTTGTGTAGTCGATACACATCCGAAACTTCCCACCGGCCTTGGGTACAACGACTGGGTTTGCCAGCCATTTTGGATGGAAGACTTCTTGTATGAATCCAGCTTCGAGCAACTTCTTCACTTCTTGTCGTGTGAAGTTCTGTCGCTCTACGGATTGCTTCCGAGGCTTCTGATGTACGGGCCGATCGTCGGGATAGATCTTCAGATTATGCTCGATCACTTCCCTAGGGATCCCAGGCATTTCTGACGGTTTCCAGGCAAACACGTCAACGTTAGCCCGGAGGAAAGTGATGAGCGCGAGTTCCTATTTGTCATTCAGACCTCCCGATATACGAGTGGTCTGAGCAGCACCAGAACCGATTTGGATGACTTTGACGGGGATGTCGGTGTCGCCGCTTGGTTGCACGCGAGGTGTGGAGGTTGAGCCTCGCTGACGAATGCTCGGGGGGTTTTGGAGCTTGCTCCTACCTAGATTCTTCCTCCTGTGGTGTAGCAAGCGCATGGAGTTCCTCCAGAGCATTCACTCTAGCAGTATGGTCTCCGCGGATCCGGAGAACGCCAACTAGTGCCGGCATCTTCAACACCAGGTAGCCAAAATGAGCAGCAGCCATGAATTTGTACAAGGCAGGCCTTCCCATAATGGCGTTGAAGGGCAAGTTGATCTGAGCGACGTCAAAGATCAACTTCTCAGTGCGATAATTCTCCTGAGTCCTGAAGGTCACAGGGAGAGTAATGGCACCGAGCGGCGTTATGGCCCCCGGACCTACTCCGGAGAAAGGTCGGGAAGGGCGAAGGTCCGAAGGTCGGAGCTGAAACTTTACAAAATCCTCGAAGCTTATGAGGTTCAGCCACGAACCTCTGTCCACCATTACATGGTGGAGTTGAATGTTGTTGATGGTAGGTGATACCATCAGAGGTAGCTGGCCAGCTCTGATCATGTTTCGAGGGCAGTCTGAAGCATCAAAAGTGATGGTAGTGTCCATCCACTTGCGATGAGGTTTCGCCCTGGCTATAGGAGCTACTGAGGCCATGTCTCGCCGCATGGTCTTGAGGATACGACGGGAGGTGATGTCCCATGAACCACCAAAGATGGTGTTCATGGTCTTTCGACGCTCATTGTCGGAGACATCGGAGTCATCATCGACGGAGGTGTACACAGCCTTCGGGACCTTTTTAGGGTCCTAGAAGCCCAACTCCTCTTCAGCCGGAGCTTTGTCGACTTTTTGCTTTCCTTCCCTCTGACGTAAAGGAACTTCTTCCCGGGGCTTGTGGTAGCACTTAGCAAGGTTTTGGATCTCCCGGCAGTCCTCCAAGTTGTGGTCGTTCAACTTGTGGATAGGACACCACATTTTGGAGTTGCCACCATCTTCAGAGGACAGCCGAGGTCGTTTCTCAGGGCATGGCCCCCGACCACCCGGAGCTGCAGCAGCTGCAGCAGTGGATGTGCCGGCCAACGGCTTCTTTTTGTTGTTGGACTTTTTCTTCTTTTTGCCACTCACGGGGGTAGTGGCTTCACCTTGGGAGGATTTTTTGCCATCCTCCAGAGGTGGTTTGGAGTGCATCTCATGGCCCTCCGCAGCTTTAGCACACTTGTCTGCCAAGCTGATGAGCTCTGTGACGTTGGTGATCTCCTTGACCGCCAGCTTCTCCAGCATCTTCTTATCTCGCACGCCCTGTCTAAATGCCATGATGACAGAAGTGTTAGAGATAGAAGGAATGGTGTTTCATACCTGGGAGAACCTCTGGATGAATGAGCGCAGGGATTCTCCCCCCTTTTGCACCACTGCAAAAAGGTCCAGTTCGGTGCCTAGTCAGGTGTATGAACTCCCGAAATTGGTGGTGAACTGTTAGCACAATTCCTCCCAACTATTGATAGAGTTGTGAGGAAGGGTCATGAACCAGGACCTGGCGGTCCCAGACAAAGCTACTGGGAAGTAGTTGGCCCTTACAGCCTCGTTACCTCTGGCCGCAAGGATTGCGGTGGTGTAAATTTGGAGAAACTCGGCGGGATTAACAGTCCTGTCAAACTTCTCCGGCAGGTATGGCCGGAACTTTTGTGGCCATCTGACCATGCGTAGGTGCATGGCCAGTGCAGAACAGCCTCCTCCTACTCCCTTGGGAGCAGGGCTATCTCGAGCTTCTCGCCTTTTGCGAGCGCGCTCGATACAGACACAACCATCCCGTTGATGGTAACGGCGATCAAGCTCCGCCCGAAGGTCATGAGTTGACATCCTGGTTACCGTATGAGTAAGTTGCGCCCCAGAGGGTAGCGATGTAACTTGATGTGACGTAGCACGCCTCATATTCTGGGAAGCATGCAGACCAAGTCTGCCAGACACAGTCCGGCGCTGCGACGGGGCCCGCCCCAAAGGAGAAGGACCTTGATTGCTGATGCGGTCGACTTCTACTGCAACCATATGTTCCACATCAACTCTCCACTGCTCCATTGCACCCTGGGATGCACCTGGAGGTGGTGGACGTTGGAGGAGAGCATGTGCTGCATGAAGCGCGTGTTCAGGGTTGTTGTTGTTTGCCGATGCAGTGACTGACGCCGATGCACCGTCATGTTGCTCAGCTTGACGTGCTGGTGCAGACGGTGGTGGTGAAGGCATGACTCCTTCTGGAGCCACAGCACCTGCTGGTTGCTGCGTGTTGGAGGGATTTCCTCCAACGGGTTGAATGGCAGGGTTGCTGTTCGATGATCTAGTAGCTGAGTTCACCATACTTGAAATCTCGGGCTCCCCTACCTGGCGCGCCAACTGTCGGCGTTTGGAACCGGCAGATCTCCCGACACTACTTTTGGTAGATCGAAGAGTTGTAGTTCGGTAATGGGCGCGCTGAGATTCAAGAAGGTGAAAGACACGTCTACACAGGGATTTACGTGGTTCGGGCCGCCTGAGAGTAATACCCTACTCCACGGGGTGTGTTGGTGATGTATTAAGCTCGGGAGTCTAGAAGAAGCTCGTCTAGCTCAGGGTGTTCAGCAGTGGTCTGGAACCGTCCCTTGTGTATCATCGACCAGTCCTTTTATAGTACAAGGACTGGTCGTTACAATGTCAGCCTGGCCCGACAGGTGGCCCTGGCGGTTACACACACTTGATACACAATAAATGGGGTTAATTACCCTTAATAGCCTGGTAATGGGCCTTAACAGTGCCATTACCAGTATTAAGGGCCATCCGACCGTGTGTCATTAATATGGTATTAATGACACTTAATCGGGTCTTGAAGTCTTTGATTAATCCTTGAAGGTCCAGAGCTGTTGGGGGGTCCACCGACCTGATAGTTGAAGTTGAAGGTCGGCGGTTGCCACGTGGCAGCACCGGAGCTCATCGTCGTGGACGGGTAGGTCCAGTGCTGTTGGACACATGTCAGTACCGGAGCTTCCCTGTGTCTGGGGTTAGGTCCGGTGGTGCCATATTGGTATTCTGACTGGAGCTTCCCAGGTGTGGGTGATAGCTCCGGTCTTGTGATACACGTGGCGGCCCCGAGACTAACCATGTCGGGGGAGCAGGTCCGGCTACACCTGACATGTGGGGCCTTTAGAGGTCTTCAAATCTGGTATATGGAGTTTCCTTGTGATCTTTGCAATCCCAAGGGGTATCCGGTACGGAGGGTACCAACAGGAATGGCTGGATATTATCGATAATTCATTGAGGGGTTTTCAAAGATCTCTCGGACGCTAACCAAGCTACTCGAGAAAGGAGCTACATTCAAGTGGACACCATAATGTGAATCCAGCTTCGCCGAGTTGAAAAGAGGTTGACCACTGCTCTAGTGTTGGTCATGCTAGACATGCAAAAGGAGTTCTCGGTGTATTGTGATGCCTCCAGGCAAGGATTGGGATGTGTGTTGATGCAAGAGGGACATGTGGTGGCTTACGCTTCAAGACAAGTCAAAAAGCATGAGAAGAATTATCCGACCCATGATCTGGAACTAGCAGGTGTAGTTCATGCACTGTAGAGATGGAGACATTACCTGATGGGGAAAAGGACAGAAATCTACACCGACCACAAAAGCTTGAAGTACATCTTCACTCAGCCGGACCTTAATCTTCGCCGACGAAGGTGGTTAGAGCTCATTAATGACTTTGATGTTGGGATCAACTATCAACCTGGAAAGGCGAACGTGGTCGCAAATGTTTTGAGTAGGAAGGCACAATGCAACAGTACGACGATACAAGCTTATCAACTGCAGCTATGTGAGGAGTTTGCGAGACCAAACCTGTGCATAGTGTCTAATGCAGATGCAGTAGTTATGGAAGTGGACTCCACGCTAGAACAAGACATTGGAGAGGGCCAAAAGGAGGATAAGAAGATATAGAAACTTAAGAAGCTGGTGAAGGTTGGAAAAGCCCCAGATTTCAGGGAGGATGAACAAGGAACCCTATGGTTAGGGAAGAGGATATGTGTGCCAAATGTCAAGGGGATTTGAGAACTGATATTGAGAGAAGCTCACGACTCGTACTACTCTATTCATCCTGGGAGTACCAAGATGTACCAAGACCTTAAGGATTGATACTGGTGGCTTGGTATGAAGCGTGATGTGGCCGAATACGTGGCTTTGTGTGACACGTGTTAGTTAGTCAAGGCGGAACATCAGAGACCTGTTGGACTACTTCAACCACTCAAGATACCCGAGTGGAAATGAGAATAGATAAGTATGGACTTTATTATGGGATTGCCAAAGACCCAGTCAGGATACGACTCCATATGGGTTGTCGTGGACCGGTTGACTAAAGTCGCTCACTTCATTCTGGTCAAGGAAAGCTACAATGGTTCGCAACTGGTAGAATTATACATGGCAAGGATTGTATGTTTGCACGGTGTTCCGAAGAAGATAGTGTCTCATCGAGGTACCCAGTTCACCTCAAGATTCTGGCAGAAGCTACATGAGTCAATGAACACTCGTCTTAATTTCAGCTCAGCATATCTCCCACAGACAGATGGTCAGACAGAACGCACTAATCAAATCTTGGAGGATATGTTGCGAGCATGTGCCTTGAAGAATAGTAAGAGTTGGGAGAAGAATCTGCCCTATGCGGAGTTTTCTTATAACAACATCTATCAAGCTAGTCTCAAGATGTCCCCATTTGAGGCACTTTATGGGCGAAAGTGCAGGACACCCTTATTTTGGAATCAGACCGGAGAAGGTCAAGTGTTTGGACCGGAAATATTAAGAGAAGTTGAATGACGAGTGCAAGAGATCCAGAATAATCTGAAAACGACACAATCAAGACAGAAGAGTTATGCAGATGCCCAATGTCGTGAGCTAACCTTTGAGATTGGAGACTTTGTGTATCTCAAGGTATCACCAGTAAGAGGTCTAAGACGGTTCAAGGTGAAGGGAAAGCTTGCACCCCGTTAAATTAGTTCGTTCAAGATACTAGAGAGAAGAGAAGAAGTAGCTTATCGTCTCGAGCTACCATCTTAACTGTCAGATGTACACGACGTGTTACATGTGTTGCAGCTAAAAAAGTGCTTGAGAGTACCAGAGGAACAACTACCCATAGAGGCTATAGATGTGCAAGAGGATTTGTCCTACGCAGAACGACCAGTCAAGATCCTAGAGACATTGGAACGTGTCATGAGAAACATGACGATTCACATGTGAAAAGTGCAGTGGAAACATCACTTTGAGGTAGAAGCAACATGGGAGAGAGAAGAAGACCTCAAGGCCTAGTTGCCCGATCTTTTCTCTTAGGACGTCTGAATCTCGAGGGCGAGATTCCTTTTAAGGGGGCATAGAGTTGTAACACCCAAAATTTTAAAATTTGGAAATAAAGACAATTATACTAGGGAGGCATCATGTATTTGCATTTGATTGAATCTTGATTTCACAATGCGCTAGAGAAGTCATTTGAAATTTGAAAAAAAATTCAAATTTGAAAGATAAATGAAAAAGAAAAGAGAAAGACAAATAAAAAGAAAAAACCAAGCATGGGCCTAAACTCTAGCCGACCCATCTCCTTTCCCCTCCCCTTATCTTTTTCTCCCCGCCGGCCCAACCTTTGTTGCGCCCAACTCAGCTCGGCGCCCCCTTCCATTTCCTTTCTCCTTCTCGTGCGAGGGGCCTGCCTGTCAGCTCCTCCTCTTTCATTCTGCCGCTTGCGCGACACGGCCGGTGATACCGCCCCGATTTCAAACCGTCGGCAGCAAATCAATGTCTTCTATGGCCCCGATCCCTTTCCTCCGCACGGGATTGACTTCCATACTTCGCCGCCCCCGCTCCCCCTACAAAATCTGGACGGCGCCCCCATTTTTTCCCTCCCCGAGCTCAAACCCTAGCCGCCGCCGGTGCAAGGTTCGTCGCCACCGTTCCCGTCGCCCTAGCCGATGTGTCCCCTCGAATCTTGGTTAAACTTGTTTGCCATGACCGTAGGAACTCGACGAACATCTTCAATCGTGGATTTCACCACCGCTTCATCAGTTTCGTCGAGCGCCACCGAAGATCGCCACCGTTCGACGTTGCCGACGCACCTTCGCCCTGATCTGAGCTCTGCCACCCCCCTAGGTGAGCTCCCCTCATCCTCTTCTCTCTTTTTCGCGTTAGCACCGTAGCCTTGGCGTTGATTTGGCCATTTCGGCCATCTCCGACGAACCCCGCCGCCGTGGCCGCCTAGCGCTGTCGCGCCCTGGGTGTGCGCCGCCCATGGGGTGATGTGGCCCGTTCTCGGTCGTCCATCTAGGGCCGACGACCGAGATTAGAAGGAGCGTACCCCTTCACGTATATTAAATATGGACCACTTCTTTTAGATCCAACGGCTGGCATTAAATCCCCCGTACCCCTTTACTCGTTTTGCACATAAACCCTTGCACATTTAAAAGTAATTGCACATAGGCCCTGAACTTTACAAAATCACCCTGTATTTTAATTTATTTCTGTCAGCACTGCTAAAATGGTTAAATAATTCATATTGGCCCCTGTTTTCCCCAGTAATCATATTTTTAGCCTCTGTAATTTATTATGCAATCCCTGAATATGTTATAAAATATTTCTAGATCCCTACTCTTGTCTGTTTTGCATAAAAGCCCCTGAATTCTTAGTTAATTACATAAAATCATATGTTGACACTCTCCTTTTGCACCAATTATCTTAAGATATTATTTGCTAGCATCTTATAATCTGATTAGGAAAAATTAATTTATTTAAACTGTTGTTTCATGATGAATCTCTAATAAACACATATAGACACTAAAATCCAAACCTCAACCCACATCACCAATTAAAACAACAACTAAGGAAATGATTGCTAGCAATGTAACTGCGTATGCTTTCTTTTGTGATTGCTTAATTGTGATGTGCCTATGTTTTCTTGCTTCTTATTGTGTGTTGCATTTTTCGTTCCACATGTGATGATATATTTAGAGTCAGTTCCCAAGCCGGCCTACGACCCTCAGGACTACCCCTTCTACGACCCACACTTCCAAGGAGGCAAGTTCCTTGACCATTTGGCACTCGTTTTATTAATGTAAGTGCATCTAGGATATCTCTTGTGGGTTTTGGCTAATTGATGACAAACATATGAGATCATAATGAAACTATTGAGATGATTGCAGGACAAACAAAGTGAAACAGCTCGGTGCACACAAAAAGGTGAAAAATGGAGTGGTGTCCAAAGAGGGATACTTTGATGGAACTTGGAAGAACAAATTAGATTTTAAATGTATAGGGAGTGTATGAAAGACACACTCCAAGAGCTCACGACCTGCGCAGGGGTAAGGGTTTTAAAATTAACCTAACATTCCACAGTGCACCGGACTAGTCCGTTTTCCAACCGGACTAGTCCGCCAGACATTCTGAAGTCTGCTTTCACATAGGGCCCGACTAGTCTGTTTTCCAACCGGACTAGTCCGCCAGACTTTCTGAAGTCTACTTTCACATAGGGCCGGACAAGTCCGTTTTCCAATGTCCGCCAAACTTTCTGGACTTTAAGTTGCACTGTGACCGGACAAGTCTGGACTTGCACCGGACTAGTCTGGTATTAGGGTTTTTCAACGATAACTTTTTGGAAACCCTATAAAAGAGGATCCACAGCTTTCCTATGAACATACACGTTCAATACTGCTGAAAATACAAACCCTAGTGCCGCCACTTTGTCCCAAGAGCCCAAAACACATCTCCCCACACATCTAAGGTGCAAAACGAGTCAAATCATTTGAACACTTGGATTCGAGATTGGCAGATCATCGTTCCTTCATTGCGAGCTCTTGGGGTTTGATCTTTATACACTCATACTCTGCATTGTAATACTTTCAAGTGTATTTGATCGCCTCTTTCATTGTAATTCTCGTGGGAGCCCTCAACGTGTGAGGTTGCCTCACAAACTCAGTGATTACCCATGCTAGTGGAATCAAGTCGGCCTGTGTGGTGACTTGAAGAGGGAAAGGGTTGGAGACCTGGCTCTGTGTGAGCTTACTCAACGAGGACGTAGATCTCGTGGTGAGATCAAACCTCGATAAAAATTCGCGTCTCTTGTGCCTTATTTCTTTTACATTTTGTTCACTAGATTACTTTATTACTAAACATCAATTAAGTTGCTTATAAGTTTCCACGTGCATTCATACAATAATCATAAACCAAAGTATCTGTTGTTCTCATTTCCGCTGCTAAAAGAATCAAGTTTCCCAAACAATACTTAATCAATTCACATTTTTCAGCACACCAGACTAGTCCGCCCGCACAACCGGACTAGTCCGGTCAATCAAGTTTTTGACGACTCTATTAAGTGTGCAGGAAATTTTAAAGGCCTATTAACTCCCCTATAGGCCACATTCAATTGGTATCAGAGCAAGGTTCTCCGTCAATGAGACTCACATCTCGGAGAGATCAATGGCCTCTGAGAAGAACAACGATATTCCAAAGACGAACATCAATGAGGAGGAACAAGAAGCTAAAGCCTTTGATGTGCTGAAAGAAAGTCCACATGATGATGAAGAAGTGCGACAGCTAAAGGAACTCCTGAGAAAGAAGTTGTTGGCACAAAAAGGAAAAGAAGAAGAGAAGACGACCGGGAGTGGTCATCACGACTACTCCGATATCCTTACAACTACAACCGTCTCAATTCAAACAATCACTATCTATCTATTCCTATGGGAAAGCCTCCACAGTTTGACACAAGTGACTACACCATGTGGAAGTACAACATGAAAATGCATCTAATATCCCTGAATCCTAGTCTGTGGCACATTGTTTGCACAGGCATAGATATCCCGGACACGGATGAGGAACTCACTCAAGGACAAGAACAAGAGATTCACATAAACGCACAAGCCATCGCTGTGATCACATCATCACTAAGAAGAGAGGAATTCACTAAGATCGATGGTTTAGAAAGTGCAAAAGAAATCTGGGATACACTTAAGACAGCTCACGAAGGAAATAGGTCGCTTCGTGAAGCTAAAATTGAGATGCTTGAAGGAGAGTTGGAAAGATTTGCTATTGAAGAAGGTGAATCACCTCAAGACATGTACAACCGGATGAAGGCACTCATCAACAAATTTCGTGCCTATGGAAGTAAGAAATGGATGGATCACGAGGTGGTCAAAAGAATGATTAGAGCCTTCATGCCAAGAAATGTTACACTTTGCTCAATGGTTAGAGAAAGCCCCGGATTTTACAAAATGACTCCCGATGAGTTATTGGGGAAGATCATAAATCATGAAATGATGGAGAAAGAGGCTCAATACGTCAAAGACTTAGCCGAACTCACCTCTTCCAAAAAGAAAGAAGTTGCTCTCAAGGCAACGAGCAAACCCAAACTCAAAGAAACTCGTGAAGAACAAGACAACGGAGATACAAGCGTCGAGAGCACTGATCTTGATGATGAAGAAATGGTATTGTTTATCAAGAAGTTCAAGCGCATGATGAAAAGAAGACACTGCAACAATTCAAATGAAGGCAAAAGCAAGGATAAAGGAAAATCCAAGGCTCTACGCACTTGCTACAACTGCGGAGAGTATGGTCACTTCATGGTGGACTGCCCCTATGAAGAAAATAAAAAGAAGAAGGAAACAAGACCTCAAGAAAAGAAAAATTTCAGAAGAAAGAAGACAGGCCCATCAAGCTCACATTGGCAAGGAGTGGGACTCAAACGACGAGTCCTCCTCCGATGAAGAAGAAGAGATGGCCACTTTCGCGGTCAAGAAACCTACTATGAGAGCCACACTCTTCCCAAACATGGGAGGACGGGATATGAACAACCACACTTGCCTTATGGCTAAGGAAGGCAAGAAAAAGGTTCGACTTACTCCTCCTACGCTAAATTCCTCTATTGATGACTTTGATAGCTCTAGTGATAATGAAGAAATGTTTAGAGGATTAAGTAAAATTGCTTTAAAGAAAATGGAAATGTTGTCGAACGAAATCTTTGAAAAGGAGGAACTTGTTAACTGACAAGAAGATATGCTCATCCGTGAAAGGAAGAAATATCAAGAAGTTGAAAAGCTTCTTGAGCTTGAAAGAGAGAAGAACGAGTCACTTGAGTTTGATCTAGCCTTAAGTAAGGAAACTTACTCAAAGCTAGAGGACTCGCATATTGCAATCAAGGAAGAACTTGCTAACTTTTCAAAAGTTAACAAGATCCTTGAGGTGCAAGTTGAGTCGCTCAAGCAAAGTGACTCCTCTTCCTCCAAGAGCTCTTCCTCCAAAGATATGAGTTCGACAACAATCAGAACCTGCACTTGCTCTAGTAAGATGAATGTTATTTCTAATACTTCAAATTCTCATAATATGCATCCTTCCACAAGCAGCATCTTTGATAAAGAGAAGATCAAATATGCACGCAGTGCATATATGGTCACTAGACCTCCTAATGTCAAAGATGGTCTTGGTTTTGACAGGAACAAACATATGTCTACTCCTAATCATGCTAAGAATAGAATCACTTTTGTTAAGGAGAAATCTCATGAATCTGATTTACAAATATTGGTTTGTACATTTGATGCTTCCTATGTTCTTATGAAAAACAAATATGGAAGAGTCATTGCTAAATATACAGGGCCACGCCACAAGAACTTGAAAACTTGTGTGTGGGTGCCCAAGACTCTTGTGACTAACTTGAGAGGACCCAAGCAAGTTTGGGTACCCAAAACCAAGGAATAATTCTGTTTTGCGGGCTTACTCCTCCGGTGGATCTAAATGGGTGCTAGCGGATGCACAAATCACATGACCGGAGAGAGAGGTATGTTTGTGGAATACAAGTACAACAAGAATCCAGGTGAAGGCATATAATTTGGAGATAACAGCCAAGGAAAGGTCCTTGGTAGCGGTAACATTAAAATATCCTCTCAACACACCTTATCCAATGTTTTACATGTAGACTCTCTAGATTATAATCTTTTGTTAATATCTCAACTATGCGACAAAGGTTACAACTGTTTATTCACTAATGAGGGTGTGACTGTTTTTAGAAGAAGTGATGACTCAATTGCATTCAAGGGAATGTTGAAGGGAAAGCTTTATCTTGTTGACTTCAACAAAGATAAAGCCGAACTCAACACTTGCTTGGTTGCTAAGACCAAAATGGGATGGCTGTGGCATAGACGGCTAGCCCATGTTGGGATGATAAATCTGCAGAACCTTCTAAAAGGTGGTCACATCCATGGCCTTAAGGATGTGGTCTTTGAAAAAGACAGGCCGTGCAGCGCTTGTCAAGCAGGAAAACAAGTCGGAACACCACACCCCGCCAAGAATGTGATGACTACCGCAAGACCGCAGGAACTTCTCCACATGGATCTCTTTGGTCCAATTGCGTACATCAGCATCGGCAGTAACAAATACGGTTTAGTAATTCTTGATGATTTTTCAAGATTTACCTGGGTATTTTTCTTGTATGATAAATCAGAAACTCAGGGAATTCTCAAGAAGTTCTTGAAAAGAGCTCAGAACGAGTTCTCATCAACCATAAAGAATATCATAAGTGACAACGGAACAGAATTCAAGAACACCCAAGTTGGAGAGTATCTCGATGAAGAAGGGATAAAGCATGAGTTCTCAGCACCCTACTCCCCTCAACAAAACGGAGTGGCCGAAAGGAAGAACGGAACATTGATCAAAATGGCCAGAACTATGTTGGATGAATACAAGACGTCATATCGATTTTGGGCAGAAACGGTGAACACCGCTTGTCATGCCATGAATCGGTTGTACCTCCACCGACTATTGAAGAAAACTCCATATGAGCTCCTTACCGGTAAAAAGCCTAATGTTTCTTATTTCAAAGTCTTTGGTTGTAAATGTTTTATTCTGAACAAGAAACCGAGGGCCTCGGAGTTCGCTTCAAAGTTCGATGAAGGGTTCTTGCTCGGTTATGAATCGAATGCCTACGCCTATCGTGTCTTCAACAAGGTGTCCAGTCTTGTTGAAGTAGCACGTGACGTAGTGTTTGATAAATCTAACGGCTCACAAGTGGAGCAAGTTGATAAGTGTATGCTAGATAAAGAGGAAGCTCCATATGAAGCGCTGAAGAAAATGGCACTTGGTGATATCTTACCACAAGAGCGAATGTTAGATTCAAATGCACAAGATGAACTTCAACATGGAGGAAATGATAAAGGGGGAGCACTTGAACAAGATCAAGATGAGGAAGATCAAGAATATCAAGACAATCATGGAAGCAATGATCTAGGGGGAGACAATGAACATGAAGACAATGAAGAACAAGCAACTACACAAGTTCCACACCCAAGAGTACATCAGAGCGTACAAAGAGACCATCCTGTCAATAATATCATTGGACATATTGCTAAGGGAGTAACTACTAGATCTCGAGTTGCAAATTTATGTGAATACTATTCTTTTGTGTCTTTTCTGGAACCATACAGGGTAGAAGAAGCCTTAAGAGATCCAGACTGGGTGATGGCAATGCAAGAGGAGTTGAACAACTTCAAAAGAAATGAAGTGTGGGAGCTGGTGGAGAGACCAAGGGCGAACATCATTGGAACCAAATGGGTCTTTCAGAACAAGCAAGATGAGCATGGAGTAGTAACAAGAAATAAAGCGAGATTGGTGGCCAAAGGCTATTCTCAGGTCGAAGGTTTGGACTTTGATGAAACTTTCGCTCCTGTAGCTAGACTTGAGTCCATTCGTATTTTATTGGCATATGATACTCACCATAATTTTAAGCTGTATCAAATGGACATCAAAAGCGCCTTCCTAAATGGTCCAATCAAGGAGGAAGTTTATGTGGAGCATCCACCGGGATTCGAAGACCAAGAGTATCCCAATAATGTCTACAAACTGCGTAAGGCTCTCTATGGCCTCAAACAAGCTCCTCGAGCTTGGTATGAGTGCCTTAGAGATTTTCTGACTCAAAATGGATTCAAAATTGGTAAAGCTGACTATACACTCTTCAGTAAACATATTGATGATCATCTATTTGTATGTCAAATTTATGTTGATGACATTATGTTTGGATCCACTAACAGGTCCTTCTGTGAAGAGTTTAGCAAAATTATGACAGATAGATTCGAGATGTCAATGATGGGCGAATTGAAGTTCTTCTTGGGATTCCATGTGAAGCAACTGAGAGAAGGTACATTTATAAGCCAAACCAAATATACACAGGACATTCTCAAGAAATTCAATATGGATAAGGCCAAGCCCATCAAGACACCCATGGCCATCAACGGACATCTCGACCTCAATGAAGACGGTCCAAATGTGGACCAAAAGGTATATCGGTCCATGATCGGCTCCTTACTTTATTTATGTGCATCTAGGCCAGATATTATGCTTAGTATTTGCTTGTGTGCAAGGTTTCAAGCCGCACCTAAAAATTGTCACTTAATTGCTGTAAAAAGAATCCTAAGGTATCTTGTGCACACACCCAATTTGGGCCTTTGGTACCCCAAAGGATCCAAGTTTAACTTGATAGGCTACTCTGACACCGACTATGCAGGATGCAAAGTTGATAGAAAGAGCACATCAGAGACTTGTCAATTTCTTGGTAGGTACCTAGTTTCTTGGTCATCTAAAAAGCAAAACTCCATTGCTCTTTCCACAGCGGAAGCAGAGTATGTTGCAGCCGGTAGTTGTTGCGCACAACTACTTTGGATGCGAGAGACTCTTAGGTACTACGGCTACAATCTTAGCCATATCCCGCTTCTATGTGATAATGAAAGTGCTATAAAAATTGCACACAACCCTGTAGAGCACTCAAGAACTAAGCACATAGATATCTGTCATCACTTTCTTAGAGATCATTCGTTAAAAGGTGACATTGCTATTTCACATGTTAGGACTGAAAAACAACTTGCAGATATTTTTACCAAACCTTTAGATGAGAAAATGTTTTGTGAACTTAGGAATGAGCTTAACATACTTGACTCTCTAAATGTGGCTTGAAACGTTGCATATCTGGTTGAAACTTCAAATGTTACATTTTATTGTTAAAACTGCTCCTCATCTCTTTTTCTTCTAAGAAAACTATTTTAATGAAGAAATCTTGCAGTTTATGATCACTTTTCATTGTTGCTTATCTACTGGTCGTAATTATCAAAATTATTTGCAAAACTATTATCCTTGGATCACTATTAATCATTTCTATATGTATCTAGTCTGTTGAAACCGGACTTGTCAGGTTTACCACCGGACTAGTCCGGACAGACGAAATTCCTAGGTTTTCTAGGGGCACCGGACTAGTCCGCCCCCCTGATCGGACTAGTCTGGTCTGCCGCGTATATAAGTCGTTGGCCGGCCCAATTTGCATCCCAAACCTCTCCCTCCACTTGGTCTCCCTCTCCTCTCCTAAACCCTAGCCCCCAAAGTGATTTTCGGGTTGAGCCCTTAAAATCGAAGCCTTCTCTGTGAGAAATCCTCTCCTCGTCGAGTGGACTCTCTTCTCCGGAATCATCCGGGCAGATTCTTGCTCCTTCAATGCGTATCTTCAAATCTCGGTAAATTTCACCCTAAAACCAAAATCTCAACTTTTCTCGTTCTAGCTCGTTTCCTTTGATTCCAAAGTTGTACATTGGCTTCATAGATGTATTCCTACTTCTTTCCTGTCCTTTTGTATCTCTAGATAGAAGTTTTGAATTCAAAGGGAATCGTTAGGGTTCTTATGCCAGGCCGGACTAGTCCGGCGCTCAGATACGGACAAGTCCGGTACGCCGGACAAGTCCGCACTGTGAACCCGGACAAGTCCGGTCTCTGACATCTGAATCCCTACTTTGTCTTCAATCCTTGGTTCATTCTTATCTAAACCATGAACTCCTTATTAGGCACGATGTCTTCAGGCTCAGATGACAGCTCTTTCCACATTGATGAAGAAGTTCAACGCGAAAGAGTGAGGAAAGCCAAGGAGAGAGTTATGAAGAAAATACATGATGTCAATGTCCACTCTCCACCCTCCGACGACAATCTGCCTAAGAAGAGGAAGGTCATTGTTAAAAAGGCTCAAGGAAAAGCTGCTATTGAGAGCTCCTCAGGGCCAAAGAGGGTTCTCAATAAAGGGAAGGGACTTGCTAGTGGTCCCATTGGGCCCTTGAAGATGAAAAACCCCAGTCACCGCAACAGGCAGCCTTCTAGTGAGGATTTCACCGGAAAAGGGGGTGAGCTAGCCGATAACTTCAGGAAGATTAATGTGTATAATCAACCTAGGCAATGCTCTGACCCAAGATTCTGGATTAACTTCCATGTCGACTACTACAAGCACGTGTACATGAAGATGAAGAATCCTGTTGTGGAGAGTCAATGGGTGAATATTAGATACCTGCAGTCGAAGAAGTATCCTGCTTTTCATGAGCTGGTTGAGGCTCTGGAGAGGCACGGTCTGAAGGAACTGCTTTCCTTTGAGAATGACTAGAACAATGAGATCATCACACAATTTTACTCTACCCTCTACTTTGCTCGTGGTAATGGAGACAGTCTTACTTAGATGACTCATGGTTCCAAGTATAGTGTCACTTATGATGAATTTGCAAGGATTCATCACCTTGAACACACTCTAGATCATGATCTTGTCACCCACAATCTACAACCCTTGGATAAGGATGAGCTTAAGTTCCTCTATGACACAAGGATGCCCTATATTCCTCCCAACATCAAATATCTGAAGCCCTTCTTTGTGGTCCTCAACAGAATCTTGAGGAAGACAATAGCCCCAAAAGATGGAGATGCGGGGACTATCCAAGGAACCTTGAGGACCCTAATGAAGGTCATTAGTGGAAGGAGACCGTTCAATGTTTTTGAATACATCTACAATGACATTGTGAACATCTCAATCACTCCCAATAGGTCTTGCGGGTATGCCCCGTACATCATGTTCATGATTGAGAAAGTGACTGGACTTGAGTTTGTCAAGGATGTCTCTCATACGGGGTTGAAGCCACAAAAACCCACCGAGTACACCCTTCCCTCAGCACCAACTTCCCCTTCCTCCCCCGGAGCTGACAGGAGGTCTAAACAATCTCAGGATGTGAATGCCACAAGATCTGCAGCTGCTCCTCCTGGCTCTGCTCCTGTCCATGAACCCTCCGGTGGTGTCCTCAAAATGCTCTCCTCCATATTTGCCTGTTGCCGCAAGATCGAAGTCACGCAGCGGAAACATCAACAGTATGTGGAACCAATATCAAGTCAATCTGTGAGAAGTTGGAAATTGAGCCGGTTGGATCACCGCCTGCCTACGAGGACTCAGAGGAAGATCATGCTCCAGTGAATGATGATGATGATGAAGATAAAGATTGGACCAAAACTGAAGAAGGGAGCGGCGATGAGTGATTCCCCTCAATTTTTCCCCTTTTGGTGCCTTGATGCCAAAAGGGAGAGATTGAGACTAGATTGAGACTCAAACTTTCTCTAGTATTAGTTATTAAGCTTGTGTGATCGAGGACTTGTACCTATTTTTAAAAATTTGTAATGCAACATTTCCTTTCCTATGTGTGATGCTTATTGTTGCTCTAATGCTTACTTCTATGCTCATTATTGTTTATCTTTATTTCATCACACTTTGTTGATCACACACCTGTTAGGAACCCCACCATAAGGTGTGTGCATATGTGAGAAGCTTTTTGTGAATTTATCGTTATTTTCATATGTGCACACCTTATGAAAATCAAAATTTTACTCTCATTTGTGATATCTCAAATGGTTGTCATAAATCACCAAAAAGGGGGAGATTGTAAGTGCATCTAGGATATCCCTCGTGGGTTTTGGCTAATTGATGACAAACATATGAGATCCTAATGAAACTATTAAGATGATTGCAGGACAAACAAAGTGAAACAGCTTGGTGCACACAAAAAGGTGAAAAATGGAGTGGTGTCCAAAGAGGGATACTTTGATGGAACTTGGAAGAACAAATTAGATTTTAAATGTATAGGGAGTGTATGAAAGACACACTCTAAGAGCTCACGACCTGCGCATGGGTAAGGGTTTTAAAATTAACCTAACATTCCACAGTGCACCGGACTAGTCCGTTTTCCAACTAGGCTAGTCCGCCACACTTTCTGAAGTCTGCTTTCACATAGGGCCGGACTAGTCCGTTTTCCAACCGGACTAGTCCGCCACACTTTCTGAAGTCTGCTTTCACATAGGGCCGGACAAGTCCTTTTTCCAACCGGACTAGTCCGCCAAACTTTCTGGACTTTATGTTACACTGTGACCAGACAAGTCCGGACTTGCACCGGAATAGTCCGGTTGTAAGGATTGAATGCCCAAGAGGGGGTGAATTGGGCTTCTTTTCAAAAATTAAAGCAATAAAACTTAATTACTAAAAGCCTAATTCCCTATGCAAACAGCCTATGCATTCAAGTGAATAGTAACTTTGCGGTATATGAAATGCATAAGTGTAAGGGGAGAGGAAGAAAGGGCAAACTCCCGAGGAGACACGAAGACACGGAGATTTATCCCGTGGTTCTGCAAGATCATCAAGATCTTCCTACATCCACGTTGTGGCACCCACCAAAGGGTATAGCCACTCCCAAGTCACCGAGACCAGGAATCTTCACTATACTTCTCCGTTCGCCAACCTCGGCAAGGTGGAGCTCAAGCCTTGTACACATTGGATCTTTCGGGCTTCTACAACCGTCTTGGCAAGCTCCAGAAGGCTCTCTCTAATACAATCACCAAGGGACACTCCCTTACAGCTCTCACTACACTAGAGACTCATATCACCAAGAATGGAAGCACACAAGCACTATCTCTAGCAAGTTCTAGCCTATCTCTTGGTGTGTAAGTGGTGTAGATGATGTAGAAGTGGTAGCTCAACATCTTGAATGCTTGAGAATGTGTAGAGTAGCTCTAGTTGTCAAGACTTCTCGAATAGACTGGTTGAAGGGGTATAAATAGCCAGCCTCCATGAAATAGCCATTGGAAAAGTAGGCTGACATCACTATTCTGCGAACACCGGATGATCTGATGTTCCCCCTTCAGTTGTCATCGGTCGAATCCAAATTAGCTGATGTCACTGTGTCAGATATGACCGTTGTTAGACCGATGTTACACTTGCCTTCTCATCGGATGATCCGGTGGCACTTCATCCAGAATTGGTTCGGAATTAATGCTTACTGGAGTGATCGACCGATGTGTTTATAGTTGTACATCGGATGGTCTGGTGTGACACTTGGTCCAGGGAGATTGCTTATTGTACTGATGGACCGATGTAACGTCCCCTTCATCATCGAATGATCCGGTGAGTGCTTAGTTCTGAGGTCTTCTTCTTCTGCTAAACCAACTCGATCGATGTATTGTTTTCTGGAAACATCGGTTGATCCGGTGAGTTGATTTTGTCTGCTTCGAGTTGCTCTAAGTGATTCTTTTGGAATTTGCTCGATTGACCTCTTAGACATTGGTTTGAAATATTCTTCTGATGATTATCAAGCATTGAGTGCTGTCAATTTTGGTTGAATAATTTTGACATATGAGCTTTTTCTTCTAATATTCATAAAAATCGATTGACCTTATAGAATGATTGTTTAGGGGTCTCCAATTATATCCAATGACCAGTAGATGATATTCATATGGATTTCATCTGATTGTGATGAGTGATATGGGAGACCTTGTATCCACAAATTCATTAGTAAAATCTAACGGTTGTCATTAATCACCAAAACCATACCTCATGGGGGCCTAGATGCTTTCAATCTCACCCTTTTTGGTGATTGATGACAACACAACAAGTAAAGCATAATAGTAATGAATTTAAGAATGCGATACTCAAGAGGATATGCAATAAGTACAAGATTCAGCACACTTAAACTTGAAGGCTCAAAAACGATCAATAACTCGGAAGCTCAAGGATCAATAACTCAAGATAATTAAGTGGCACACGAATACACAATGAATAGAAAAAGAGTAGCAAATCACCAAATTACAAACGACTCCCAAAAAGATAAACTCCCCCTATAGCTAGGACTCCCCCTGGGACTAAGCTAACCCTCCCCCTGACTCTTCTCCCCCTTTGGCATCAAGACACCAAAAAGGAAGCCGAGTGCCTAAGGATCCTGAGCGCTCGGGGCGATGATGAACTGGTCACCGTCGGGGGTGCTGTCGTCGGAGCTACTGCCTGCTGCTGCCAAAGCTGGAGTAGAGGTGACGGGGGCTGTAGGAGCTGTTGTCGGTGCCTGCTGAGTCTAGACTGCTGGCAATGGGGCACTGACAACGGACGCTGGCGTCTGCTGGAAAAGCATCATAGCCGGCAGGGGAGAGTGGATAGGAGCACCTGGAGCAAGCAGTGGGGACATGCTGATCGTTGGGATCGGCGTGGTCGACACTGGTGCTGAAGCTGGTGCCAGGACAGGCGGACCTGGAGCAAGGCATGGAAGCTGCGATGGCAGGGCAATCCCGGTCTGCGTGTAGAGGTTGGTGATCAACCCCAGGATGCCCATCATCGCCTGTTGCGTATGTTGCTGCTGGTCGAGAGAGCACTGGTGCATCTGATCAATCAGTCCAGTCAGCCTGTCAGTGTCCTCTCGCCTCTCGCGGGCAATCTGTCGCTGCATCTCATGCTGCTGCTGGAGCTCCAAGAGACGCGCAGCCTGCTTAGCTCGGGCCTGCTCAGCTGCAAGCCGGTCCAGGCGCTGCTGCTCAACCATCTGCTGGAGTAGGGAGGTAAGCTCAGATGGCTGAGAGACCTGTGCCTCTGACACCGGATGTGGAGTAGGAGGTGGCACAGTCGAGCCTCCAGCCCCCGCGTCGTGCTGCCTGGGTGAGGGAGGAGGTGGGAAGTACTCCTCGACACTGTCGCTGGTGTCACTCTCGGACCAAATATGTTGTAGATCCTCACCCTGAGCCTCTGCTTGTGCTAGTCTCTCGTCTTCCTTCTCAAGGTCTGACCAGTCTTCCTCTGAGAGACGGGCACGGACCTGACGCTAAACTGGACGGCCAAGGCGGCGATCTCCAGGAGCTGGAGCATGGTAGTGGCTGAACCGTGTGACGCTCTCGTCGGTGAGACTGTCACGCACGACGGACCCCTTCAGGAGCTACCATGTAGAGCAAGTAACTGATCCAGTGGCCAAACACAAGCTGCCTCATCATCCCAACTCCATCAGTGATGACATCCTCCATCTCACATATCAGGATGTCCACAATGTCAAACTCCATCCCGTTCATAACATAGAACAGGAGAGTCTGCTGCAAGCTGGTGAACCCCTCAAGGTATCCGGACCTCGGAAAAAGTGTGCGACGCAAGGCAAGGTGCACAGTGCGCGCAGCTGGAGTGAGTAGTGCCGGTACCCTCGGCTAGTCTGGAGAGAAAGGCTGAGCGAACAGTGAGTGTATCTCCTCAAGTGGTGGTGCCACACCTCCAGTGAGCGGCCTCCTCGGTGGGTCAGCCTGTCCATACACTCTCTCGTGTATGCATGTGTCGTGAAGATCCACTCCTAGCAGCTGTCCCAAAGTCTGCCTGGTCAAGTGGTGATGTTGGCCTATAAACATGAAGTCAATGGATCTGCGGCCCTCAGAGACGTAAAGTGTGGCATAGAATACTCGGACCCAGTCCTCCACGTAGGCACTCCTCTCATAATACATCAACTCCACTAGCCCTCTATACCTCTCAAAGTAAGGGCGTATCTCCGTCTCGGCTGCAAGTGCAAGCTGATCCCAATCCAGGAAATTGTGCTGGAAGAGCTTATGGCCCCGACGTCTGTAAGTCTCATACAGCGACGCCTGTGTATGGGTCCAAAAGCAATTGTCCACAAGTGCCTCTCTGGGCTGCGAGAACCACTCCTCAAGCAGAATACTCCATCTGAGCTTCCTGAGCTGCTTGGCCTTCATCTTCCTATCGGTTAGGCGGACACCCTCAGCGACACGGACGTTGGTGTCCATCTCATAGACGGCTCTCTGGGTCGCCCTGTCCTCTTGAAGGTCAGCTGCTGACGGTCTCTGACTCAGGGTTGCAGCTGGATGACCCCCACGGGTCCTGGCTGAGCACTGGCGAACAAGCGGCACTTCGGGCTCCTCTTCCTCCTTTGACTCCTCAGGCACTAGAGGCTGCCTCTGTCGAGCCTCGCGGATCCTCAATGATTCTCCTCGGCCTCGCTCTCGCTCCTCAGCGGTGCGAGTGGCCATCAAAGCTTTCTTCGCCTCCTTCCACAACTTCTGCTTTTTAGCGGTCGGCTCCTCAATAGCCTTGCCCTTTCCCTTCTTGTCACGACCCATGACGACGACGGAGGTGAGCACGCGGGACAACGAGCTCGGGCGCACGAGACGGCGACACAAAGGTCGTCGCGGTCAGGGAACCCTAACGGCGAAGCACGGCGACCGAAAGGAGGGCACCACGGCGGCGTAGAGGGCGGCAGTGCGGTGTGGGCGGCGGCAGAGGTGCAGCGGCGGTGAGGCGTGGGGAGGTGGTGGCGCTGCGTGGGAGGCGGCTGTGCTGCGTGGTGGCGATCGGAGGGTGGCGGCGGCTGGAGGGCGGCGGCGGCCGGAGGTGCGGAGGTAGGGCGAGGGAGCAGCGGCGGTAGAGGTGAGGCAACAGAGCGTCGGTGGCGGAGAGCAGAGTCGGGGAGAGAGAAAAAGCGGTGAAGCGGCGCGCTAAATAGGTGGGGCCCAAACCCTAGCTCAAATTTTAACACCGGATGAACCGACGTCAGATGATAGGAGCACCGGACAAATGGTACAGTAAGGGTATTCCAAAAGGTACCATTGACACCGGATGATCCGACGTGAAAATGATTTGCATCGATTGAATTTGGCACAACTCCAGAAATGTGAACATCGGATGCACCGATGTTTCTCAGAATGAACTCGTCGGTTGATTTGACTTTCTAACTGAGTTGACCCTTGGCACTTGAACACAAACTGATCCGATGATGCTTCTGGCCTACGCATCGGATAATCCGATGACTACAAAATAGCAACATCCCATATATGTCCTTTGACTCAAACAAACAAACACGAAGAAACACATGTCTTAGGACTTTTTGGGCAACCCCTTACCCCTCAAAAAGACTAATTGCCAATAACTTGGCTAAGCCCTAAGCAAATAGAACACCAAAGAAAATAAGGAATAAATCCAAATAAAATGTAAGGCTCATGCTTTGTGAGCTAGAGGATGAAGACTTCTATCTCTTTAAAGCATGTTCCTTTAGGCATTAACGCACCTAACATTTTGTTCTTTCCACATCATATGAGTTGAGATATTGCATTTCAAACAAGTCTCTTTCTGATGAGGTGGGTTCCCCTTTGTGACAATCTACCGTATGCAATGCCAAACAATTTATAATGCAAGAAATTAAACGTGAGTGCAAGTCTATATGGCAGGCATCATGCAAGACATAAAGTAGATCTATCTTGCCAAATTTGAACCTTTCAAAGGCTTCTTCAAGGAGAGCCACTCTCCAAGCCTTGGGGAAACCCAAAGGAACCTCCATCCCAAGCTAACCCTTGCTCACTCCTATCCTTTGAAAGTTAGACAAGACCTATATGAGATGCATTCTTACATGATCATGGCAACTTACATGACGATCGATGCATCTAGCACATTTAATTCACTTCTTAGTCTAGAAAAGGTTTTATCATCAAGTGGTTTAGTGAAGATATCCGCCAATTGTTCTTCGGACCTAACACCTCGCAAGGAGATGTCTCCCTTAGCTTCATGGTCCCTTAAGAAATGATGGCGAATATCAATGTGCTTAGTGTGGGAGTGTTGAACGGGGTTCTTAGAAATTTTAACCGCACTTTCATTGTCACAAAGGATAGGCACACAACCAAGTTTAATACCAAAGTCCAAAAGGGTTTGCTTCATATAAAGAATTTGGGCACAACATGCACCGGCCGCAATATATTCCGCTTCCGCCGTGGACAAGGCAACTGAATTTTGCTTCTTGCTAGACCAAGATACTAGGGAACGCCCAAGCAAGTGGCACCCACCAGAGGTACTCTTGTGATCCACACGGCATCCGACAAAGTCCGAATTCGAGTAACCCAAGAGATAGAATTTTGCACCTTTAGGGTACCACAGGCCTACACTAGGGGTATGCTTGAGATACCGAAGTATCCTAAGGACCGCCTTCCGATGCGATTCTTTAGGTGCCGCTTGAAAGCGGGCACACAAGCATACACTAAACATGATATCGGTCCTAGATGCGATAAGATAAAGCAATGAACCAATCATAGAACGGTAATTAGATTGGTCAATAGGTTTACCATCCTTATCCGCGTTGAGATGACAATTTGTTGCCATTGGAGTACTTCTTGAGCTACAATCTCCCATCTCAAATTTCTTCAAGAGGTCCTTGGTATACTTTTCTTGATAGATGAAGGTCCCCTCTCGAAGTTGCTTGATTGAAATCCAAGGAAGAAGTTGAGCTCTCCAATCATCGATATCTCGAATTCCCTAGACATCATTTTGCCAAACTCATGGCTAAGAGCTTCGTTAGTTGAACCAAAAATAATATCATCAACATAAATTTGACAAATGAATAATTCTCCATCGATGTCTTTGGTGAAGAGTGTAGTGTCCACCCTCCCAATTTTGAATCCTTGCATGATCAAGAAATCCCGTAGTCGTTCATACCACGCCCTAGGTGCTTGCTTGAGCCCGTAGAGCGCCTTGTGCAACCTAAACACATGATTAGGATTCCTCGGATCTTCAAACTTGGGAGGTTGTTCAACATAGACAAGCTCGTTAATATAACCATTAAGAAAGGCACTTTTCACATCCATTTGATAAAGCTTTATGCTATGATGTGATGCAAAGGCAAGAAGTATATGGATGGCTTCTAGTCGGGCGACCGGAGCAAACGTCTCCCCAAAGTCTAGTCCTTCAACTTGCGAGAAACCCTTGGCCACAAGTCTTGCCTTGTTGCGGACCACAACGTTGTTCTCATCTTGTTTGTTGCGGTACACCCACTTTGTTCTGATGACATTCTTGTCCTTGGGTCGCTCCTCCAACACCCAAACTTCATTGCGGATGAAGTTGTTAAGTTCTTCTTGCATGGCCATCACCCAATTTGGATCTTGGAGTGCTTCCTCAATGTGAGTTGGTTCTACACATGAAACAAATGAGTAGTGATCACAAAATGTAGCAAAATGGCGAGAACGTGTACTTACTCCCCTTGACGGACTTCCGATAATTTGGTCAATCGGATGCGCCTTGGAGATGCGTCCATGCCTTAAGAGTGGTTGTGAAGCACTTGGCGGTGGTGATGTGTGTTGCTCATCTTGTGGTTGGACTTGATCATGGACTTCTTATTCTTCTTGATGTTGTGTGGCTTGTAAATCTTGTGTTGGCAATGGATCATCTTTCTCTTCTTCGTCAACTTGAGGCGCCATATATGTGTTGATGTTGGAACTTGAAGCTCCCCCTTGATCATGGCTCTCCTCCACTTTAGGCTTGATGTCTCCAATGGTCATGTTCTTCATAGCTTCTCGTAGAGGCTCATCATCTATTTCATCATGACCAAAACTCTCCTCTTGGGAGCCATTAGTTTCATCAAACTCAACATCACAACTTTCCTCAACTAAACTGGAGGTTTCGTTGAATACTCGATATGCTTTTGAGTTTGATGCATAACCAAGAAATATACCAACATCACATCTTCTTTCAAACTTATCGAGCCTTTTCTTGCAGTAGATGTAGCACTTGCACCCGAAGACTCGAAAATAGGAGATGTTGGGCTTTCTCCCAATGAGAAATTCGTACGGGGTCTTTTGAAGTAGTCGATGTAGGTAGACCCAATTTGCGGCATGGCACGCCGTGTTGATTGCTTCGGCCCAAAACTTCTCGGACATGCCATAGTCATCAAGCATCGCTCGTGCAAGAGTGATGAGAGTCTTGTTCTTCCTTTCAACGACACCATTTTGTTGCGGAGTGTATGTGGCCGAAAACTCATGCTTCACGCCTTCACGGTCACACCACTCCCCAATGTTGTAGTTCTTGAATTCGGTGTCGTTGTCACTCTGGACCTTGATGATGGAAGTTGAAATTCCCTTTGAGCATGGTTATCAAAGGTCTTGAACACTTCCGGAGTTTCACTCTTGTCACCTAGAAACAAAGTCCAAGCATAGCGAGAGTAGTCATCAACTATAACAAGACAATAGAGGTTACTGCCAAGACTTTGATATGTGGACGGTCCGAAGAGGTCCATGTGGAGTAGCTCAAGTGGCTTGGAGGTTGACACCATTGTCTTCATCGGGTGGTGAGAAGCAACTTGCTTCCCGGCTTGACAAGCGCTACAAAGCTTGTTCTTCTCAAATGTGACATCCTTTACGCCGGTCACCATCCCGAGCTTGAATGACTTCTTGAGCTTGCTCATTCCAATGTGCGCTATGCGTCGATGCCATAGCCAACTCAAACTTGTCTTAGTGAAAAGACAAGTTGACAAGCTAGCATCCTTGTTGGAGAAGTCTACTAGGTAGAGATGTCCATGCCGAAACCCTTTGAAGATTAGTTCTTGGCTTGTTTCACTAGTCACAACAACATCATTTTTGCTAAAGGTGCACGTTAGTCCAAGATCACATAATTGTGCAATAGAAATCAAATTAAAACTAAGTGACTTAACATACAATACATTGGAAATAGATAGATCATTTGAAATTGCAATCTTACCTAACCTAATTACCTTCCCCTTAGAGTTATCACCAAAGGTGACTTGTTCATGATTGCCGGGGTTTTCTATGGTGGTGAACATACCATCGTTGCCGGTCATATATTGAGTGCACCCGCTATCGAGTACCCAATGCTTTCCTCCGGCTTTGTAGTTCACCTACACACATGAATTCAATTTTTGACTTTAGGCACCCAAGCTAACTTAGGTCCTTGTATGTGTGATACAAGTGTTTTTGGGATCCAAAGTTGCTTGGGGATCTTCCCCTTCATGCCCTTTATGTCCTTGCCAATGAACCTTGCCTTCACCTTGCCATCTACTTTACTCAAGAGATAATAATGATCATTGAAACTAGACTTGTAGTTAGTAGGCAATTTTGGAGAAGGTCGGTTAGGAAGAGGACACTCCCTTGTATGGTGACCAGTGACCTCACAATGTTGGCAATAGGAACCAACTTCCTTGATGAAGCTTATTCTAAGCTCCGGTGAGGGCACCTTTCCTTTGTTAGGCACCGGGAAGGATCCAAGTCCTCTCTTGTTGAAGTCCTTTGCTTGTTGGAAGAGGATTTCCTTGTGCTTGACTTCTCCTTTAGATAGTCTTGCCACACTAGTGCGGAGACTTTCAATTTCTTCCAACAAGTCCTTCTCCCTAGCATTCTCTTTCAAAGACAAAGACTTATGCAAGACATTAGTGGCATGAGAGTTAATAGATACCTTATCATTATGGGTTTCTTTCTTTATATTTTTCAATTATTGATCAAGTCCTTCATAAACAAGGTTAAGTACTTGATGCTCTTGGATTAACTCATTGTGCTTTCCCAAGAGTGCTTGGTGTGCTAAGTCAAGCTCATGATGATCTAGCTTGATTTGAGCCTCATCCTCCTCAATTTGCTTGACTTGAGATTTGAGTGTGTCATGCTCCTTAAGTATGCTTTCATACTTGTTAAGCAAATCGAGGTTAGCACTCTCAAGCTTAGCACGAGTTTCTTCAAGAGCCTTGACCGTACTCTTTTCCCTCTTAATGATAGTGTGGTATTCATTTATTAATGAAGTTAAATCATCGGGGGAAAGCTCATCATCGCTAGAGTCATCACATACCTTGGTGTTACCTTTAGCCATGAGGCACATGGGAGGTGGATGAAGAGATGAGTCATCATTGTTGGCAATGGCAAGGCCAGCTAAACTTTCTTCTTCCGCTTCACTCTCTTCATCACTTGATTCTTCGTCGGTGATCCATTCATTTGCCTCACACATGAATACCTTTTTTGGACCTTTCCTCTTCTTTGGGAAGAGTTTTTGCCTTCTTGCCTTTGTCATGCTTCTTCTTCCCAAAGGATCTTGGTTTGGGCTTGTCCTCTTCATCATCCTCACTATCTTCAAGCTTGCGATGCTTGCTCTTGTGGTTCTCTCTCCTTTTGTCCAGTTTCGGACAATCATAGGAGATGTGGCCTTGATCACCACAATTGTAGCAAGTCTTGTTGTCATCTCTCCTTGGTAGAAAAGCCTTATTCTTGGGATCAAAGGTGTATCCCTTCTTGGCAATCTTGGAATTTAAGCGAGAGAACTTTCTCATCATCAATGCAAGCTCATCATCGTCATCTTCACTTGATGCTTACTCTTCTTCACTTGAGCTAGGCTCAACCACTTTCTTTTTCTTGAGACTTGTTTTCTTGGTGGAAGCCTTTAGAGCAATTTTCTTTGAAGATGATTGCTCCATCATCCCAAGTACACTCATCTCATGAACGTGAATATCTCCAATAAGTTCCGAAACTTCAACGTGATCAAGAGATTCTTTTTGAAGCATGGAGTTGATGATGTTGTACTTTGGCTTATGAAGGAGCATAAGAATCTTGCGGTTGATGAGTCCCTTGCCAAGAGAAGCAGTATCAAGAGCATTAATTTTCTCAATAAGCACATTCAAGTGAGAAAACATTTCATTTACATTTTCATGAGGTAGCATTTTGAACCCATCATATTTGGCTTTAAGCATATGATATTTTAGTTCTTTGACACGAGAAGAACCCTCATGAATTTCAATCAAGCAAGCCCAAATTTCACAAGCTTTCTCTTTGCTAGCAATCCTAGCAAATACATCTTGACTAATGCATTCATAAATTGCATTTATAGCTTTAGCATCCCACTTGATTTGATCACCAACATAATTATGCTCACCAAACCCCGCATGGGTCGCTTCCCATACCTCGGGAGCAATAGCCTCTAGATAGGCACGCATGCGTGCTTTCCAATAGGCAAAGTTCTTGCCCTCGAAGATAAGAACTGAACCCCCATTCTTGGCCATTTTAGCTCTCTAGCGGTGAAGATAGAATGATCCAATGAGCAACCTTGCTCTGATACCAATTGTAACGATTGAATGCCCAAGAGGGGGGGTGAATTGGGCTTCTTTTCAAAAATTAAAGCAATAAAACTTAATTACTAAAAGCCCAATTCTCTATGCAAACAACCTATGCATTCAAGTGAATAGTAACTTTGTGGTATATGAAATGCATAAGTGTAAGGGGAGAGGAAGAAAGGGCAAACTCCTGAGGAGACACGAAGACACAGAGATTTATCCCGTGATTCGGCAAGATCGTCAAGATCTTCCTACATCCACGTTGTGGCGCCCACCAAAGGGTATAGCCACTCCCAAGTCACCGAGACCAGGGATCTTCACTATACTTCTCCGTTCGCCAACCTCGGCAAGGTGGAGCTCAAGCCTTGTACACGTTGGATCTTTCGGGCTTCCACAACCGTCTTGGCAAGCTCCGGAAGGCTCTCTCCAATACAATCACCAAGGGACACTCTCTTACAGCTCTCACTACACTAGAGACTCCAATCACCAAGAATGGAAGCACACAAGCATTATCTCTAGCAAGTTCTAGCCTATCTCTTGGTGTGTAAGTGGTGTAGATGATGTAGAAGTGGTAGCTCAACGTCTTGAATGCTTGAGAATGTGTAGAGTATCTCTGGTTGTCAAGACTTCTCGAATAGACTGGTTGAAGGGGTATAAATAGTCAGCCTCCACGAAATAGCCGTTGGAAAAGTAGGCTGACATCACTGTTCTTCGAACACCGGATGATCCGATGTTCCCCCTTCAGTTGTCATCGGTCGAATCCAAATTAGTTGATGTCACTGTGTCAGATATGACCATTGTTAGACCGATGTTACACTTGCCTTCTCATCAGATGATCCGGTGGCACTTCATCCAGAATTGGTTCAGAATTCATGCTTACTGGAGTGATTGACCGATGTGTTTATAGTTGTACATCGGAGGTCCAGTGTGACACTTGGTCCAGGGAGATTGCTTACTGTACTGCTGGACCGATGTAACGTCCCCTTCATCATCGGATGATCCGGTGAGTGCTTAGTTCTGAAGTCTTCTTCTTCTGCTAAACCAACTCGACTGATGTATTGTTTTCTGGAAACATCGGTTGATCCGGTGAGTTGATTTTGTCTGCTTTGAGTTGCTCTAAGTGATTCTTTTGAAATTTGCACGATTGACCTCTTAGACATTGGTTTGAAATATTCTTCTGATGGTTATCAAGCATTGAGTGCTGTCAATTTTGGTTGAATAATTTTGACATATGAGCTTTTTATTCTAATCTTCATAAAAATCAATTGACCTTATACAATGATTGTTTAAGGGTCTCCAATTATATCCAATGAGCAGTAGATGATATTCATATGGATTTCATCTGATTGTGATGAGTGATATGGGAGACCTTGCATCCACAAATTCATTAGTAAAATCCAACGGTTGTCATTAATCACTGAAACCATACCTCATGGGGGCCTAGATGCTTTCACCGGTATTAGGGTTTTTCAACGGTAACTTTTTGGAAACCCTATAAAAAGAGGATCCACGGCTTTCCTATGAACATACACATCGAATACTGCTGAAATTACAAACCCTAGCGCCGCCACTTTGTCCCAAGAGCCCAAAACACATCTCCCCACACACCTAAGGTGCAAAACGAGTCAAATCATTTGAACACATGGATTCAGGATTGGGAGATCGTCGTTCGTTCGTTGCGAGCTCTTGGGGTTTGATCTTTCTACACTCATACTATGCATTGTAATACTTTCAAGTGTATTTAATCGCCTCTTTCATTGTAATTCTCGTGGGAGCCCTCAACGTGTGAGGTTGCCCCACAAACTCGGTGATTACCCGTTCTAGTGGAATCAAGTCGGCCTGTGTGGTGACTTGAAGAGGGAAAGGGTTGGAGACCCGGCTCTATGTGAGCTTCCTCAACGAGGACGTAGATCTCGTGGTGAGATCGAACCTCAATAAAAATTAGCGTCTCTTGTGCCTTATTTCTTTTACATTTTGTTCACTAGATCACTTGATTATTAAACATCAATTAAGTTGCTTATAAGTTTCCATGTGCATTCATACAATAATCGTAAACCAAAGTATCTTTTGTTCTCATTTTCGCTGCAAAAAGAATCTAGTTTCCCAAACAATACTTAATCAATTCACATTTTTCAGCACACCGGACTAGTCCGCCCACACAACCGGACTAGTCCAGTCAATCAAGTTTTTGACGACTCTATTAAGTGTGCAGGAAATTTTAAAGGTCTATTCACCCCCCTCAAGGCCACATTCAATTAAGTTTTAGTTAGTTGCATGTGCAATAAATTGAATCCTATTTACTTTACCCTTCCATACAATTCCTTGTCACTGGGTTGGTTTGGGTTTATGTTATTATTACTTTCACGCTTAGCCATGCTTAGTATTGGGAGAGAAATACTTTATTTACATGTTATATTATTAATTGTTATCATCATTTATTGTGATATTGTGAAATGAATTGTACTGGATAGGAATTTGGCGGGTTGATTTGTATGGTATGGTGCAGTATGCACGAGACCCGGGTGTTGGGGTATGAACCTTGCCGGATTCTAAGGATCGGTTTATACAGAAAGTCACATAGCTATTTAGTACCGCCGCAAGACTGACTATGGGGTAGCTTGATCAATTAATTAGGTTCCTTCTGGTTTAGTGCTAGTGGTTGGATAGTGTGGAGAATGGGATCGGGGTAACTGTCCTTGGATCCGCAAGGCTCAAGAGGGGACTTCTGTTGGCGGAGAAGTACTCCAGTAGATGCCTAAGCGGTGAAACCTTAGTGGGCTAGTGCTAGTCGGGAGTGCCTTTGTAAAGATCTCGTAGTGATCTCCTAGACACACACCTACGGAAGTGTGAAATGTGATTGATCACCACTTGCAACAGGGAGGTTTACTTAATCCACCTGGCAACAGGGAATGAAATCACGGCTTGTGGATAAAGGATACATTCTCTGCAAAGATTTAGAATCTGTCATGACAGTCATGCTCACAAACAAGAGCGGTTTGGTGCCCAATTCATAATTAGTCAATGGATGGGAATGGTGGTTTGGTTGGTTGGGATTTGGCTTATAAATGGGTTATGGTTGGGTTCACTCACCTAGAAGTAGGTGCTAATAAAAGCTAAGGGTAGGATGTAATGTTATAGTGCTTAACTTGGTTTGGCCTTCCTTCTAAAAGCTTGCATGTCATCTCTTTCCCCACTTGCTGAGTATTGTTGGTACTCAAACTTGCTTGTTGCTTATCTTTCCTCAGTCTACAATGGAGAAGAGGTGGAAAATGAAGACTTCTACGCTGATCCGGACGAGACGTTCTAGGCTGGCTCAACCCCGGGCAACGCCTGTGTATGGAGTCACACTAGTTTACTTTTCCGCTGCTTTCCTTAGCATCTTATTTAAGCTCTGTTTGAAACCTCTAGAGCTAATAGTTCGCTGCTAAAAATTAGCTATAGAGGTTCCAAACAGTTCAGCTAATAACATAGGTAATTATTAGCTAACCCCCAACTAACAATAATCTCATTAGCTGCTCCAACCCAGCTAATTTCAGCTAATTGTTGGTTAAAGTCCATTTTACCCTTGCCTTTTCTCATCCCTCCCTCTCCTTGAGGGGTATTACAGTCAATTAGTGTATAGAAACAAAATTAGCTCTAGAGGTTCCAAACAAGCACCAACTAATAATTAACTAGCTAATAATTTGTTGATACAAGTCAACTAATAAATTATTAGCTAGCTAACAATTAGCTTTAGAGGTTTCAAACAGGGTCTTAGACCTACGGGTCATTATTGTAAGACATTTAGTATTCGAACATGGCTTGTAATAAATTATATTACACTTTTGTCTACACATGTATGATGTAAACTGATCTTGACATACATGTGGAAACCATCCTGTTGTCTTGTTAGGATCGGGTGTGACACTATAATTTCAAATTTAAACACCAACCATGTTCGAAAGTTACATACAAGAAATTTATAATCGACATGAGAAGTTTACATGTTCTGAAATTCAACGAATTCACACAGTATTGGATGATGATTAAAGTCCGTAACAACGCAGAATCACTCTTCAAAAAAAGAAATCCACACATACAACCATGCACCATCATCCTTTTGAACTCACTGACCGTTGACCGACACCTTGACCCCACTAAAATCCATGTCCCGCATATCAGTGGATCTACCTAAACAGGTTCCCAGACCAGGCCACACTTGCTACTCTGACCGGGCACAGCCGGTCACCCTTCTGCTTCTATAAACTCCACGCGCACCGCGTCCACCGCCTGCTCCCGGTCCAGCCATACAAGCCAACCCCGCACGCTTCCACCACCACCACAAGACCAGCCCACCACCTCCACCCCGCCGCCTCCCTCCCACGCCCCCTAACCCTAGCTCCTTGCTTCCCCTCCTCTCCATCTCCTTCCCCGATCTCTATAAAAGACCCCAAATTCGAACTCCACACTCCCCGCGCGCCATTTCCCGCCCATTTCCGACTCGATTCGGCCCGGATTCGCGGCGGGGAGCTGCTCGTACATTCCGCGTGATTCGAATGGCGGAGGCGGCGATGGAGGGCAGCCAGCCGGTGGATCTGTCGAAGCACCCCTCCGGCATCGTTCCCACGCTCCAGTAAGTCCCCGATCTGGGATGCCTGGGTTGCTGTGTCGCGGAGATTCGATCCAGCACCGTACGCTTGGTCCGGGCCGCAGCCATGGTTTGGTGGGTCCTGGCTGGGAAGTTAAGCGGCTAGTTTGTGGCGTGATGTTGGTCGTTTTGTGCAGCTGCAAATGAGCTAGATCGATTACGGTGTGCCGATTGTAGTGGTAATCGTTCATCGATGCTTTCATCACCCCTACAGGACTTTCAACATGGGAATAACAGTAGCAGGTCAAGCTGAAACACAGGCAGATGCTTTTACATTCATAAAATCAATGTTGGTTAATACGAAACAAATTGTAATCTAGGGTCTGCTGAGTAGGCTTATCCTCATTAACGTTCAACTTTACGTGCTAGATACACCTTTGGTGGTTGTACAACTCGGTCCATGAAAAATATCTTTTAATTTAGGGACAAACGAATACCAGCTTCATCCACGTATGCTGTATAGTATGACATCTGGTTCGATGCAAGGATATATTTTTATACATAGTATGCATTGTTTGGTGCGGTTAGTTCCGTGTCTCATACCTGCATATCTACAGAATGAGAAACACAGTTTTATATTACAGTGATTTCATTCATTGGCCAAGTGACATATTCCGTCATTTGTTTTGACAACAGGAATATTGTATCAACAGTTAATTTGGATTGCAAACTGGACCTTAAAGCAATAGCTCTGCAAGCACGCAATGCAGAATATAACCCAAAGGTATTAGTGATTACCTTAAAGCGTTAGATTTGGAAAAACACATGGTTTAATCTGGGAACTGTATTTTGTAGGTGTTACGTGTAGCACTGTATTTCCTGTGGCATGCCTCTGTCACTTTTGCTGATCCTTAGTAACAATGTGCAACCCTTGCCCACAGGTGTAATATTTTCATGCTGATAATGGTTAAGGGTCCCTAATAAAATAAGTTCAGTACTGTATTGTTTTTTGTTTTGGGTAATTTTCATTCGGAGACTTTGCGTAGTCTATTTGTAACAAGCTGATAATCATATCCCTTTCGTGAATAACCATATATTATGCTTCCACCTTGGAACTCAGATGGAACAAAAAGCTTGAGTGTCGTAAGAGTTTGTGTTTCCTATTATGTCAAATCAGTTGGGTGCTAGAGTTTGTGCTTTGATCAAACTTGTGTATTAAATAAAAAAATGCTGGAGCATATCGAAATATGATTTTCTTGTAAGAGTAGAATTTATCAACTTCATTATTATGCTGTTTTTTTTCAGTTATATGTTTTACTAGCAAATGGTGTCCTGACTTCTCTCTTTGTAAACAGCGTTTTGCTGCTGTGATCATGAGAATAAGGGAACCCAAAACCACGGCACTGATATTTGCATCGGGTAAAATGGTATGGTTTCAACTTCATAAACTCCCAATATTTTGTAGATTACGTGCTTTTGGCTGTTGAATTGGTTTTGGTGTCAAATTTCTCCTCCATGTTAAAATTTCTAAACATCATTGCACCTATCACCTGGCTGAAATTTTGATCACGCCATGTATTACAGTTGTATTGCTGTGTCACAAAAACAGAAAGAAAAGTTATCCTTCCATTGTTAGTTGATTTAGCCAAATTTTCTGAGTCATCAGATGAGATATCAGAAAGAATACAACAACAACAACCAAGCCTTTGTCCCAAACAAGTTGAGGTTGGCTAGAAATGAAACTCAATAATTTTGAAGAAAAGTAATAGAAAATAAGATGAGAGTAAAAAATCAAATAAAATAAGAATCTACATTTTATTTGTTTTAGAAATGGATTAATAATAAAAAAGATAAGAGTAACAAAATACGAATAAACTAAGATTCTAGCACATGAATTTCTAATTTTCATGCAGTTCTATCATGAGTCAAATCTCTAGGTATGTCTCACTCCTTTAAGTCTTGTTTCACCGCCTCTGGCCATGTCAACCTTGGTTGATCTCTACATCTCTTAAAATTTTCTCTACTCTTTGTAATCCCACTGTTAACCGATGCTTCTGGAGGTCTTCGTTGGATATGTCTAAACCATCGCAAACGATGTTGGACTAGCTTCTCCTCAATCCCTGCCACCTCTATCCTATCACGTATCACATCGTTCCTAATTTTGTCTCTTCTTGTGTGACCGCACGTCCACTGTAGCATGTGCATCTCAGCAACACTCATTTTTTGGACATGTTGCCTTTTAGTTGGTCAACATTCTGCTCCATACAGCATCACAGGTCTGATCACCGTCCTATAGAATTTTCCTTTCAATTTTTGTGGAACTTTCTTATCACATAAGATTCTAGATGCTTGTCGCCACTTCATCCACTCGATCTGGATCATGTGGCAAACATCTTTGTCAATATCACCATTGCTTTGTAACATTGATCCTAAATATCGAACTGTGTCCCTCCTAGGTACTACTTGTCCTTGTAAACTAACATTTCCCTCCTCGCACCCGACATTACTAAAGTTGCATCTCATATACTCGGTATTGGTTCTACTAAGTCTAAATCCCTTAGACTCTAAGGTCTGCTTCCATAGCTCCATTTTCTATCAACACCATCCCTAGTTTCATTTACCAACACTCATCAGCAAATAGCATACACCAAGGGATATCCCCTTGTATATCCTTCGACACCTCATCCATCACTAAGGAAAAGATGTATGGACTTAAGGTTGA
The DNA here is from genome assembly GCA_036927565.1 of Tuctoria greenei. NCBI lineage: Eukaryota > Viridiplantae > Streptophyta > Magnoliopsida > Poales > Poaceae > Tuctoria > Tuctoria greenei. The sequence goes on along the minus strand of JAYESD010000003.1, from coordinate 39,008,374 downwards.
TCCTTGGTGTAGTCCTATTGTGATAGGAAAAGTATTGGTCTCACTATCCCTTACACGCACACTTGTCACAACATTATCGTACATATCCTTGATAAGGTTAATGTACTTTGTTTGGACTTTGTGTTTCTCTAGCGCCCACCACATGACCGGCTTTGGTACCTTATCGTATACCTTCTCCAAGTAAAGGAACACCATATGTAGATCCTTTTTTTGCTCCCTATATCTCTCCATAAGCTGATGGAGTAAGAAAATTGTCTCCATAGTGGACCTCCCAGGCATAAAACCAAACTGGTTTCTAATGACATTGGTCATTTTCCTCAAGCGGTGTTCAATCACTCTCTCCCAGAGCTTCATAGTATGACTCATAAGCTTATTTCCTCGGTAATTAGTACAATTTTGAACATAATGATATTCGTTGATGGGCCTTTGTTTGGCATTTTATTAGGGTTAGTAACTTCATTAAAGTTAACTTTCTCAGTTATCGCCATGGACGTTAAGTGCAGGGATGCATCAAATTATTTTTTCACTTACAAAAGTAGTAACATGCATTTCTTTCTAATTATGTGTTCCAGGTTTGTACTGGAGCAAAGAGTGAACAACAATCTAAGCTTGCAGCAAGAAAGGTGCCATGGCTTGGTACCATTTTATTTAGTTGATTCTAGTTTTTTGAGACGTTCCTGCATTGTAATACTAGTCTTTCTTTCCAGTATGCTCGTATTATTCAGAAACTTGGCTTTCCGGCCAAATTTAAGGTAATTATTATTTCACAACTATCTAATTGCAACATTCCTTTGAGCATTTCATCGTTTGAGACATATATATTAAATCATCATGCTATGCCAGGACTTCAAGATCCAGAATATTGTTGGTTCTTGTGATGTCAAGTTTCCAATTAGACTCGAGGGCCTTGCCTATTCACATGGTGCATTCTCAAGTGTATGTGGAATGATTTTATGTTCTTTCAGCACCCCTCTTTCTGTATACCATACTTTATTAACGATGTGTTGCGTTGTTTTACAGTACGAACCTGAACTCTTTCCTGGTCTGATCTATCGGATGAAGCAACCAAAGATTGTTCTTTTGATTTTTGTTTCAGGGAAAATTGTTTTGACTGGTGCAAAGGTTAGCAGTACATTTTTTTACTCCATCCCTAATAAAAGGGGTTGTATGTTTGATCAGAGTCAAATCTAACTTTGACGAAAAGTAATATATAAATAAATAAAAATGCTTACAAATTATGATGTATTTGATTTCACAGTGAATCTAACAATATCATTTTTATATTTGGTAATATACTGTAGTTTGTTTCATTTTCTTTAACTCATTCGCCTCCTTCATGTTCAGGTGAGAGAGGAGACATACACTGCCTTTGAAAACATCTATCCTGTACTGACAGAGTTTAGAAAGGTTCAGCAATGGTATGTATATTTTCTATTATTGTTAAATTTATAGTGTGTGCTAGAGGCACAAATTGTGATCTATCATGATCCAATATACTGTGAGTTTACTTAGATGGATAGCTGTGGTTATCATGTCACATTAGGAACCTGTGGGAGTACTCAACACTGTGTTCTTTCTTGTTAGACTTAGTAGGCATATGTTGGGTGTGATAGCAATGTTTTGTTGCTGTGTTGGTGACATGCCTACTAATCTCTGGTCTGAACAACTTACATGGTGTTATGGTGACTGAAGCCTAATGATTGGAGCAAAGGTTAGTGGGAAGCTGGAGGCATAGACGCGCAGTAACATTTTATATGATATGAATTATTCATCTTTCTTTATGTTTGTTGTATGATTAAGATTCAAGAAAAGTGTTATGCTGTTTTGTGTTATTCTTTGAGGCATGCATATCTATAGAATACCACCAGTCCTATGTTTAACGCCTTGGGATAGTGTTCCCTTTCATTATGCTTATTATTCTGTAACTGTGAAATGTACATGCAATAACTACATTAAGAGACTATTTTTCTTCACTTGCATTGTCACACTGTATGCAGAAGACTTTCTGGAGGTCACATGCTAGAAGCTCAAGGTTTTCTGTTGGATTACCATAATTTTAACTGTACATAAAAGACTGAAGGAGCTTATAGCATCTTGTAATTTATCTAAGCTTCGATATGAGTTGGGGTTGGGTAGAATTGTTGTGGGTGCATTAATGTTGTTCGGTTCGACTAGGTCTTAGTGACCGGGTACTCCTGAGGTGTCTGAGCATCGCGCTATGTACTGTTGTAACATTGTGACTGACTGTTGTCTTGTCATAGGGACTTGTTAACCTGAGGACAGCGAGATTACTTGTTAACTACCCTTGGTCTGTTTCTGTAATGTTTTCTTGTATTATGTTTCATAATTTCACTGTCTCTAGGATTTTTACTGTGTTGGTTTTATGCTAGTTGACTGATTTGTAATGTGAGAATGATTTACTACCGTGTCTGGAACAATGATTGGTGAACGAGATCATGTTGCTTGAGGTATGTGATTCATGGTGTTTTTGGTTGTGGAAACTAATGGATCTGATTTATGTTTGTTTGTCCTTTTCTACCGTGATGTGATTTTCTGGATCATGCAATTGTACGTTACAGTACGGCATTGTATATTGTCAGTGATGAGAAACTGCATTGGCGTGTGGCACTAGTTATGCAAACCATTTTGCGATTCTCTTGTAGTTCCATTTGCAATTATGGAGACAAGCACTTTGGTAGATTAAAGTTTTCAGGCGTATTCGTTACTCTGCGGTTGTGGTTTCACAAGAATGCTTGTGCTCTATTTCTCAGCGGCTGGTTCATTGGTTCAGTTTTGTCCCAACGAAGTACTCCATTTGTTTTCTAATTGTTATTGTTAGGTTAATATTTTTTACTTCAAAATAAATTTGAAATGTTACGTCAACGTTATCAATAAAAAAACTGGAGTGAAGGGGTAGTTTCAGTATATAAAGAATAAAGCAAATAGATCGAGTGATAGTGCAGTCAAGACAAGTCCCGTTGATTCGTGAGAATTAGGGAAGAGCACGGAGACAAGCGGTTTGTGTAGCAGCTAATGCACAGTTATTAGCAGGTCAAGCTCAAGTAGTACCTGTAGCCATCGATCCCTCATGCTGCCGTGCATATGTCAATGAGTACAAAACTGCCCTGCTTGTACCAAGTACTCTCTGTTTTTTAAATATACTATGTTTAAGATAAAAAATCTAGTTTTATTTATAATGAATTAGTTGTCCTAAATGTCATATATTTGAGAATAGTATTTGACAGCAGGGTTTTTCTTTGGGTCAGAATGCGGCTGAAGCCTTGACGAGCGACACTTAACAACCCCTACTTGCACATCAATTTGTAATGTGTCAAAAAATACGACGGGTGAGGAATTGTGCAGATTCTTTCAAAATTCAGCTCGTCACACTTCACAACTACAATCTACTTTGTAACCATCCTATGACGCTGAAGCAAAACATAACCTCTGTTGTCAAAATATTTCCACGGCTGTCCTGGTGCCAATAGAGGGACTAGGCCAACAGTACTACATAGAGCAAGTATAATAAAATGCATAGAATCACCGTAAGCCCGTAATCTGCATGCAACTCGTCAATATCGCACGATCTTCATAGTTTAGAGGGGTCATCTTGACCAAACATTACAGGGATCGTTACAACATGTTTTGTAGGGTACGCGGAGCACGTCGACGATGGCATTCGTCGTTCAAGCCATGGAAGAGGACACGCTGGCCCGTCGATGAGCTCTGCTTGTCCGGGTTCTACGTGAGTGAGCAGCAGCCACGGGTACCGTTTGCAAAATCAACAACCTAGGGCTCGTCGTACTTCTCCCATTCAGGAAAAAAAAAAAGTGAATGAAACCAAAATAAAAGCGCAGGCAGAGTGGTCCAGCCAGCTCCCTCCCTCTGCTCCTGAGATGCAGATGCCACTTTGGCCATCGAAGTTTGCACCAAACGTTCAAGTTTTCCTGTGTCCATTCTTTTGAGGAAGAAAGCGAGGCGAGGGTGGCGCTACCACAACTAGACCACGGGCTCATGCATGCTTGTCTGCCTTGCTCGGCATGGCAATCGGCACGCACCCCTGCCACTGCCCATCGAGTGCTACCTGCTTCTGCCATACACCAGCATCTACAGGAGCGAGCGGTACATCTGACCGAGCCTTCCTTCTTCGATCTGTCCCCTTTGGGGCCCTGATGCTTCCATGTCCCCTGCCCTGCCCACGCCGCGGCCTGCTATTTCACCTCGCCTCCGGTCCGGTCCGGTCCGGCGACGGGAAAAGGAGACGGAGCAAAAGCACAGCCTACTCTATATTTTGCCTCAGTGCGCATCCAGCCAGACAGGTCTGTGTCTGCGTGTGCTACACTTCATTCAGCACGTTGCTTCCTGCACAAACAAACCTGAATGGCACGCAGGGTGCTGGTGATCATTTCGCTGCAAGCATGAAATGAGCCATGGGACACCAGTATCAATCAAAGTACTCCTACAAACGGTGCCCAAGTTCCAGGGACACTGCTGTACAGAACATGCATGATGGTTCCTTTCCTTTCGATTAAAATATCTGAGCCAAGGGGCTCTCTCTCATCTTACATCAGGGCACCAAGTAAAAACGAAAAAAAGAAAAGAAAAGGAAAGGCCTTCCAGGATCAAAGGAATTATCTTCAGATGTTAGCAGCTACTCCTTTTTCTCTGTTACCGGAGAATGGTTAGATCAAAACTGTGCAAATGTTCCTGTGCATTGTTAGGATGAAGTATTAGCAGTCATGCAATTCGTTGAAATCTCACAGGAATGGTCTTAATTCATACCTAATAATCCTACGAGACAAAGCATCCCCTTCAGTGTCTGCATGTCAAGAATGGAATGAAATGGGCGTAGTTTTTTTTTCTGTAGAGGATAAAAGAACATATATAGAAGGAACGACACAGCAGACATGATGACCACAGAAAAAATGACGAAAAGACACGGGAAGTTCAGGTCACCTGTTAGCCAGAAATATTCCAAATTGGTGGAATCTTGGGAGAGACGGGGGTTCAGAAGGTGCACTCTGACACTCAGGTAATGAAGAATGTCTGCAGTGAACACATGGGGGGCTATGATCAGTAGAGAGAATGCTTTCGCATGGATTTCAGAGCAACAAGTGTAAACAATGTGGTACTGCCAGGGCTACAGGATACAAACCTTGGCACCATCGAGATGCGCAATCAATAAAAATTTATATCCATGTAACTGCGTGGATAAGTCGGGTATGGTAGTTCGCCCACGCCCATGAGAGAGTTAGAACGAGTAATGCCACTGAACTGCGTTTGGCTCGGGATTTGGACCTCTGCTGTGAAAATGCTGTAAACAGGTCTGTGATCCGAGAACCTACACTCCCCACGCACATAACACAGTTGATTGAGACCTCTTCCATACCATAGAATCCGGTCACACCTTCACAAAAAAAAACGCTGTTGTAAGTACCAGAAATCAAGAGGTGAATGCGTGCAGAGGATACAAGCTTCAATGTGATCAGAGTAAACATTATGTCAGTAGGTTCAGCTTTGTGAATTTACCATGCAGGTGTCCTTCGTTTCTCATTTGGATGCATGTCATCGCCAGCATATCTATCAGAATTGAACGAGTATTTGTATGTGGGGGGAAAGTAAATCCTCCCCTCTTTCCAGCCTGCAAAAACCCGACCGTATCTCTGCTCTATGCGAAGCTATAAAAGACATGCTAAATATCAGAACCAAACAAAGAATGAAATCTTCACAATAACATTAGTTGCTTCAAGAAGCACAACACTGTCACAAGTTCTAATGGAAAATAGATTACCTGATCCTTTTCCAGTAATTGTTTCCAATTATGCATCTCAACTAATGCCTTCACAGAACGATAGGAAAGCGCAATCCGGTAATTCAGATCTCCAAGCCATATTACACGACTGAAAGAAATAAAAGAGTTGATTGATAAAGATTAATGTTTTAAAACTATTGACTGAATTATGTTCTATGAAGTATTTAACTGTTCCTACTTAGTGCAACTTAACAAGCAAGACTTACTCATGGTCAAGAATTGTCTCTGGTGACTTCTTGTCACCTGATCCATGGACATGCGGAAATCTGGTCTTCCTCAAAATTTCCACTACATCTGCGTTTCTTCTAAGCTGATCACCATCTTTTTGCCCTGATGTTAAGTGAGTGCACACAAAGCAAAAGCTTGTCTGATGCAGGGACATGCTGATTGATATTGATCCCTGAATTAAGAAAAGGGAATGGGATTCTCACTAAAAAACTCTAATACATTGGATGCACACACTATAATAGTAAATTGGTAACAATTAACAATTCAACGCACGAACAGCAACATAAAACAGACAAAATATGACCGACCAAATATCTAATTGAAATGATAAGGTAGCAGACGTTACCTTATTTCCAAGGTAGCCCATCAAGCCTCTTCCAACACATGAAACCTTCAAGTTCTTCACATGTTCCCTTATATCACTGCGTACCCAAACCATGAGGAATATTCCAACCATTTGCTTGCTGGCAACTAAGCAATACCTGAAATGTTATGGGAAATCTTGACTTCAGTTCAGAGGTTTGTAATTATGGGAGGCTTGTAATTATAAGAGCAACAAGTGAGGAGCCTATGTTATTTCAGTGTGTGTTAGTACAAAACCAGGAACTATCGCATGCATTTGGCTTTGCTCCCATAAAACTACACAAACTTACCTAGATTCAGTGCATAGTGGAGCACCATGTCCACATCGCATTGGTGAGAATATACTACTAGGTGATTCCTCGTCAATATTCTCATCATCAGATGACCCACCACATCTCATACTGGTGTCAACATCACTTGGCCTGCTCCCAAAGCTAATCCGATCACAAACACTGAAACGGCGGTCCACTAAAGAGTGAGGATCCATCATGTCAATTCTTGAACTGCGATTGAATGACTGGAATGAGCGCCGATGGAAGAATGATGAGTTCCTTTGTCTTCTTGATGATCGCTCAAAGTCAACATTGAGCTCCACTATAGGATCAGGAGCTGGCGAGGGGGTGTGGTAGTTGTAAGCGCCAGAGCCTTGATCCAAATTATTTAGCGTTTTTCTAACAAGGGAAACCCATTTCTTTGCTGGACCATTGTCTTCACTCAATAGAACGTTACCGGCATTCAAAGGAACAATTTCTTGAAACCTGACATGAAAACTTTTTTAGGTTCCTATTTGTTTTGGAATGTTAGATTGGGAGAAAATAATCTGCTAAGTAAATGCATGAGCTGAAAATTACCCAATCACATATATATCAGCAGCAGGAGAAGTATGGAGCCAGTCCTCCAGATTCAAATGAGTAGACGGTGACCTTCCACCCACATTCCATGTACCAACGAAGACCCTATGTGCACATGTATGGATTGTCATATCACAGGAATGTCCTCTAAACGATTGTTAGTGGAAGAAAAGTACAATCTAGTTACCTGTAGTCCTGTGTGTTTGTAATATAAGCACCGTCAAATCTGTTTGCTATTTGACCATCTCGATCCACATTTTTCCTAGGCAACCTCTCTGTGTAAACATAAAGTGAACTCAGGGATATTACCAAATACCAATAAACCAACAGATAATTCAGTCACAGCATTCGCTGTTTTGCAATGGAACGGATTTAAAGATGGAAAATCCGAAAATCTCGTAGGTACTTGTTGGAAAACATTCACAGTAGGTAGCTAGCAGAATGTACCTGTCCTGCTTTTCTTGGATTTGCATGCATCTCTGTCTGATAAACTGGTCCTCCACTGCACTCCAACTGAAATGATCACAATGAACATCAATTTGGAACAATTTTAAACAGTAAAGGAACTTTCTTATATGTTGAGTCCGAAAGCATATTTAGGTGCTTCAGCAACCGCAGGAGGGAAATGTTTACTGTACAGGAGAAGAGGAAGCAAGAGGTCAACTTGCACCAGGAACCCAAACCCACAAGCAAAATACTACCAAAAGAACGGAAATCATGTGTAAAAAGAGAAATCAAGCTGTGGAGCTTACAAATTCTAGCCAAACGCGGCAGTTTTATATCAAAAGGCTAAAGGGGGAGCATGGTGGTGCTAGATTAATGTACCTTCTTCAACTGCATAATCAGAGTGGAAGTCCTTTGCTTTTGTTTTGATGTTGAACCACTTCCTAACAAGGGTCTTGGACCAGGACAGCTTATCCCACACCAATCACAACCAAAACATGATCAGGGGCTGATACAGAAACATCATTATGAACAAAATATAGCTATCAACCTGAAACACCCTTACCTTCTTGTTCTGGTTCCCATCTCTCATTGTCTCAATGCTTCCGCATGCAACTCCAAAGGGATGGATGAGCCCGCCCCTCCTCAACCACCTCCAAAATTTGGCTCCTTACCCCCAACTCCAAGAGAAAAAAGGGCAAGAAGCAGGATTTCTGCTTCTGCCTACTCCTGAAATTTCTCCCCACAAAGTCCACAAACCACCTCCTCAGACTATGGGCAAAAATAACCAGAAATTTCGTAACAGTTCTTCCTGGGCAAGCAACGATGCCCGTCGGTTGCTCCGAATGCAATAGCAAGAACAAGGAGCGAAGGATGGAGGAAAGCAGGAACAGTCACTTGGGGAAAGATCAAGAACGGAAGCGGGCGAAGCAACAGCCGAGCTATTCAGGCGCTAAGCCAAGAACACGGATGCAGAAAACCAAGAAACGGTCACCGGTGAAGCAAGAAACCGAGGCCGCCACGACCGAACCTCGATCAAATGCGGCCTTCCAGACTCCAGAAAGGCCCCTGCTTCGCGCACCAAACCCCACAGCTCAGGTCGCCAGATCAATGCCCGACGCAGTTAACGCTGCTCCGGACCATAAAGAAACACCCCAGGCCTCCAGGACAGCGCGCGGCAGGGAGTAATAAATGAGGCTAACCTCCGGAGCACAAGGAACACGGCGAAAGGCACGGGGGAGACCGGGGCCAGAGCCGAGCCACCTGGAGCAATGCAGGGACCGGGACAAGCAGCTCTTCCTGGCGCGGCCGAGGATTTGAAGCACCGGAGAGGGAAGCTGCAGACAGTGCGAGGCTGGAGAGGCACGCTCCTCTGCGCGTCCTCTCTCTGTCCGAGAAGGCAAACAAGGCGAGCTGGGGCAGTGGGAGAGCAGTGGCAGCAGCACAAGAGCAGTATGAGCAGGCAGCGAATGGAGCCGGGAAATATGAAGGGAATAAAGCGAAAGCTTGGGACGCCTGCCCTTCGGCTACGGACTGCTGCTGCCGCCGTCTCTCTCTCTCTCTCTCTCTTAGTCTTTCCCCTTCTATACGTCGTAGCCTTTGCTCTTTAGCTCCAACTCCGAGGCAGAGCCTGTGATTAACGGAGTGTTCTTTCTTGAGGACTGTTGACCGTGATCCGCGTAGCTTGCTAAATTTTCCTTGTACGAAAAGGAAATTGCTATATTTGGCTCTGGGCTAAGTGGATTTTCTTTCAGCAAAAAAACAGCCTCCGGCATCTCAAAGCATTTACCACATTCCTCCATGAGTTTCGTTTGAAGGTCCCTAATTCGAGTCAGTTTCAACACCAGGTCAGCACCTCGGTTTGCTAGCCGGACCACCGCTGAGCTCGATTGAATTGCATGGCCGCATCGCGTGCATGATGGTTGATGGACAGTCCAAAAATGAAGGATGCGCTATTGTCGACTAGTACTAGATAGAATGCTGAATATTGGTGCACACAACCGCATCAATATAATGGACCATATATGATGGCCCTGGTAGAATGTATATAAGAAGATACCAAAGTTTCATTTTAATCTATTTGCATATGGACACCTCTAGTTTCAGACTTAAAACTATTTTTGATAAATTAAACCAGACAGATCTTTCGAAAAAAAATTAAACCAGACAGCACTACATGACACTTGGAAAACCCCACTTCTCTGTATTCTGACCTTCTGAGCAAGGAGTAGCTCCCATGCATGCTGTGACTGGCCGCGTCATGTTCTGCTGGATCCCCTAATACGATGATTCCCAGAACCGTCCATAGACACACTGAAATTTCGAGGCTCCGCTTGGTAAACGAAACATAAGCACGCACCGACACGAGGCAAGCTCCACCTCCACTTCAGGTGGCCGTAGCAGGCATGTATGTAACCACGAGGTGCAGTGCATGACATGTGGACCCAAAATACAAATGACTGGGACCACATGTCAGCGCTGATGTACTGGCTAGCTAGCATCCTCGCGTCTAGAGCAGTGAGCCGTACGTTGCCAGTGCCACGGCACACTTAGGCTCGTGGCACTCGCACTGTTGGCGTTCTCTCGTGCTGCTGTGCAGCGCAGCGTTGGCAAGTGCAACAGAGATCTCCGACCAGCCGCACCGTGCCGCGGTGTCTGCCCGCTGCCGTTGAGTATCTTCCTCGCTGTGGCCTCTCTTTCCTTCACTGCTGGCTGGCTGTCGTCCAAGAACCGAGAAAGCGCATGTAAAAAAGCGGGCAAGGCCAAGGATATCTTGGATGGTCACGATGTGTGTGTCTCTGCTCGTGTATTTGTGTCGGGCAGGTACGTTATAGGAGAGGAGAACCCATACCACACTGTCGCTGTCCGCGTTGTATATTGCAGTGCTTGCAGTTTCTTTAAAGCATACTGGAAAACATATTGAAAATTTTTGTAATAAAATGTATTAGAAATATAGAATATATAAAGTATGGTATAAAGGATAAAGTATGTTTTAGAAGATGCTGGTGCAGATAGTCTTAGTTTGCTCACCAGTATCTTTGGAAGATTTCATTTTTCATATATATTTCTAGCTTTGAAAGGAAGCAGATGTTTTACTTCCCTCCGCTAATAATTATATAGCACTCCAGCACTTTATTTCTGGAAAATGGACACAGGATTTTGCTCCACAAAACCAAAGTTGTCTTGCGTGCAGCTTTATTTATTTATTATTTTATTTTTGAGGAAAACAGGAGGTGCAGCTTTGAATTAGTGACTTAATGTGGTTGGCCATTCAAGGCTTTCCATAATTAGTCATTATAACTACTAGAAAGTCGTTCCTAGATGGTCCATAAAATGCCTTTTCCAGATGTACACAATTAATAGATAGCAGCACCATGCTGATCAGTGTGACCCGCAGCCCCACGGTCGTGGTCTAGTCCCGTTCGGCGCTGTATCAACAGCAACTCTTGATAATCCAGATGTCCCCATCAAATTCGCACGAGTGGAGTACCAAATGCCACTAATACATACACAGTTTTATGTCAAATCAAAGCTATTAATTTTATTACGCGTGGGATGATGTTGCGCCATTCATAGAGCATGTGGCGCAGTATTCATTTCAATGTATCCATCATCTGCTATTTTTCATCATGGAGTAATTTCTTATTTGCCATAGTAATATTGTTCCCGTCCCTCCTTTATCATCCTCGTTATGCCTGGTGATTTTTTAATACATGGTCAGGATACCACGAGGAGAAGATCTCCCAATTCATTAAGAAATAAGAGGTAGGCATGCGTGCCAAGCTGAGTTCGAGCGCAGGTGGGTGCGGGCGGTACTCACCGCGCTTAGGGGTGGGCAAAAAACGGGTAACCAAAAACCGGAATCAAATTAACCAGTAACCGAAATTGAATACACCGAACCGATAAACCGAATCATATTTCGGTTGCCAATCTCTGAAAACCGAATTTTTTTGGTTTCCGGTTCTTTCCCTCGGTTAACTGTAACACCCTAATTTTCTTAAACATCATGCACTGCATAACATTTTCATGCATAAATCATGAGTACAATAAAGGAGGAAAAATAAAAGATAAAACATATATATATATAAATATGTGTAGTTAATAAGAAAAATGAATAGGAATATAAAATATATAATAGAAAATAAATATAAATAAATGGAACATATATATATAATATAAAACAAATATATAGAGAATCTATAAAGAAAAAATATTCTCCGAAACCTTCTGAAAGTTTTCGAGGAAAGCTTTGCTTCCACTCCGGAAGCTTCCGGGCAAACAGTGCACTCGAGCGGCCTGCCGCAGGCGCACCCGAGCCGGGGCTCGGACAGGGCGGCCAGCGCGCGAGCGCGCGCGCGTGCACCGTACGTGCCCCGTTGTCGCGCTCAGTTCCGTTGCCGAGTCGGGCTCTCGGCAGCCATCGCTCCTTATAAATAGTGCCCACCCCCGTAAACCTAGCCTCCTAAAATTTCCTAGCGTATTCCAGCGCTGCGAGCAAGAAAAAAAACTCTAGCCGCTAGAGGGAAAAAAGAGGCCGCAATAAGGAGAAAGAAGAGGAAGAGAAGGAAGTGGTCGTCGTCTGCGTCGCCGTCATCGTGCTGTCGAAGGATCGCTGCACCGTCTACTTCGTCTACGCTACGCCTCCGTCCCGCGACTTCGAAGCCGCCACATCTATGGTAGTTTACATTTTCCGAGGCGAATCTTTGCGACGTAAGAGATCTAATACTCGGAATTTAATTGTAGTTGCATGTACATCTATATTATTCAACAACCTTAATTCTCGCTAACACCCCCGTAAACTCGCATAAACACATATGAACTAGTTGCATCTAATTAATAAACAACCGTAGATAATTAATTATCGAACTTTACATGCATTCATGTCATTGCATATTGATTAATATGTGTGCATTGTGTTGATTCGTATGTGTATTCTTGTATGTGTGTGATCGCGAGTAGAGGGACGTGCTCAAGAGGTTGTGTACGAGGATTTTCAGAACCAAGAATTCGAAGCGCTTGAGCAACCCTATCCGACGGAGCAAGGCAAGTGTCCTTGACCATATTGATCCTGTTTTTAAATATTTTGTTTGCAAAATTGCATGCGCGCCTCGCGACCATACCCGACGGCCATCGCGCCATCGGGCGCCAGATCAAGAGATTGAGGATTAATGTTGAGTTCGGTTTTTTTTCGGTTAACCAAAAACCGAACCAAAGTTTCCGGTTAACCGCCTGACCCGTTTTCCTTTTTGTAAGTTGTTTTTCGGTTTCCATTCCTCAAAAGTCGAATTTTGAAAAAACAATCGAGAAACCGAACTGAATTTCAGCAGTTAACCGAATGTCCACCCCGTGTTGTCGGGCGTTGGCCCAGTCTTGTTATGCTTGGTGATTCAACGGAAGTGTCGTTGCAGTACAAGCATCTTGAAGCAGACATGAGGGGAAAAAATTATATACAGCAGTGCTGCAAATCCCTCTCATTACAGCACCTTCCGGATAACTAACAAGTGTCCTGCGCAGATCGCAAAGCAACGCCTCACCCCCACGTCCGCTTCTACTGGATCGATCGAGATATGCCCGCTCGCCCGATTGGCTTGCGGCTCGATCACGCGCCTGTACGCTCGATAGGCTGCGCTCCTCAACGAATCCATGGCGAAATCCCACACCTTCCTCCCGGAATGCCGCCAGCTTCCCTCATGGCCGGCCACCTCCGTCGCCTTCATCGCGTCCGTCGGCAACCTCTCTCGTGGTCAGTAACACCCTCATTTTCATGCATCATGAATTGCATAAGTTCATATACATGTTTAACATTAATCTATATAAAAATGAATAAGTTTAAAATTAATTAGAATCAAAATCGCACTCAAAAGTTCTGAGAAGTGCAGACTAGTCCGATTTCTCTCTGACCTCACTCGGATATGTCCGTTTTCGTGCGGACTATTCCGATTTTTGCCTCTGGACAGTTTCGGACTTATCCGGTCCATTACGGACTAGTCCGGTATTCTAATTCCTTGAAATTTTGCTAAGTCCCAGGACTTGTCTGAATTTGTTCGGTATTCCAGCGGACTTGTCCGTTTTTTCTCTGACTAAAATCGGGCTTGTTCGATTTTGGCCAGACTTGTCTGATTTTCCTCTGGCCAAGTTCAGACTTGTCCAATATAGTCCATACTTGACCGTTTGCACCTCTGTCAATCTTCGGACTAGTCCGGCCTTTTTCGGACTTGTCCGGTAAATAGCGATTTCGAGTTGATCTTTTGTTTCACGACTTATTTTTGAGTTTTACCTTAAGTGGGCCTAAGGACGTCGTGTCTAACTCTTTTTGTAGCCCATGTGGGGCCCCACACCGACCTCCACCCACCTTAAACTCGAATTCATTCAAACCCTAGCCTCCACCTCTATATAAACAACCCCACCCCTTAACTTTACATCCTTTTGTCTCAATTGAAGTCCACAAACCTTAGTTCATGGAGAGCTGCCATCAAGGAGGGAGAAGAAGATCCCAAGCAAGAAGAAGAAGGGAAGGAAACAAAAGAGAATCGAGATCTCTATTGAGTTTCGTTCTTCATCAACAATCTCTATTGAGTCGTCCGCGGCAGGCCCCTTGGGTGGTGCCGAAGCTGGCTACTCTGGCTCGCCTACCATCGCTATAGAAAAGTGTCGCATAAACACTTCGACATTTGGCGCGCCAGGTAGGGGGCTTTTTCCCTCAAGAAAGTGGTAGCGCTTTCACCACCATGGTGTTCATCAGGCCCGTGGAAGGTGGTTTCTGTGGCCGTCGTATGGTGACCAGATCCATCACTCGAGCGGCACTCTCTGATTCGTCACGTCCACATGTAGGTACAGCTGGCCAGGACGGCGCGTCGGGAAGCATCCCGACCCAGTTAGCTCCCCCAGCGCCGCCGACAGCAAGCCCGAAGAGCGCTGTGGTAGCGGTCATGGCTCTTCTTCACCACCCACCATCGCTAAATACCTACCTAGGAGCTGCTCAGCAGTGGGTCCAAGACATCGACCACTTCGTCGTCGCGGCCATCAACTCCCTTCACAGGGGAAGGCATCACGTGTCGTTGTCGCGCACGCCATCCATCGACCATCGCACCACCAAATCCCGCTCCTCCAGGCTTACGAGCACTGGTCAACTTCCCACGAAGGAATTGAGGGCTGAGCTTGACCGTCGTCAAGCTCACATGGAGAGTCGAGTCATCATCGAGCGGCGGTGAGAGAGGCGGCGCAACCTCGACGCCGAATATGGCGCCCAATCCCTTGTTCATGAGGCATCCTCCATCCCAGGTGCACCGCAGGTAAACCCTCCGCCACCTAACCAGGAGTATGTTGGCTCGACAGCCCCCCTGCAGTATTCGGTGCAGCAGGACATGCAGCAGTAGTACTTGGCGCAGCTAGTATTGTTGCAGCAATACATGGCACAACCTGTGCCACAACTGCAGGTTCCGCAGGCGCCGCATGTTGTGCAGCAGACTCCCTGGGGTATGCTACCCCGTATGCCTCTCCGACGAAGCCATCGGAGGTTGCGCGGTGTTGGCTCCGCACCTCCGCATCGCGACGTGACCACACAAGTTCCGGCCACATATGCCGGAGAAGTTTGACGGAGGCATCAACCCGACCGAGTTCCTGCAGATCTACAACACGACTCTCCTTGCTGCAGGAGCAGATGAGACCATCCTGGCGAACTACTTCTTGGTCGCTCTGACTGGATCAGCCTGCTCGTGGCTGATGAACCTGCCTAAGGGGTCTATAACCTCTTGGTATAAGCTTTGCTGGTAGTTCACGGCGAACTTCGGGAGCTCCTACACGCGCCTCAACACCGAGCTCGACCTCCACACCGTGCGACAACAACCCAAGGAGACGCTACGATCATTCATCCAACGTTTCTCCCAGGTACGCAACTCCATCCCCAACATCCCGAGTGCCTCTGTCGTAGTGGCATTCCGTCAGGGGGTGCGTGACCGCAAGATGCTCGAAATGTTAGCCATGCACAATGTGCAAGACGTCTTTTAGCTCTTCTCCATCGCCGAATTGTGCGCCAGGGCGGCAGAAGGCTGTGACTGGCATGCTTAGCCCGCTCCTGGCACAGGTGGGGCCGGCCAGACCGAAAGAGGGAGCCTTTAACCCTGGTAGCGGCAAAAAGAAGAACATGAGTCGGGGTGGTGGCCAGAACAAGTCATTGCATGGGTCCCTTGTCGCGGCAGCTGCCGCGACTGGTGGTGGCAAACCCCCACACCCCGAGTGCCTGTGTTAGCCACCTGCCACTAGCGACAGTGTCGAGCCCTACCCAGTGCACAAGACTCACAACCACACCGCTAGCGAGTGCCGGGAGATTAAGAGATGCACTGAACGCTACCAAGAGCGGGCGCAGCAGGGCTCGGACAGCGCCCCCTTCCGCCAGTGGGAGGGCAAGCAGAAGGTCGACCCCAAGGTCGATGATCACGAGGAGATCGAAAACCAGAAGCAAGAGCGGGCCATCAAAGTGGTCCACCAAGACGAGGATTCTAATGCTAGCAGCGACCACGAGCGTCGCAAGACACTCCACTTCATCTTTGGAGGGTCTTGGGATACCGCGTCTCAGAACACAGTCAAGACCCTTCGTCGTGCAGTGGCTTCGATAGCCACTGCCCCCACTCCGGCGATGCACCACCAGTGGAAGGAGACACTGATCAGCTTCGACGCCTCCCGACTACCCCAAAAACATGGTCGGGGCAGGGATTCTACCTCTTCTGGTCGCCCCCACCATTGCAAACATCAAGATCCACTACGTCTTGATAGATGGCGGGGCCGGACTCAACCTCCTCGGCCGCGCAGCCTTCAAGCAGCTGCAGATCCCGGTGTCCAAGCTCACCCCCTTGAGCCCATTCTCAGGGGTGGGACCAGGGAGCATCATCCCATATGGCAACATCCATCTTCGGGTGACCTTCGAGACACCCGACAACTATAGGACGGAGAGCATCCTCTTTGATGTCGCTGATGTCAGCCTCCCCTTCAACTCCATCATCGGCAGGCCCGCCCTGTATCGATTTATGGTGGTAACCCACTACGGCTACCTTGTCCTGAAGATTCCAACCCATTCCGGCATCCTCAAGATCCGCGGAGACCGCACTGCTACAGTGTTAGCCGTGGAGCATCTCTGAGCCCTCACAGCAGACCCAACACTCATACCGTGCGGCGCTGGATCAAGTCAGCCTCTGTCGAGCTCGCGTCAGCGCGGAACACCCGATACGCCCTGCCTGCAGCCCCCAGGCAGCACCGATGCCCCCATCAAAGCTTCCAACCTCAGTCCCGACTCTGCTCAGACCACTCGCAAGACGGGCGGTAGAGGCAAGAAGTAGGGACGCTCGCTCATCGCCCCTCTAGTAGTTGTAGACTACGAGGTTGCCCCATAACCATCACAGCTACCCTTGGAGCCTTGGGCACCCCTATTGTATATATTAAGCTTAGTAGGACAGTGTAACGGTTTCCATAGTACCTAGGAGCAGCATTAAGGACACCTGAGCTTTGGGAGGATCAGGTCTAGGGAGTGCAGTCAGCTTAGCTTGGTCCTGAAACCTAAGCCTGTACACCCTGCCTCCCTCATCATCCAGAAGCAAGTTGTTGCCCTCTTTTTTAAAAATCATGCCCCCTCCCCTATGGACACTAATAAAAAGAATCATTGTTTTACTTTATGTTTTCTTAAAAACATTGTTCATTTAATTACGTGTTAGTTTTATGATCATGCCATACTAGACTCCTTTATTGTATATTACCTTAATATGCACGGTTGTACGCTCTGTAACTCACCCATGCAGGACTCAAGCAGTCCTGATGCAGGCGGGTTCACTTGAGGTACCTACAGTGTGTGAGGGGTTCTTCCGGCTGCTCTCGTCATTAGGGTCTTGTGGCGCAAGAAGGCTTCCCAGGAAAGTCTTGTGCCGTGCAGGAGGTCCAGGGGGTGTAAATTGCTTAGCCTGGTCCTGTACCCTAAGTATACACACCCTGCCTCCCAACGCTACGACCGATGAGGACGGCGAGAGCCGGAACCTGGAACACCAACGCATAGAACTACCCAAGCTACGTGCATCAGTCCAAAATAGTAAGACATGACAAAGCTAAGGGAGAGGAACGGGTAAACCGGCGAGCAGACTAGTCCCCCCTTTTCTATCATATGTGCAGGATAGCCAACTTCAGCACCTCCCAAGAGGCCCGTCGTTGATGTATCTACGAATATGGTGGACGATGCCAGAACATGCAGCTTCGGCACCTCCAAAGGGGTCTGACGTCGACTTATCTACGAAGATGGTGGACGAAGCCGGAGTAGCCAGCTATGGCACCTCCCAAGGGGTCTGCCGTAGACGTATCTATGAAGATGGTGGATGACGCCGAAGCATCCAGCTCCGACACCTCTGAAGGGGCCTGCCGTTGACGTCTCTATGAAGATGGTGGACGACGTTGGAGCATCCAACTCTAGCACCTCGCAAGGGGCCTACTGTCGATGTCTCAGCATGTCAGCAACAACAACAAGCACGGATAAGTGAGTAAACTCTCCTGCCTCGCTCTTGTTGCTAACAGGGTTCTCTTGTGATATCTTAAACACCAGGGGCCTACCGTCGACGTCTCTACAATGATGGTGGACGACGTCAGAGCAGCCAACTCTGTCACTTCCCAAGGCGCCTGTCATCGACGTCTCTACGATGATGGTGGGCGATGCCAGAGCAGCAAGCTCCGGCACCTCCCAAGGGGCCCGCCGTCGATGTCCCAGCACGTCGATGATAGCAACAAGCGTAGATAAGTGAGTAAACTCTCCTGCCCCGCTCTTGTTGCTAAAAGGGTTCTCTTGTGATAGCCTGTACACCAGGGGTCTGTCATTGACGTATCTACGAAGATGGTGGACGATGTCGGAGCAGCCAGCTCCGACACTTCCCAAGGGGCCTGCCGTCGACGTCTCTACAACGATGGTGGGCGACGCTAGGGCAGTCAGCTTCGATACCTCCCAAGGGGCCTACTGTCGACATCTCTATGACTATGGTGGACAACGCCAGAGCAGCCAGCTCTGGCACCTCCCAAGGGGCTCTGTGGTCTGCTAGGAATCGGATCCTCTCCATCACCGGAGTATACGTCGGCTCCAGCTCCAAACATTCCTCCCAGGCCGTCTTCCTAACTCCGGCCAGCCGGTGGACAGGACCATGCGATCATGGGCGTCGACGTGAACGATCACCCAGTCACTCCTCCAGCCAGGCCATTTCGTTGAGGAGAGCAGAGTAATGTACCTGGAGGGGTTGTTTGCCCGACATTGGAAGTAGTAGGTGCCGAGGAATTATGCCTTGTTCTTCTTCCCAATCCGCCTCAGCACGAAGAACTGCCAGAACACCAGCACGCACAGGTACACCACGACGAACATCTCGTAGGAATGCGAGAACACCGCCACCACCACTAGAGAGTTCGGTGATAGGTGATGAAGATGGAGCCCAAGAACCTCCAGACGTGTCACCAGAAATGAGGAAACGGGAGGGACCAACCCGGAGTATGCGTACGTCTGGAAGAAGACGATCTCTTCCTTCCTCAGCTCCAGTGACAAGGAGCAGTGACAGATCAAATCCCACTGCTTCTCGTCCTCCCGGCGAAAAATCCGCCTCACGGATGAGACATCCTCCATCTGGGAAGGAGGTAGGAGTGAGTCCATTGGAGCAGGAGTCAAGAACCTCGAGGGAGAGTGGATGCTCAAGGAAGAAGTCAAAGGCTCGAATGCTTGGGGCGTGCGTAAGAAAGTAACCACCATTGCCCACCAAGGTACCCTTTTAAAGCACCCTAGCGGCATTTGAGCGCACCGTGCAATTTTGGGTGGGCTCAGAATCAGCAGCTTGTGCCACAGTGTCCATGACAAGCGAGCCCAGGTCCCCACGTCAGAGGAACTGGCCCAGACAGTTCACCGCCTGAGAAGGCAACACGGCGGTTCCCATAAAGACAGAAGTGAAAGCAGCAGAAGTGCAGCAGGCACATTGGGAACCGTCGTGATAATGTCACAGCAAGCAAAGATCCCGTTGCCACGACCCCTCAACCCGAGAGGGACGGATGGCCACAACAGCAGAGGCGTGCACTGCTTCGGATAATCAATACAACATTAAAAGGACGCGCGGGAAAGCAGGATAGGGCTCCACCCTCGGGCTCGTCGTCTCCCCCCAAGGTGGACCCAGGGGCCACTATTGGTACCCAATAGGGTACCCTCGTGCACAAGCTAGAGCCGCCTAAGTATCCCGCCTTCCAGCAGAGGCAGGCTCCAAGGGCGCCACGTGTTCAGAAGACCCAGGCCCATCAGTCTCACATACGGGGTCCAGGGTACCCGCAAGAGACCCTGAAGAAGAGTTCAACTCCCCCTCGGAGACGAGCTTCCAAGAAGCCATGTGTCCAGCAGGTAAGGATCCCTCTCCCCCGTGAGACAGGGCTACAGAGCTACCACGTGGTCCGAGGCATCAGAAGGGTCACCTCCCGTATAGGCGAGCTCCGGCGCTGCCACGTCTCTCGCAGCCCTAGAGTCCCCGCTCTACTTAGGAGCGAGTTCCGCGGCTGCCACATGGTCTGTAAGACGGGACCTGACCTCCTCCGCGGAGGTGAGCTCCCGAGCCGCCACGTGGTCCGTAAGACGATACCTGACCTCCTCCGCAGAGATGAGCTCCCGAGTTGTCACGTAGACCACCCACTTGCCCTGGACGGAGAGTTGCGGGAGTTAAGAGGGCGGTGCGCCTTGTCCCTTTCAAAGATTGAAGATGCGCGGCTTCCCCAGAAGCATGGCGCAGCGCACGCCTAATGTCAGGTACCGCTACGACCAATCGCATCGTAGTGAAGACGGCGCAGGCCTATCCTACTCCGCCAAGTGGGTAGTTTATGACGATAGAGACAGTTGGACAACATCCCCTGCCATTGTCAGCAACGGCGCATGGGTTACTGACGACTCAGGCGGGAAGACGGCGAGTCTTCAAAGCTACGGTCAGAGGAAGCTTATGCAAGAAGCCTTAGATCTTTAGGATAAGATCACCTCGGGACCACCTGTTGGGCCCCGGACCCCACTTGTAAGGCGCCTGACCTTATCTATAAAAGGACCGGACCGCCATCGTTACAAGGGAGCCAACATCGAATCCCTGATACACACACACGCATTCACACACACTAGCAATACAATCCACCGTGGAGTAGGGTGTTACGCTCCTTGCAGCCCGAATCACATAAAAAATCACCGTCTCATACACTCTCATACGCGCGTACACTTGATTGAGGCCTAAGCCCCGCTGAAAAGAACATCCGCGGGCTTCTCCTTTGCAGATCCGGAGAAGTGTCGCATAAACACTTCGACAGTGTTGTTCCTTGACACCATGACACCCTACACTGTCCTACCATTATGCTTACGGATAGAACTTACGAGGGTGTTTTATGTTCCAAGGGTTGGAGAGGGGCTCTCCTTCTTCCGTGACCAGGCGGACGCACCCGGGGCGGGATCCCTATGTCATTCGGAAGGGGCCCTCCCAGCTGGGGGAGTTTGTGTACCCCTTCTCGAGAAAGTATTCGCCGCGGCACCAGATCGCCCGTCTAGAGCTCTCTACTCCGCACGAACCGTTCCTGGTAGCGCCGGAGGGCCTGTCGGTACCGTGCATTTCGGATGGTAGCATGCCACCTTGTTTCGTCGACGAGGTCGATATTTTTACGTCGGAGCTGGTCTTGTGCGGTTTCGTCGAATGTCCGGACTTGGAGAGAGCCTACTGCGATCTCTGGGGAGAGCATGGTCTCGGTCCCATACATCATGAAGAAAGGTGTTTCCCCGTGGCTCAGCTAGGTGTGTCCGGTTCACTCATAGCGCACACGTAGCTGTAAAGATAAGGATTTGCAGCAGTGCTGCACAGAATTTTTTTCCGACCAGAGAGGCACGAGATCCAGCTTGCATTATATTCCCGCGAAATTGAACTAATTCCTATGAAATTTCCATAAGATTTCTTGTGAAAATCCTGCGTTGGAAATGATTCCATGCGTGGTGTTAAAGATACGAGTAAACGCTTTGTTGCCTCTCTTCGTAGGGTCTCCTGAAGATAAAATGGAATTCAGTGGAGCCGTGCTTTCTGCAGAACCAAAGGTAGATGCGCACAGGTCCCATGGTGCCTGGTTGCACCCCCATTTGTTGCTTTTCCTTTGTCGAATTGTAGACCTCACCAGTCACCACATCCATATCTATGGATCCACATATTCTACTCGAGTTTCGGGTGAAACGAATCGGGAGATCCCTCTTTTGCGCGCTTTACCGCTTTGCGTATCTCCCAAATGCCCTCGCACATTGGTGACGTCCCGAACACCGATACGAGTAAACGCTTTGTTGCCTGTCGTGGAGATGCGCGCACGACGACGCTTCTTTTCTGGAGATCCACTTCTCGCGAGCAAAAGAGACGCATTTGCAGCTCGTAGCAACGGCACCGGCATGTTTCTGGGGTCGCAACGAACGAACCAATCTCTGAGCCTGCGGGAGAGAGAGCTGCTGGCTCACTGACTGCTGACGAGGAGGTTGGCATTCCTCTCATCTGGGCTAGTACAGAATCTGGTACACTGCGAGAGAGAAAGTTCAGGTGCGTCCCAGAAATAAGCTGGCCTACGCGTTAGGCCGTGTTCCCCTGTCCAAGAACACGAGGCGCGCCGATGCACCGGCCGCCGGCACTCCGCGGGGTCTCGTGAGTCCTGACCTGCCGAGCGCTCGCGGGACACGCCGGGCGAAAAGGGTCGCAAGCTGTAACATCACTGCCGCAGCCTTTGGGATCAGGCGGCCCTGCCAAACCTACAACCGCAACATACTCCTATAGTACGACGAGGCACTCCTAACAAGCTACTGCACGGTCTGGACCCAGTCACCGAGTGAGCGAGTGAGTTAAGTCTCACCTCACTGCTTCAGTAGCAGCTGGTGCGGTCACGAACAGGAACTTCAGTAGCAACTGGTACGGTCACGAACTCGCGCGCCGGCGCGCGCTGTTGGCCATTGCGTCGTCTAACGCCTTCGCTGTGCTAACAGTACGTGCAAGCTGCAGGTGAGGTTTGATAAGTGAGATGTGCACGGAAAGTTCCCGCCGGCCGCGCCGGCCAACATGCTGCATGGTTCTCCTCTTAATTCGCCGGTCAAGGACGTGCGCGCGGTGACCGCCGACGCAGCCGCCATGCGGTCCGGTCCTCGCCGCTCGCTCGAGCCACGCGCGCCCGCGACGTCGGCAAGGAGTAGATTAACTAACTAATTGAACGCTGCTTTGCGCCGGCCGGGTTCGTTCGTCGGGTGCACGCCATGATTGATTATGCGCAGCTTGGCTGGAGAGGCGCCGCGACCGAACGATGAATGATCGCCGCTTTCGAGGGGAGGCATCAAGATGAGGCCGCGCTGCCGGTAAAGCGGCCGCCCAGCGCGCCCCAAACCGAGAGGGGGGGCCCGTCCCCCGTGAATGTTGCTTACATGTAGTACTACTATGCAGCTAAGTTGAGCTGGGGGCCGTGCAACGTTACGACAACAGAGCCGCATATCAAGATCATGATGGCATGATGTATGCGTACATATGTTTATATTTATCATTTTATTCGTACTTAGTGAAGCTTCCACTCAGTTCAAGAGAGGACCCCAGCAGCTAGATGGATGGATGGATGGCCCTTTTGGAGTGTGTGCCTTGAGTGTACGTACATATAGAAACGGGTTGGACCATGGATTGGACACCACTTGAAGACACGGTCATCCTTCTCCCCAGCAGTGCGCCTTTGCATCGTGCTTCCTTTCATTCGCTCATCAACCGGCGCGTTGAGTAGTTGAGGTCCATGGAAGGATCCACGAACGAGCTAGCTAGGTGGAATATACTGTTAGCGATTTTGCAAACAGATGGATATCGTGTGCCACTACTGCCTTCACCGTGGAGCAGACGTATACATGGAGATTGAACTGTTCAGGTGCCCCTTGGTCAAACCGTTTGGATGGACTCCTCTCCGGTCCTCCCGGCTAGCAGCGCTGCTTGCATCGTGCCTTGCTGTTTACAAATGCTTTGAATTGTGCAACGATAGTGGCACCTGAAACCAGCTTGTGTTTCGTGATCAATGATGGCCCGTGTTTCCTGCACCAGAAGCACGTTCTTGAGTAACCAGCTCATCCGTTGTCCTTGCGTCGCTTGCCATAGAGAACCTTGTCCAAAACCAAGAGAGGACGGGATAGAAAGATGCAGGACCGGCAACTAAACCAGAGCTCTGTTCTGCTACAGCGTTACCTGTTTGTAAAATAAGCGATATGCTACTCTAGCAATTCCACCGTATCACCAAGTAAACATGCGAGTACAGAGGTCATAGATCATTACCACTAGACGCGTAGCGCAGCGGAACGTAGATGCGCATCGGTGTAGGGGAAATAGACGATCTCGTTCAACTCCTCCTTGCCCTCGTCACAACAACAGGTAGATGAACATGTTCGTCGTAGCCGATCAGCGCACCAGTAGTAGCAGCGCCTCTACGGAGTCCATACGTACGGAGAGGAACGCCGTGCACCGGTGTGCTAGCATCGCGCATGCCGCAAGGGTCTGGACGCGAGACTTTCGAGTGGTGGCGGCTAGGGCTGTCACGTGATGGAGTCATTAGCCCCTAACCCTACCTCTCGTATTTATAGGCGTACTAATAGACATTTAGGTCGCAAGCCCATTAGTATCCTAATTTCTTATAGATCAAATATCCAACAGATCTTAACCCGAATTGTTATGATTGTGTCTTGGACATATCAGCAACAATATCCCACTTGCACTAGAGACAACCGTCTAGCCAAGCTTTTCGATATTCCAACTCCTAAAGTGTGTGACCCGTTAGGTTCATGTGCAGTCGACTGTGAATAGAAACCGTTTCCAACCACAAGTCAGTAGAGGTACGTAGCAGGACATACTGACTCCCGAATCTACATAAAGATCATATCGGTCGAACCTAGATACATTCAATATGCTAATCCCTTTGCCTCACGATACCACTCAAGCTCAAGACGGGATACGTGTCATCCTTGTGATAGCTCGACCATTTACTCGATTAAATAGTAGATTCATTCCATGACTAACTTTTAGTCCTTGTGATTAACATTTAATCATCTTGGCATGGTCACGCACTTTCAAATTCAACTATCTCGAGGGGCCTAGAGATATCTCTCCTGTTATTAAGGAGGCACAAATCCTATCTTGATCCACGCACATCCCATTTTATGTTTCATTATGTATTCGAAGACTACTTTTATGACTACCCAGTTACAGAGTAACGTTTAGTAGAAACAATGGCGATCGCAAGTCTAAGGATCTAGCAGGTGTATCACTAAAGACCAACTGATGGCACATATGGAAATAACAATCCCAGCAGTGTCTCGGAGTGGGTCAATCCAACACCATGTTCACTAACATTTGTTCACATTATTAATTTGGTATCTCCATATCTATTATTCGTGAAACGTGATCATCAATTAATGCATGTGCTAGTATGTGTAACATTATTATCTCATATAATGGTATAGACTAGGGATCATTTAGAGTAAAATTACTATTAACAAAAGAGTTTTACGAAGGAGTCACATACTTGATGATCGATGTAAATAATAATTACTCATATAATAATTTATTTAATAGTACATAGACATAGTTATGACATAAGTCTCCCACTATACAATATGATCACTTATGTAAGTATCTAATACCCATAGATCTCGTGTGTGCCTCATACTTTGATTGTGAAAGAGGCTTTGTCAATGGATCTGCAACATTCAAATCTGTGTGCACCTTGCATATCTTCATATCACCTCAGTCGATGATCTCTCGGATGAGGTGATAGCGTTGTAGTACGTGTTTGGATCTTTTGTGTGTTCTAGACTCCTTCGCTTGTGCGACGGCTCCACTATTATCACAGTAGAGATCCACAGGATGGACACGCTAGGAACAACACCCAACTTAGAAACAAATTTTTTTGATCCAGACAACTTCCTTTGTAGTTTTAGAAGCTGCAATATACTCCGTCTCTGTCGTTGAATATGCCACTGTATCTTGCTTGGAACTTTTCCAGCGCACTGCCCCTCTATTGAGGCAGAATATAAAACCGGATTGCGATTTAGAATCATCCTTATCAGTTTGGAAGCTAACATCGGTGTAACCTTTTACAACGAGCTCTTCTTCACCTCCAAACACTAGAAACACATCCTTAGTTCTTCTCAAGTACTAAGATGTTTTTTACAATGGTCCAATGAGCATCACCATAATCTGATTGATACCTGCTTGTGATGCTTAGAGCATAAGATACATCTGGACGTGTACATAGCACGACATACATGATGGATCCAATAGCCGAAGCATAAGGAATCACTCTCATCCTCTTCTACTCATTAGGTGTCGAAGGACACTGACTCTTGCTTAGAGTAATGGCTTGTGACAATGGCAAGAAACCTTTTTTAGAATCTTGCATATTGAACTGATTCAATATCTTGTCAATATATGTATCTTGGCTTAATCTAATTAGCCTTTTAGATCTATCTCTATAGATATTTATGCTCAAAATGTATGTTGCCTCTCCTAAATCTTTCATTGAGAAACTTTTTATTAGTGATGATTTAATATCATCAAGCATTGAAATGTCATTTCCGACCAATAATATGTCATCGACATATAGGACTAGAAATGCATGTGTGCTCCCACTAAACTTCTTATAAATACAAGGTTCTTATACATTTTTGATGAAACCAAACCCATTGACAACTTCATCTAAACGTAGATTCCAACTCCGAGATGCTTGCTTCAACCTATAGATGGACTTTTGAAGCTTGCATATTTTACTAGCATTTTTAGGATCGACAAAACCTTTAGGTTGTGTCATGTATACATCCTTAGTCAAACTTCCATTAATAAATATTGTTTTCACATCCATCTGCCATATTTTATAATCAAAATATGCAACAATTGCTAGAAGAATCCGAACAGACTTTAGCATTGCGACGAGTGAGAAAGTTTTATCATAGTCAACACCTTGAATTTGTTTGAAATCTTTCGTAACCAATCATGCTTTTATAGACGTGAACATTTTCGTACATATCAGTCTTTTTCTTGAAAATCCATTTACAATCGATAGGTCTCACACCTTTGATTGGATCAACCAAGTTCCAAACTTGATTTTTATGCATGGATTCAATTTCGGATTCCATGGCTCCAAGCCACTTCTCAGAGTCGGGTCCCTTCATTGCTCAGTATAGGTTGTGGGCTCATTATTGTCCAACAATATCATGTCATGTTGCTCTGTGGTTAGAAGCATTAACTTTTCAGTCGCACGACGTGCCCTCGTAGAACTTTGTGGGGTTGGTGTTTAATCAACTGGTTGCACAACATCTTGTATATCCTGTATAGGATCAGTGGGTGCCGAAACATTTTAAGGTATTTCTTGAATTTCTTTAAGATGAACCTTGCTCCCACTAACTCCTTTTGAGAGAAACTCATTGCGAGCAGTAAACACTTTACCCTATATTTTGTTATAAAAATAATATCCTTTGGTTTCCCTAGGATATCCCACAAAGAAGCATTTGTTTGATTTGGAAGTGAGTTTGTCTGACGTCAAACGCTTGACATAAGCATCACACTCCCAAACTTTGAGGAAAGACAATTCGAGACGTTTCCCGGTCCACATCTCATATGGTGTCTTCTCAACGAACTTAGTTGGAACTTTTTTAGTGTAAACGCAACAGTTTCAAGAGTATAACTCCAAAAGGAGTGGAAGTTCTGCTTGGCTCGTCATCGAACAAACCATGTCTAACAAGGTTCGGTTCCTCCGCTCGAACACCCCATTCCATTGAGGCGTTTCAGGTGGAGTCAACTGTGGAATAATTCCACATTGTTTTAAATGATCATAAAATTTGTGGCTCAAATATTCACCCCCACGATCAGATCATAGAAGTTAATTGTCTTGGCCAATTGATTATATACTTCATTCTGAAATTCTTTGAACTTTTCAAAGGATTCGGACTTGTACCTCATTAGGTATTAAAAGTTGCCTAGAGGGGGGTGAATAGACTTAATCAACCTGAAATTACTTAATCAAACGAAATTAGCACCTAGGGGCCGGACTAGTCCGGTTCAGGGGCGAACTAGTCCGGTCAGCCTGCAGAGGAAGACTAAAACGAGATCCTGATGAGTCTTAAATAGATTTTCGTGAAACGAAATATGGAAGGATAATCATGGTAATACTAACAACTATCAAGATAAGTGAATCACAATAGCTAGCAATATATAGACAACGGTTACTAGAATGAGCAATTAGCGACAAACCTAACCCTAGAACAATCTTGCAATTGACAAATAGTAAATCACACAAGTGACACAAGGATTTATCTCGAGGTTTGATTCCACACAAGAATCTACATCCCCGTTGAGGAGCCCACAAAGGACCGAGTTAAGCAACCCTTCCCTCACCAAGTTTACCACAAGGGCCTAACTTGGTTCTCCACTATCACAAAGGGGCAAGTACAAGATTCGTGAGGCTTCTCACAATCTGAGGCTCCCACAATGAATATGATCAACAAACACAAAGATTATCTCAAACCACAAATCACAAAGACTCAACACAAGTGTAAGAGATCAAACCGAGAGCCAAGAATGGAGTTCTCCCTTCTCTTCTCCTCACCAATCTCCAATCCACTCAATAATGAACTCAAGAGGGTGAGAATGCAAGAGAGAGGGCTTAGAATGGCTCTAGGAATGTTGTGGCGGCGCTAGGGTTTTCACTTTTTTTTTTCAAATGAGTTCGGGTTTCTTCTATTTATAGAAGTCCCGAGCCCATACTGCTGACCTCAGCAGAAGGGTGGACTAGTCCGGCCTATGGCCCAAACTAGTCCGGTCGGTTGGAACCACTAACCTCTGGTCAGGTCCCGACAACTGTCGCACTGCGCCGCTATCATCACGATACCCGCCAAAATTCCAAATTCAAACGGTCACTTAACACCGGACTAGTCTACCTCAAAACGGACTAGTCTGATCTCACACAGGACGTTCTGGTCTGGGTGAAAATGGACTAGGCTGGACGGCCCGGACTAGTCCGGCCAACTCGGCGGACTAGTGTAAGTGCATCTAGGATATCCCTTGTGGGTTTTGGCTAATTGATGACGAACATATGAGATCCTAATGAAACTATTGAGATGATTGCAGGACAAACAAAGTGAAACAGCTCGGTGCACACAAAGAGGTGAAAATGGAGTGGTGTCCGAAGAGGAATACCTTGATGGAATTTAGAAGAACAAATTAGATTTTAAATGTATAGGGTGTGTATGAAACACACACTCCAAAAGCTCACGACCTTGCGCAGGGGTAAGTGTTTTAAAATTAACCTAACATCTCACAGTGCAACCGGACTAGTCCGCCAGACTTTTTGGAGTCTGCTTTCACATAGGGCCGGACTAGTCCGTTTTCCAACCGGACTAGTCCGCCAGACTTTTTGGAGTCTGCTTTCACATAGGGCCGGACTAGTCCACCAGACTTTCTGGAGTCCATCTTCACACAGGTCCGGACAAGTCCGTTTTCCAATCGGACTAGTCCGCCAGACTTTCTGGACTTCGAACTACACTGTGACCGGACAAATCCAGACTTGCGCCGGACTAGTACGGTATTAGGGTTTTACAACAGTAACTTTTTGGAAACCCTATAAAAAGAGAATTCACGGCCTTCCTCAGAAAATGCACATCGAATACTGCTGAAAATACAAACCCTAGCGCCGCCACCTTGTCCCAAGAGCCCAAAACACATCTCCACACACATCTAAGGTGCAAAAGAAGAGTAAAATCAATTGAACACTTGGATTCGGGATTGGGAGATCGTTGTTCCTTTGTTGCGAGCTCTTGGGGTTTGATCTTTCTACACTCATACTCTGCATTGTAATACTTTCAAGTGTATTTGATTGCTTCTTTCGTTGTAATTCTCGTGGGAGCCCTTAACGTGTGAGGTTGCCCCACAAACTCGGTGATTACCCGTGCTAGTGGAATCAAGTTGGCATGTGTGGTGACTTGAAGAGGAAAAGGGTTGGAGACCCGGCTCTGTGTGAGCTTCCTCAACGAGGACGTATATCTCGTGGTGAGATCAAACCTCGGTAAAAAATCGTGTCTCTTGTTCCTTATTTCTTTTACATTTTGTTCACTAGATCACTTGATTACTAAACATCAATTTAAGTTGCTTATAAGTTTCCACGTGCATTCATACAATAATCGTAAACCAAAGTATCTGTTGTTCTCATTTCCGCTGCTAAAAGAATCTAGTTTCCCAAACAACACTTAATCAATTCACATTTTTCAGCACACCGGACTAGTCCGCCCACACAACCGGACTAGTCCGGTCAAACAAGTTTTTGACGACTCTATTAAGTGTGCAGGAAATTTTAAAGGCCTATTCACCCCCCTCTAGGCCACATTCAACTAGTCCGTCCTTCAGGACTTAGTCGCCACGGCGCTCCTCACTTGGCTAGGCGGACTAGTCCGCACCAAAGCGGACTAGTTCGAACTGAGATGCAACCTTTTGGTCCGTCTCAAAATGGACTATTCTGGCAAGACCAGACAAGTCCAGCCACAAGGGCGGACTAGTCCGTCCTCCAGGACATAGTCCTGAAACATCACTCCAATACCACAACGGACTAGTTCGTCCCCAAACGGACAAGTCCGAAGTCAGCAGGACCTCTTGGTTCGCCCAAAAATGGACTAAGTCGACAAACAGCAGACTAGTCCGGCCTCTTGGTCGGACAAGTCCGGCCCTCCTGTCAGGGCACTCCAACACTATCTCTCAAGGGCTTTGATCTCTAATTTTTCTTTGGGCTCCGACTTTGATATCAAGGCACTTCACACACACACACACACACACACACACACACACACACACACACACACACACACACACTCCTACATCTACAACTAGTCTAAACTCAACTTTACTCATCGAGTTGTTGACGCTGCTTTTTCATCCTTTTCTTTTGAGGGTTACGTGCTCCAATCAAGTCCGCACCAGTGCTTAAGATCATTTGAGCTCATTAGTCACTTAATTTTCGTCATCAATCATCCAAAACCCACGGGGATACTAGATGCACTTTCAATCTCCCCCTTTTTTGGTGATTGATGAAAACACATTAAGTTTCAACATAAGAGAGTATAAAATTTTGGTTTTCATAACAAGTGAGTATATGAAGGGCTCCCCCTCAATGTATGCATCATGATAAGAATATTGAGGAAATTTTTCATATACACACATATTATGGTGGGGTGCCTAAGTGATGTGCTCATAAATTGTGACATGGCAACAAGTATGCAAGTTAGACATGTAATTGAAGTATAGCAACACAATTTAGATGTAAAACAAGAATTAAAGTTTTGCAACACATAAATTAAGTCTTGACATAGATAATATAGAAAACCACATGTCCATAGGATCAACACAAATAGATAACAACTAGATACTACCACCCTTCTAACCCTCCCTACTAGACACTACCCCCTTCTAACTCTCCCCCTTTGGCATCAAGACACCAAAAAGAAAAAGACAAGGGGAACAAATGACCTAGCACCTAGTCATCATCCTCCTCGTCGACATTTGGAACGTCGCTCTCTGTGGCGTCTGGATCCGCATCTTCATCCTCATCGGAATCATCATCGAAGGCCCGTGGAGCAGGAGCCGCCCTGCGGGAGCTCCCATCTTCGGTGAACTGGGCAAGCTCATCAGCGGTGAACTCTGGGTAGGGGGTGATATCGCCATCACTCTCCTCAGGTGGAGACATGGGTACCTCCATCTTGTCGCATAAAGCCTTAAGGTACTTCTCTTGACGCTGATGGGCACGTTGATTGCGAACCTCCATCTTTTTGCAGGATGAGAAGATCGCCTTGAAACACTTGAAAAATCCACTCATGGAATGAGGTGGCGACGGAGATGGAGGATCCACTAGACGAGAGTGAGGCTCAATTGGACAATAGGGAGGCTTGGCATTTTTACTCCTTAAAGGATTCGGTATAAGATGTGGCATCTGAGGGTGGAGAGGCCGGTGAGTCACATCCTTGGCAAACACTAGCCCTGACACCTTCTCAATCAGGCACATAATGTAGGGGGGCATACCCACACGCACGATTGGGAGTGCGATAAATGTTGAAGATGTCATCAAAGATGTTCTCCACCAGGTTAAACTTCTCCTCACCATCAAGAAGCAGCAAAAGATGCCTCAAGTTGCCTTGAATGATCCCGACATCACCTTCCTTGGGAGCAACAGTCCTCCTCAAGATCCTGTTCATGATGCTATAAAATGGCTTGATATTCCTAGTAAGCCCAGCCTCATAGGGGACATGACTTGGATACATGTAGTCAAGTTGATCCCTGTCCACGGCCTTGAGGTTGGAGATGATGATCTCGTGCTCCAGATGGTGCTCAAGTCTGAGAGCCTTGGAAAATTCCTCATAGGTAGCGGAGTATCGCTCACCATCGGTCATCCAGGTGATTCGCCTGTCCTCGAAGGTGTGAAAGTAGACCGTGGTGTAGAACTGCACGATCACTTCATCATTCCAGTTATACTGGAATCCCAAGATGTCCTTGATCCCATGATGCTCTAAAGCGTCGATAACCGCATCAAAAGCGGAGTGCTCCTTCTTTGCCATGTACTCTGAGTCCACCCATTGAGCTTGAATGACAGACTTCTTACTAGCCTGGTAGACTAGGTGATAGTAATCGCAATGGAAGTCACACCAGAATCGAGGATCGACATTGTGCTTCTCATAGTCATAGACCCTGTCTATGCGCAACCTCTTTGCTTTGTCTGCTCCTTTGCCCTTGAAAATATTAGCTGCAAGGTTGGGTTGCCTGTTGGGGTTCTAGACTGGAGTGTGCATCCTCAGGGGCCAATGGGTGTGTCCTTTCCCCTATCCTTGATGACTATTCTGCTTGCCTTCTTTGTCGGTGTTTTAACTGATGGTTTCTTTTTATTTGCCTCTTCAGGGGCAGGAGCCTTGACCTTCTTGGGATCCCGAACAATTCACCGGCCGGTTTCCTGGCCTTTGGCCCTTTCCTTATCTTTGGCCATTTCCTTCTCGCCTACTGTGACAATCCTCATCCTCTTGGAAGCTTGGGCTACTGCATCTTGTGAGTTGTGTGCCTCTCAATCAAGTCTCTTCTTCGTCCTTAACTCCCGGCGAGACTCCTCAAGATCCTATTGCAAGGCTACTTCCTCATCATAATTGACTCGAGCACCCTTGGTGCCCAAGTCCTTGGAAGGGGACAAATTTGGGCTAGAGTCTGCCATTGAGCTGAAACATGAGATATGGAAGATGTTATGGGGTCAAGGAGATGGGATATTGCAAAAGAATTCACAAAAATAAGCTAGAATTGTGTTTTGTCCTGTGTAGACCGGACTTGTCCGCCCAAGGGCCAGACTAGTCCGTCCGGAAACGGACTTGTCCGCCCTGACACCGGACTAGTCCGGACTGCACAGGAAGAACCCTAACCCTAACAAATTTTCGCAAAAATTTCGAATCAAGGTGCAATACTCCTAGTCTACGTTCACAAAGACAATGCAAGCAACATTTGTGAAAGGGATCCTATCAAATAGCTTATTAATCAAGAATGGAGAGGAATTTTAAGAGTGTTGATGATACCTCTTCAAATCCTCAAAAATTGAGGGGATCGGTGAAGGGATGCGAAGAAGATGCACGGGAAAGGTCTCCCACACCTCTTTAGCCTCCAATGCGCGGACGAGAAGTGAGTTTTGATGGAGGGATGCGAAAATCACCGATGGGGAGCGGTTCCTCGCAAGAGAGAGGTGAGAGAGTGAAGTGACGGAAGAGGAGGGGTCAGACCGCCCCCTGGGAGGTTAAGTTCGGAGAGGCTAGACTAGTTCGTTCAGGAGCCGGGACTAGTCTGGTAGGCAGACCCGATCCGGACTACTCCAGACTAGTCCGGTCCTAGGGCTGAATATATATATATATTTTTCAGTTTCAGCCACAATAATTGATCTTTCTGGACATATAGGCACAAGAAAACTTTGTAAATATGGTCAGTAAGCATTCAACAACTAAACTATGACCATATTTCACGAGGTTGAAGAATTTTCAAATAGTTTTGTGGAAAATGGAGATGAAGAGAGAATTTTTCAAAACATGCGTACTTTTGAAGAAAGTTCAATTTAGACAATCAGGTGTGCATGTTTAAAGCCACATTTTGAGAATATAGAATGTTTAGCTCACTTCTAAGCTCACAAAAGCGCTTCTCTTCTAAGGGATTGGTGAATATATCAGTTAGTTGGTTTTTAGTTCTCACATGGGAAATCACTATATCCCCCTTCATGGAATGGTCTCTCAAGAAGTGATGCTTAATATCAATGTGCTTGGTCCTCGAATGCTCAACTGGATTATGGGCTATCTTGATGGCGCTCTCATTGTCACATAGGAGAGGAATATGGTGCAAGTTGATGCCATAATCCCTAAGAGTTTGTCACATCCAAAGAAGTTGTGCACAACAACTTCTTGCTGCAACATACTCCGTTTCGGTTGTGGAGAGTGCAATGGAATTTTGTTTCTTGGAGGACCAAGACGCTAGGGATCTACCCTAGAATTGGCAAGTCCTAGATGTACTCTTCTTATCAACTTTGCATCCCGCATAATCCGCATCGAAATAACCAATAAGGTTAAACTTGGATACCTTGGGGTACCAAAGTCCTAGGATAGGTGTGTGAACTAAATATCGAAGAATCCTCTTAACGGCGGTCAAATGACACGCCTTAGGGGCAGCTTGAAAACGTGCACACATACACACACTAAGCATGATATCGGGTCTAGATGCACAAAGATAAAGCAGTGAACCAATCATGGAGCGATATACCTTTTGGTCCACACTTGGACCATCTTCATTGAGGTCGAGATGTCCGTTGGTCCCCATTGGAGTCTTGATGGGTTTGGGCTTGTCCATGTCAAACTTCTTGAGGATGTCTTGTGTGTACTTCGTTTAACTTATGAACGTGCCTTCCTTGAGTTGCTTGACTTGAAATCCTAGGAAGAACTTCAACTCCCCCATCATGGACATCTCAAAACATTCCATCATTATCTTAGAGAACTCATCACAAAATACTTTGTTAGTAGAATCAAATATAATGCCATTGACATATATTTGACATACAAATAGATCATTATTAAAGTGCTTAGTGAAGAGTTTATAATCGGCTTTCCCAATTTTGAAACCATTTTGAGTTAGGAAGTCTCTAAGGCACTCATACCAAGCTCTAGGAGCTTGCTTGAGGCCATAGAGAGCCTTACGCATTTTGTAGACATGGTTTGGGAAGTCTTGATCTTCAAAGCCCAATGGTTGTTCCACATATACTTCTTCTTTGATTGGTCCATTTAGGTAAGTACTCTTGACGTCCATTTGGTATACCTCAAAATCATGGTGAGTAGCAAAGGCAAGTAATATTCGAATTGAGTCTAGCCTAGCTACAGGAGCGAAGGTCTCATCAAAGTGCAAACCTTCGACTTGTGAATATCCCTTTGCCACAAGTCGTGCCTTGTTCCATGTCACAACGCCATGCTCGTCTTATTTGTTGAGGAACACCCACTTGGTGCCCACAACATTTGCTTGTGGACGCTTGACGAGTTCCCAAACTTGGATTCCTCTCAAAGTTGTTAAGCTCTTCTTGCATGGCCATCACCCAATTCGGGTCTCTTAGTGCGTCTTCCACCTTATGAGGCTCCAACTAAGAGACAAAGTAATAACGTTCACAAAAATTTGCAACACGAGAGCAAGTGGTTAAACCTTTTGATATGTCTCCTAGAATGTTTTCAACGGGATGGTCTCGTTGAACACTTTGATGCACTCTTGGATGTGGGGGTGGAGCTCTTGAGTCATCTTCGTCCTCTTCCTCACCTAGGT
Organism: Tuctoria greenei; assembly: GCA_036927565.1. Classification (NCBI taxonomy): domain Eukaryota; kingdom Viridiplantae; phylum Streptophyta; class Magnoliopsida; order Poales; family Poaceae; genus Tuctoria; species Tuctoria greenei. Next base: position 38,972,786 of record JAYESD010000003.1, on the reverse strand, counting down.
CTCCCCCTTGATCGATGCCTCCCCCTTGTTCTCCATCATCTTGATTTTGTTTGGGTGCATCTTGTTGATCGTCAACTTGGTTGTGTGGGGGATGACTTGCATCATTTGGGAGTTGGTCACTTGAGCTTTGAGGTGGTTCTTGTGGACGAATATATCCAAGTGTCATTTTTCTCAATGCTTCTTGTGGAGGCTCCTCTTGATCTAGCACACATTGATCAACTTGCTCCACTTGGGAGCCATTAGTTTTATCAAACATCACGTCTCGTGCTATTTCAACAATTCTGGAGGACTTGTTGAAGACACGGTAGGCATGAGTGTTTGAATCATAACCTAGCCAGAAACCCTCATCAGACTTTGAGGCAAATTTTGAAGTCCTTGCCTTCTTGTTAAGAATATATTATTTGCTCCCAAAGACGCGAAAGTAGGAGATGTTAGGTTTGTTACTGATGGGAAGCTCGTATGGAGTCTTCTTGAGGAGTCGGTGAAGGTACAGTCGGTTGATGGCGTGACAAGCTGTGTTGACCGCTTCCGCCCAAAACCGATCTGACATATTGTACTCATCATGCATGGTCCTTGACATCTCTATGAGTGTCCTATTCTTTCGTCCATCCACCCCATTTTGTTGAGGGGCGTAGGGGGCTGGAAACTCATGCTTGATTCCTTCTTCATCCAAGAACTCTTCCACTTGTGTGTTCTTGAACTCGGTGCCATTGTCACTTCTTATTGCCTTAATTTTCAAAGAGAACTCGTTTTGAGCTCTCCTTAAGAACTTCTTGAGGACACCGTAGGTTTCACCCTTATCATGTAAGAAAAACACTCAAGTGAAGCGAGAAAAGTCATCAACAATAACAAGCCCATATTTGTTACCGCCAATGCTAATGTAGGCGATTGGACCGAATATATCCATGTGAAGCAGCTCCAATGGTCTTGTTGTCGTCATGACGTCCTTGGACGGGTGTTGTGCTCCCACTTGCTTTTCGGCTTGGCAAGCACTGCATGGCCTGTCCTTTTCAAACACAACATTTTTCAAACCGTGGATGTGCTCGCCCTTAAGAAGCTTTTGCAAGTTCCTCATTCCAACATGGGCTAGCCTTATATGCCAAAGTCATACCATGTTGGTTTTTGCCATTAAGCATGTGTCAAGTTGAGCTTTATCCGTGGTGAAATCCACAAGATAAAGTTTTCCCTTGAGCATACCCTTAAAAGAAATAGAGTTGTCGCTTCTTCTAAGGATGCTCACACCCTCATTAGTAAAAGGACAATTATAACCCTTGTCACATAGTTGTGATATGGATAATAGGTTGTAATCCAATTAATCAACATGTAAGACGTGAGAAAGAGTGTGTTGTGTGGAGATAGCAATTTTACTGGAGCTAAGGATTTTCCCTTGGCTATTGTCCCCGAAGAAGATCCCTTCACTTGGATCATTATTGTCTTCATACTCCACAAACATCTTCCTCTCTCCGGTCATGTGGTTGATGCATCCACTATCAAGCACCCATTTCGACCCATCGGAGGAGTATGCCTGCAAAATAAAATTATGCCTTCCTTTTAGGTACCCAAGCGGTGTTGGGTCCTTTGAAGTTAGTGGTGAGGCACTTGGGCACCCACACACAAGGCTTAGGGCTCTTGCGGAGTGGCCCAACATATCTAGCAAGGATTTTTCCATACTTGTTCCTCATTAACACATAAGAAGCATCAAAATCATGGAATAGAGGATGCAATTCAGTTTTAGACATTTCATGAGTGGTTGCAATGTTCTTTCCCATTTTAGTTTGAGAATATCAAGTCTTTGCCATACTTGGAGGTTTTAGCATGTTGTTTTCCTCCCCTAGTATAGCCAAGACCATCCTTGACATAGGGAGATCTTGTGTTGGTATATGCACTTCGTGCATACGCCACCTTCTCCTTGTCAAAGATGTCACCTCTAGGTGCTTGTTTGTTTTGAGTCAAATTAAGTTCATCCTTTAACTTAAGGATCAAGTTGGAGCACTTGCAAGTTGAGATTGCTTCGGATGCAACCTTTGAGTAGGATGAGCCTTTAGAGGAGGAGGTTGCATTTGTTTTGAGGGACTCAACTTGTGTCTCAAGGATCTTGTTAACCTTTGTCAAGTTAACAAGTTCATCCTTGAGTCCAATGGTTGTTTCCTCAAGATTTGAGCATGTTTTCTTGCTTAATGCAAGTTCATGCTCCAATGTCTTGCTCTTCTCTCTCTCAAGCTCAAGGAGCTCAATAAGCTCATGACATCTCTCCTTTTCGTGGATGAGCATGTCTTCTTGCCTATTGATGAGCTCCCCCTTCTAAAAAATCTCATTCGATAGCAATTTCATTCTTCGCAAGGTGCTTTTGTTTATATCCTTAAGCATATGTTCATTCTCACTAGCACTATCAAATTCATCATGCGAAGAAGTAGAGGAGGATGATTTAGGAATAACCTTTCTCCTTCCTTCTTTGGCCATAAGGCAAGTTGGTTTGTGGTCGTCGAGGTTGGGGAAGAGCTTACTTCCCTTGGAACCCCTTCCGATGGCAATGGCGGCCACCTTCTCTTTGTCTTCGAAAGAGGAATCTTCATTGGAGTCCCACTCCTTGCCTAAGTGAGCATGACCGAAGGACCTCTTCTTCTTGAAGAATTTCTTCTCTTGAGGCTTGCCCTCCTTCCTTTTCTTGCCTTCTTCATGTGGGCAATCCACAATGAAGTGCCCATATTTGCTATAGTTGTAACATGCTTCTTGTCTTAGGCCTTGACTTTTCTTTGCCTTTGCCATCATGGTTGTAACCTCCTTCTTCTCATCATCCTTTTGAATTTGTTGATGAAGAGTGTATCTTCCTCATCGATGTCGAGGCTCTCCTCATCACTAGCTTCTTTCTCCTTGGATGAGAATGTTGCTTTGAGTGCAACATCTTTCATCTTTGAGGCGGTGAATATTTGGAGGTCATTGTAGAAGAGCGCTTCTTTTTCCATGATCTCATGGTTGATGATTCTTCCAAGAACCTCCTTCGGGGTCATTTTGACAAATCCCGGACTCTCTCGGATCATGGATCAAAGAGAGACGTTTCTAAGCATGAATGTCTGAATCATCCTCTTAACCACCTCATGGTCAGTACACCTTGTGCAGCCATAGGACCTGCTCTTGTTGATTAGTATCTTGAGGCGGTTGTACATGTATTGGGGAGATTCACCATCCATAATGGCAAATCTCCCAAGCTCTCCTTCAATGAGCTCAATCTTCGCCTCCTTGACGATCCGGTTTCCTCCATGGGCCGTCTTGAGAGTGTCCCATATATCCTTGGCCACTTCTAGCCCATCTACTCGGTTGAATTCATCTTTAGTTAGAGATGAGATGATCACTCCGGCTGTTTGAGCATTGCGGTGGAGAAGCACGGCTTGCTCCGGAGTGATGTCTTCTTCATTCCTTGGGATGTGTACCCCGGTCAACACAATTTGCCACAAGGCGGGGTTTAAGGACACAAGGTGAATCTTCATGTTGTGCTTCCACATCCCATAATCAGTTCCATCGAATTGAGGGGGCTTCCCCAATGAGATGGATAAGTAGTGGTTGTTGGAGGTTAACCGCTCATAGTTGAAGCCTTGTTGGTTGTAGCTTTGTGTGACACTTGTTTGTGGATGTGGAGTGTAAATCTTTGTCATGCCCAACTTCTCTCGAAGTATCACCTTGAGTTGGCGAGTTTCTTCACCGTCTGTTGGCTTGTCTTGGTACACAATGGTTTCCTCTTGTGTGACTTGGACATTGTTGGTCGAGCACTCGTCATTTCCCACTCCGGCCATCTTCTCTCTGAGTGATTAGACTCTTGATGGAGAGACCTGCTCTGATACCAACTGAAAGTTGCCTAGAGGGGGTGAATAGGCTTAATCAACCTGAAATTACTTAATCAAATGAAATTAGCACCCAGGGGTTGGACTAGTCTGGTTCAGGGGCGGACTAGTCCAGTCAGCCTACAGAGGAAGACTAAAACGAGATCCTGATGAGTCTTAAATAGATTTTTGTGAAACAAAATGCGGAAGGGTAATCACGTTAATACTAGCAACTATCAATATAAGTGAATCACAATAGCTAGCAAGATATAGACAAAGATTACTAGAATTAGAAATTAGCGACAAACCTAACCCTAGAACAATCTTGCAATTGACAAATAGCAAAGCACACAAGTGACACAAGGATTTATCCAAAGGTTCGATTCCACACAAGAATCTACATCCCCGTTGAGGAGGCCACAATGGACCGGGTTAAACAACCCTTCCCTGACCAAGTTTACCACAAGGGCCTAACTCGGTTCTCCACTATCACAAAGGGGCAAGTACAAGATTCGTGAGGCTTCTCACAATCTAAGGCTCCCACAATGAATATGGTCAACAAACACAAAGATTACCTCAAACCACAAATCACAAAGACTCAACACAAGTGCAAGAGATCAAACCGAGAGCCAAGAACGGAGTTCTCCCTTCTCTTCTCCTCACCAATCTCCAATCCACTCAAGAATCAACTCAAGAGGGTGAGAATGCAAGAGAGAGGGCTTAGAATGGCTCTAGGAATGTTGTGGTGGCACTAGGGTTTTCAGTTTTTTCAAATGAGCCTGGGGTTCTTCTATTTATAGAAGTCCCGAGCCCATACTGCTGACCTCAGCAGAAGGGCGGACTAGTCCGGCCTCTGGCCCGGACTAGTCCAGTTGGTTGGGACCACTGACCTCTATTCAGGTCCCTACAACTGTCGCATTGCGCCGCTATCATCACGATACCCGCCAAAATTCCAAATTCAAACGATCACTTAACACCAGACTAGTCCGTCTCAAAACGGACTAGTCCGATCTCACACAGGACCTTCTAGTCCGGGTGAAAACGGACTAGGCTGGACGTCCTGGACTAGTCCGGCCAACTCGGCGGACTAGTCCGTCCTTCAGGACTTAGTCGCCACGGTGCTCCTCACTCAGCTAGGCGGACTAGTCCGCACCAAAGCGGACTAGTCCGAACTGATACACAACCTTTTGGTCCATCTCAAAACGGACTAGTCTTGCAAGACCGGACAAGTCTGTCCACAAGGGCGGACTAGTCTGTCCTCCAGGACATAGTCCCAAAACATCACTCCAAGACCACAACGGACTAGTCCGTCCCTAGACGGACATATCCGAAGTCAGTCAGGACCTCTTGGTCCGCCCAAAAACGGACTAAGCCCGCAAACAGCAGACTAGTCCGACCCTCCTGTCAGGGCACTCCAACACTTCTCTCAAGGGGTTTGATATCTAATTTCGGTTTGGTCTCTCAACTTTTATCTCAATGCACTTCACGCACACACACACACTCCTACATCTACGGCTAGTCTAAACTCGACTTTACTCTTCGAGTTGTCGACACTGCTTTTTCATCCTTTTCCTTTTGAGGGTTACGTGCTCCAGTCAAGTCTGCACCTGTGCTTAAGATCATCTGAGCTCATAAGTAACTGTCGAAGGTCGTAAACGACACTCCCCCCAGACCTGCTTAGAGAGCAGCCCGCGGAGGTTCTTTGGATTCAAGAGGGATAGTCCCAGGAGATTGAGCGCAACGAGATGGTGAACACAGAGGGTTTACGTGGTTCGGGCCGCCGGAGCGTAACACCCTGCGTCCACAAGAGTGTTTGTGTATTGCCTTGCTTAAGCGTGTGCGGGTTTCAATTGGTCTAATGCCGTCCCCTGTGAAGGTCGTCTGCAGAGTCCTTTTATAGTCCAAGGACTCTGCAGTCACAAGGTGGGCCCAAGGCCCCGACAGGTGGTCCCGGGGAGAGCCAAATACTATACAAGATTTAAGAGTAAATGTTATATACTCCCCTTGTCAGGAGCGTCAATGCGCCGTCCCGCCGCGTCGTGCGCCAGAGCTACACATAGTTGGTGATGATGGCGGTGCACGTCCCGCCCGTCTTGTCCTTGCGGCCCATTCGTCCGTCTTGCGGTGTGGGTCTGTACCGGCTATTTGGACAAGACAGGACACTGGAGCCTTGACATACGCATGCGCGACTCCGCTTCGCCTAGGGAAGGCGCGCGTACTTTAATGCATGTTCGAGCAGCGCATGCCTTCCTTTACTGCGACGTCCTACCGCACTGAGTTGGCCGTCCGCCACGTGGTTGCGCCGGAGCCTGCCTCTGTGGGGAGTCGAGCACTCGATGGTACAGGCCACGTGGCGCATCCGGAGCCCACCCCTGTGGAGGGGTGGAGGCTCAGCCCTGCGGGCCACGTGGTAGTTTTGATGCCTTTCCCTGCGAGGAAGTGGGCCTGGCCCCGAGGTTCCGATTGGCCACATGGCAGCCTCAGAGCCCGCCTCAGCGGGGAGGAGAGGGTCCAGTTCTGCTAACCACGCCGCAGCCCGGGAGCCTGCCCCGGCAGAGAGGTAGGATCTGGTCCTTCCCTCCACGACGTGGCAGCCTCGGATTCAGCCTCTTAAGTAGAGGCCGAGTCCTTAGCCATTTTCTCCTTGTGCGTGGGGGTACCCGGTCTGCGGGGTACCGACAGTGGCCCTCGAGCCCACCTCGAGAGAGTCGTCGATACCACAGGTGGGGTCTTCTTCCTTATCTTCCCGCGCAACTCTTTCGATTCCAATTCATGGCAGTTCCCCAGACGACACGTCCCTGCCGTTGTGGCGACGCGTCTCCTCCTGGTAAGCGGAGGCACTGGACAGGCGCCGCGCGACATGACTTCTGCCTTCAATCGTGCTTTAACTGCGGTGGTTCTCAAGGTGGCTCCTGCACTTCCGTTGCTTTTGCCTTTTCAGAAACCGCCGAGTTACCTCCCGCATAGTTAGCCACCCGGCTCGCCTTCTTTGTCGAGCGATCTGGGCCCTCACGTCATTGCCTATGCGGGTCTGTTGCTCTTCTATTGAGGCTGCAGCAATTCACACGCTGCATATATTGGCTTGCAGAGGTGAATAAAAAGGGATATTTCCCCCTAAGGGTCCTTTCTTTCGCTTCTGCATCCTTGCGCTCGTGCCTTCTTACCCTAAGCCCAGTTCTTGCGCTCTAGCTCCCAATCTCCCCTTCCAGAGCCTTCTCCTTCGATCCTCATGGCGAACATCTTGCCCAAGTCTCGGTTGTCCAGGTCCGCTGACCTGGCCCCCATGTGTGGGCTTCTCGGCTGGCACGCTCCTGAGCAGGAGAAGTGGCTCCGTCCCGGGAGGCTGCCGCTGAGCCTCTCCGCCGGGGAGATGGTGCTTTTTTCATCGTACGTGCTGGCCGGCTTCGTCCCGCCTGCATCTGCCTTCCTGGTCATGCTCCTGGAGACCTTCGGCCTCCAACTCCACCACCTTGCACCGAACTCGATCGCCATGCTGGCGGTCTTTGCTCACCTCTGTGAGATGTTCGTGGGGGTGATGCCGTCGGTGAAGCTCTTTAGGTACTTTTTTTGTACTGAGGGCCACCGGCAGAAGCTCGAAGGAGCATCTCGGCGCCTACTACTTCTAGCACCGCACCAAGGTCCCCACGAGGTACATTGCTTCCTTCAACTCTGCACGATGGGAGCAGTGGCGCGAAGATTGGATGATCGCCAAGGTCGAATCCCACGACCGGATGTGCCTCCCCACCGGAATCCCCTACTCCGAGTGGTCATTCTGGGAGGAGCGCCCACAGCTGGAGGAGGCGTTCAACCCTGTGTTGGAGAGGATCCAGATGATGGCGGACCACGGGCTGTCGTCTGCCATGGTGCTGAGGGACTTCATGTCCCGCTGCATAGCTCCGCTCCAGCGCCGCACCCGCCCGGCGTGGATGTTCACTGGCCTATCGGACTGCACCCAGCTCGAGACCGGCCCCGACTCCAACCTGGACGAGCAGCAGCTGCACGACATGCTGACCCGGGTCTATCCTGACGACATTTCACCCGAGGAGCTGGCTCTTCCGACGGCCTGCCGCCCCTTGTGCTCAGACTCTGAGCTGAAGAGGCAGCTATTGAGGACGATGCTGACACTCGACGAGTCCGGGCTGGCGCAGCGCCAGATCAGGGACCTGTTCCGGGGGGTCAACATCATCAATGACGCTGAGGGAGGTGGGGCTCCCTCAACCGACGAGAGTCCTTCAAGCGATGACGCCTCAAGCGGGCCCCAGCACCGTCAATGGGGAGGCGATGACGCCTCTGTTCACAAGGGGAAGGGAAAGCGCCGGTTCCTGCATCGGATCGGACCCCCAAGAAGCGCGCCCGGTCGCCGCCGCCAGCCCCCTCCGCTTCTCGTCAGGACATCGGAGCCCTGCCGCATCCGTCGTCAGGGGGCGCCGATGGCGCCACTTTGCCGCCTGAGTCCTCAACGAGCAAGAGGGGGAGGCTCCTCAATGCCGACGGGACCCCAGCGTTCCCTTGCCGTTCGGAGGAGCGCCAGACTTCGGGGGTGCCGCCGACTCCTCCACCACAGGGGCCCCCAGCACACTCTACGGCCCCCGACGCGGGTTCGGGGGGTCCGAACCCGCCCCCCCCCCCCCCCCCCAACCCTTTCGGGAAGCGGTGGAGCTTCAATGTCCCCCTGTAAGCCTGCATAGATTTTATCTTGGGTGCTCTTTGTTGTGCGCTTACCCTATCATTTCCTTATGATTCGGGCTTGCTTTATTTCAGCACCACTACAGCTACTCCTTCTCCGCCCATGGGCCCTTCTGCTGGGGGGTATGCTGCTCCAACCAGCTCGCGGGGCTCTTCTGCAGCCTCGGGCCCCGCTCTGACGCACTGGGCTGCTGCCGCCGGGGTGCCCTGGGCCTCCGTGCCTGAGACCCCCACAGCGGCTGCTAAAGCCCAACCGCACACGCCAGCGATAGTCGCCGCGCCCACCAACGACTCTGCATCCACCGGCTACTCCGTGCCGGCCGATGCCGCCGCGCCGTCCGACACCGCTACGTCGGCTGGCGCCACCGCCCCGGGTGCCACTGCCTGGGAGGGGGCCCTTGGGGGCGACGCGCCTGCTTCCGGCGGTGATCCCCCCCCCCCCGCCTGCCTTCTATAATTGGGGGAGCTCTGGTCCCCGTCTCTCCAGTGATCCTCCAAATGGAGGATGATATTGAAGAAGTGGGGAGGCAGGGACCCGCTGCTACGGTGGAGCCCCTCCCCCTATCTGAGGCCATGGTCGTGGCCTACTCTGGCTTCCGGCAGGCTCAGGCAGCCCTCGCCCAGGAGAAAGGGCGGCTTGAAGATGAGGATGACCGGCTCCGAGAATGGGCGAGGACCCTTGAGGCTCGGACCCGGCTGGCGAAGAGCTGAGCAGCTCAGCGGGAGGCGGTTGTTCGGGTGGAGATGAAGATCCTCGAGCAGGAGCGCGAGCTCATCGCTCAACTGGACGCCGTCACCTAGAAACTGAAGGCGGACGCTGCGGCTATCCACGCTGAGGCCAGCTCCCGCCTCCAGTCCTGCGAGGACCTTCAGCAACTGCTGTCTCGCCGGGAAGCTGCTCTTGCCGAACAGGAGCAGGAGCTAGCGTCGAAGCAGGCTGAGGCAGAGGCGACATCCCGCTGGCTCGTCCTCTAGCAGGAAGGGGCGAGGGTCCGCGCCGCCGAGCTAGACCGCCAGGATGCCGCCTTGGCTGAGGCGGAGATAGCCCAGCTCGCCGAGCGCCAGGCCCTCCTAGACCGCGAGTTCAACGTCGCCCTCAAGGAGGGTGACTTGAGCCGCCGCGAGCGGGAGGTCAGCGAGCGCGAGAGGGCCATGGCGGCCAAGGAGAAGCGGTTCCTGGACTGCGCCCCCCAGGCATTGGCGGTGGCCCAACAAGAGGTACAGGAGCTCCTGGCGTCACGCTCTGCTGAGGCCTGGAAGGTCTGGGAGTTCCTTGGCGGTGCCAACTCGACTCTGGTGCCGCTCGGCTTTAGCCCGGTGCGTGTGGGGGAACCAGCGCAGGAGGTGAGCCAGGTGTTCCCGGCACTTGACTCCACCAGCTTGAGGATGCGTTCGCTGGGGGCCATCATCGACAACCAGTTGGAGACAGAAGGGAGGATGCTGGTGCAGGAGGTGGCGACGCACATCCTGGCCTGCTACCGGAGCTGGTACCCTGATGTCTCTCTACAGCCGGTCCTCGAGGGGCCCATCGCCGAGAGGGAAGAGGTCGCCAAGTCTGAAGTCTCGGATGCGGTGGCGCTTATCACCTCAAGGTTCCAGCGGAGAGGCTGAGGGCTCCCCATGCGTTGTTTATGTTTTGTGTTTCTTGTAGCTTTTGTCTGTGGTTGCTTGTGGTGGCAAACTTTTTATTTTGGAACAAAAAATCTGCCTGTGGTGCCTCTTATACTCAGCATGCTTTTATTTCCAGCAATATCTTCTAGTTGCTTGTTGTTCCTTAGCTTCCAGGACCTGCCGTCCCCCGGAGTGTGCGGCCCCCTGGCAGGTGTGGCCAGTTGTTATTGGCACACCTATCAGATACCTATAAGTTAGGGCGGACGGTTGCAGGGGAGCTTAGGATGCGTAGGTAGCATTGTTGTAACTGAGTATGTAGGGACGTCGATGGCGGGCCCCCTGGGGGTGCCGCCGGAGCTTCGGTCTGGCGGTTCCCACCATCTTCTGTGAAACATCGACGGCGGGCCCCCTGGGGGTACCACCGGAGCTTTGGTCCGGCGGTGCCCACCATCTTTGGTGAAAGGTCGACGGCGGGCACCCTAGGGGTGCCACCGGAGCCTTGGTCCGGCGGTGCCCACCATATTCGTGGGTACTTTGACGGTTATCGCCGGGATAACTCCTTGAAGACCTGCGTATAGATCAAAAAATAGGAGAAGTAATTTTGTCTGCTGGTCATTACTTCCCTGCTCCTTTTTAGTGTCGCTTGATTTACGATCTTGGGCTGACTCATGGGGCTTGGGTAATTCAGTGCGTCTGCACCTAGGGCTCGCTATCCATACTACTTAAGGGTGGCCCATCTGGCCCCTAGTACTCAGTTGTAGCGCTGGGGAGGCAGGGCGCACAGGCTTAGGGTACAGGACCAGGCTAAGCAGGTTGTGCCCCTGGACCTCCCACTCGGCGTAAGCTTTTCTCGGGGGAGACCATCTGGAGACACATACCCCCGAGTACAGGAACACCCGAGGCCGCAAGCACATTGCAGGTACCTCAAGCAACCCCACCTGCAACCAGACAGCAAGGCTCCCACTATTGCTAGAGCAGGAAAAAATGACAGCGCCCATGATAGATCACGAGCTACAGCGAACGTACAACAATATCATAAAAAATTAAAGATAATTTTTTGAATGAGAAACCCTATACAAGACAGGACAATTTTCCTTTAATTGCGTTCTCCCACAAGATGGGACAGGTTTTACAAGGGGAACGACCCGGCTCGGGCGACAAAGGAAGTCGAGTGCACCTAGTTAGGGTTCTGGACTAGGCTAAGCGAAATGTGCACTCAGAGCCTCATCCCCGTAGCCTTAGTTACCCTAAGTACCGTTCCTAGGCACCATGTACCTTTTACAATGAAAGAGAACTGCCCTGACGCTGGTCTAGGGGTAGAACTTATGGAGGTGCTCGATGTTCCAGGGGTTGGGCAGTCGCTCTCCATCCTCCGTAGCTAGGCAGACGCACCCAGGGCGGCATACCTCCATAACCCGAAAGGGGCCCTCCCATCTGGGGGAGAGTTTGTTAGCCCCTTCTCGGGAGAGTATGCGACGCAGCACCAGGTCGTCTACTTTTAGCTCCCTACTCCGCACGGTCCTCTGGTGGTAGCGCCAGAGCGTCTGCCTGTACCGTGCATTACGGAGAGCCGCTCTCACTTGTCCCTCGTCGACGAGGTCCACGTCTTCACATCGGAGCTGGTCCTACGCGGCTTCGTCGTACACCCGGACACGGGGGGAGCCCTTGGTAATTTCTAGGGGGAGGATGGCCTCTGCCCCGTACACCACGAAGAAAGGCGTTTCCCCCGTGGCCCGGCTGGTTGATGTCCGGCTAGCCCATAGTGCACATGGAAGCTTGCTACCCAGTTTGCACCATGCTTCTCAAGGTTTGAGAATGTGCGAGTCTTGAGGCCCTTGAGGATATCTGCATTGTCCCTCTCGACCTGTCCGTTGCTCTCTGGATGAGCGACAGATGCATAACAGACTTGGATCCCAAGGTCCGCGCAGTATTCCTGGAACGCTGCACTTGTGAACTGGGTCCCGTTATCAGTGATGATTCGGTTCGGGACCCCGAACCGGCACACGATCGACTTGATGAATTTGACTACTAACTGCTTGTTGATGGTGACGACTGGGGCGGCTTCCGGCCACTTGGTGAACTTGTCTATGGCGATATAGAGGTGTCGGAATCCTCCGACAGCTCTGGGAAAGGGTCCCAGGATATCCAACCCCCATACAGCGAATGGCCATGAGGGAGGGATCATCTGCAGTGCTTGAGCTGGTGTGTGGATCTGCTTGGCATGGAACTGGCATGCCTTGCATCTCCTGACCATCTCGGCGGCATCCTGGAGTGCTGTCGGCCAGTAAAAGCCATGCCGAAAGGCTTTACCGACTAGCGTGCAGGATGACGTGTGGTTCCCACACTCGCCTCCATGGATCTCTGGGAGCAAGTCGCAGCCCTCCTCCCGGGTAATGCAACGCAGCAGGATGTCGTTGGCGCCACGCCGGTAGAGATCCCCTTCCACCAGCGTGTACCTCTTAGCCATGCGGACTATCCTTTCTGCCAGGGCATGTTCTTCGGGAAGGATGTTGTCTTTCAAGTAGACCCGGACCTCCGAGATCCATGCATCGGGACTTACTTGAGCCTCTGGATCTTGGGAGCCCGGTAGCTCGGAGCTCCCGGTGGCGCATATGATCCTTGGCGGGCTCCATGGTAGCAGGGCCGCAGAGACTGCCAGCTTCGAGGTGTTGGGCTCGCCTGCTTCGCCCGGTTCAGCTGCTCAGGCGATTGGTCGCGGTAACGTCCTTGCAAAGACTCCTTCGGGCACTGGGGTCCCCGTGGAGGCCCTTGTTGACAGGTCATCTTCGATTGAGTTGTCGGCTCGGGGTACATGGCACAGATCCAAGACTTCAAAGTCCTTCTCCAGCTTTTGGACATGCAGCAAGTATGCTGCTAGCTGAGGGTCATTGCAGCTGCACTCCCCTTTGGCTTGCTTGTTGATCAGCTGAGAATCACCTTTAGCCAGAAGCTGACGGACATTGAGGGTCAGGGCAGTCTTTAGACCAAAGATTAGGGCTTCGTATTCTGCCATGTTGTTAGTCGCCTTAAAGTCGAGGCGCACCATGTACTTGAACTGCTCCCCAGTCGGGGTGAGGAGTAGGACCCTAGCCCCGGCCCCCTGCTTCTGTGAGGAGCAATCGAAGTAGAAGTGTCCAGGGGGTTTCGGTGAAAACTGGAGCCTTGGGCACCGTTTCTCCGTTGTCCGGGCCCCCTGGGTTGCTTGGCGATGGAGTCCATTCTGCCAAGAAGTCCGCCAGTGCTTGGCTCTTGACTGCATGTCGAGGTAGGAACTCCAGCTCGAACTCCGCCAGCTCCGCTGCCCACTTGGCAATGTTGCCAGTAGAGTTGGGACTGTGGAGCACGATTTTTAGTGGGAAGGAGGTCACCACTGAATCCCGGTGAGCCTGGAAATAATGCCGGAGCTTCCTCGATGCTATGAGCACTGCATACAATAGTTTGTGTACCTACAGATACCTTGTTTTTGCTTCATGGAGGACCTCACTGATGTAGTAGACAGGCCGTTGGGAGGTCCGAACCCTCCCTGGGGGGTCCTGAGCTCCTTGCGATGTGTCTGCATCCTGGGGAATGTGGCCCCCAGGATCTGGTCGGACCTCCGGGGGCTGGGACCCTGAGGGATCTTGGTCAGTGGAGCACACAACAAGGGGATCCTCTGCTGGGTGCAGGCCCTGAGGCTCAGCTTCCTCCCTGGGGGTTTCCTCGGGTGCTTGCTGCGGCAGTAGCTCCAGCCGCTCTACAACCAAGACCATGACGACCACCTCCATTGTTGCGGTGATGTAGAGGAGGAGTGGTTCGCCGGGCTCTGGCGCCACCATGATGGGGAGCGTCTTCAGGTGCTTCTTGAGGTCCTGGAACGCCGCTTATGCTTCCTCAGTCCACACAAAGGGACCCGACTTCCGTAGAATCTTGAAGAAGGGGAGCGCTCGCTCAGACAGTCTTGAGATGAACCGGCTGAGGGCCGCCAAACACCCTGCAAGCAAGCTTCTGCACATCCTTGATGCGGGTCGGCAGCCGCATCAGCTCTATCGCCTTGATATTCTCTGGTTTAGCTTCAATTCCTTGGTGTGAGACTAAGAAACCAAGGAGCTTCCCTGCAGAAACCCCAAAGACGCACTTGTCTAGGTTCAGCATCGTGCGCGTCGTGCGCAACTTGCTGAAGACCTGGGCCAGGTTGTCTAATAAGGATGTGTGGGCTCTAATTTTTACCACGATGTCATCGACATACACTTCTACCAGATCTCTAATGAGGTCCCCAAATGTCTTATGCATTGCATGTACAAAGGTGGGGAGAGCATTCTTGAGTCCATAAGGCATGGAGACATAACAATACATGTCGTCTATTGTTATGAAATCAGTGTGCTCTTCATCTTCCCTAGACATTGGTATTTGGTGGAAACCAGAATATGCGTCTAGGAAACACAGAAGATCACAGCCTGATGTTGAGTCTACTATTTGATCTATCATATGAAGAGGGAATGGATCCTTTGGGCATTCCTTATTGAGGTTGGTGTAGTCGATGCACATACGAAGTTTCCCGCCAGCCTTGGGAACGACAACAGGGTTGGCCAGCCACCATGGGTGGTGGACCTCCCGGATGAAACCAGCATTGAGCAGCTTCTTGATTTCTTCACGGATGAAGTTCTGCCACTCGATGGACTGTTTCCTGAGCTTATGTTGCAGGTCGGGCGTCAGGGTAGATCTTCATATGGTGCTCAATCACCTCCCTAGGGATCCCAAGCATTTGTGATGGTTGTCATGCAAACACATCGACATTGTCCCGGAGGAAGGTGACGAGCGCGAGTTCCTATTTGCCGTCCAGGTTCCCCGCGATACGGGTTGTTTGGGCAGCCTTGGAACCAATCCTAACGACCTTTACTGGGACATCGTCATTGACTGGTTGCACACGGGGTGCAGAAGTGGAGGCCCGCTGCATCGGACCCTGTTCTGGTCGACTCTCCTTTGCGCCCCCTGAAGCCGGAGCCCTCCCAGCTGCGAGCGCCTGGAGCTGCTCCAAGGCGGATACTGCAGCTGAGCGGTCCCCTCTGATACTGAGGACGCCGGAAGGGGTCGGCATCTTCAGGACGAGGTAGCCGTTGTGGGCTACGGCCATGAACCTATATAGCGCCAGCCTCCTGATGATGGCGTTGAAGGGCAGGTCGACGTACGCCACATCGAACAAAACGCTCTCCGTACGGTAATTCTCTGGGGTCCCAAACGTCACCGGGAGGTGAATGTTACCGTACGAGAGGATCTGCCCCGGTCCGACACCTGAGAACGGGCTCGAAGGTGTGAGCTGGGACATCGGCAGCTTCAGCTTCCGGAAGGCCGCCGTGGAGATGAGGTTGAGGCCTGCCCCACCATCAATCAGCACGTGAAAGACCTTCACGTTGGTGATGGTTGGGGACACCAGCAGCGGGAGTACGCCTACTCCTGCCATGTTCTTCGGGTAGTCAGAGGTGTCGAAGCTGATCGTTGTGCTCATCCACTTGTGGTGGGGAGCCGGACTTGGGGCGGGGGCCATCGCAGCCACTGGCCGTCGCAGAGTCTTCACCGCGTGAAAGTTGCCTAGGGGGGGTGAATAGGCTAATCGACCTGCAAGTGACTTAATAAAACGAGATTAAATCACAGGGGGCGGACTAGTCCGGTCTGGGGGCGGACTAGTCCGGTCAGCCTGCGTGAAGATCCCTAAAAGTGTTTCTAGCAAGTTTTAAGGAGATTTTCTCGAGGCTACAGGTGAGGATATGTTTAATACAAGTTTAGAATCTATCAACACAAGAGTGAGTCAAGTTTTAACAAGATTAAACAATGAGAGGCTCAAAACAAGACTAGCAACCCTAGAACGAATTAAGCGATAAACAAAATGCGAAGAACACAGAGACACCAGGAATTTTATCCCGAGGTTCGATTCCACACAAGAATCTACTCCCCGTTGAGGAGTCCACAAAGGACCGGGTTCACCAACCCTTCCCTCACCAAGTTTACCGCACGGGCCTAACTTGGTTCTCCACTATCTCAAAGTGTGAATACAAGATTCGTTGGGGCTTCTCACAATCTGAGGCTCCCACACCACAAAGATGATCAACAACACAAGACACACTCAACACACAGCTCACAAAGACTCAATGAGTGCAAGAGATCAAACCGGGAGCACAAGCGCGATGTTCTTCCTCTTCTCCACCTCACTAAACCCTAATCCACACAAGAATTAGTTTTAGAGGGAAAGTTGGCAAGAAAGAGGCTTAAGAGTGCTCCAAGTTGGCTGTGGCGGCGCTAGGGTTCGAGAGTTTTCAAGAGTTGGTTCAAAAGAACCCAGGGGACCTCTATTTATAGAGGTCCCAAGCCCATACTGCTGACTTCAGCAGAAGGGCGGACTAGTCCGGCCTCAGGCCCGGACTAGTCCGGCCTAGGGGACCACTGACCTCTTGTCAGGCCCCGCCAGCTGACACGCTATCGTCACACTACCCGCCAAACTTCAAATTCAAACGGTCACTTCAACAACGGACTAGTCCGGTCACCACCGGACTAGTCCGATCTCACACAGAGCCCTTTGCTCCGCGCGAAAACGGACTAGTCTGAGGACCACGGACTAGTCCGGCCCCAAGGGCGGACTAGTCCGGTCCTCCCAGACTTAGTCACAGAACCACTTCCAACACACCAACCCGGACTAGTCCGGCCCCACGGGCAGACTAGTCCGTTCTCACTCAGGACCTCTTGGTCCGGTCTCAAACGGACAAGTCCGTGGTTTTGAGACTTAGTCCCCAAAACCAACTCACTGCTACCCGGACTAGTCCGGCCACAAACGGACTAGTCCGATCTCAGTCAGACCCTTCTGGTCCGGCCGACAACGGACTTGGCCGGCCAGGGGCGGACTAGTCTGGCCACCTGCACGGACTAGTCCGGCCCTACTGCCAGACTGCTTATCCACTCTTTTCTCTCAAGGGGTTTGACCTCTAAAACACTTTGAGCTCCCAAACTTGATCTCAATGCACTTTACACACGCACCCTCCTATTTCTACGGCTAGTCTAACTCAACACGCTAGAAACCCTAGTTTCTACGCTTCGAGTTGACTCCGTTTCCTTCCTTTTCTTTTTGAGGGTTTTCGTCTCCGATCGAGTCCACACCTGTGCTAAGATCACTTGAGCTCATTAGCGACTTAATTGTCGTCATCAATCATCCAAAACCCACGGGGAACCTAGATGCACTTTCACCGCGTTTCGAGACGTGGGGTCTGTGGCTCCCCCGTAGATGACATGGAGGGTTTTGCGGTGCTCCTTATCACTGTTGGAGTCGAAGTCGCCACCCTCGAAGACGGGCTTTACGGTCCTCTGGGGTTCCTGGAACCCCATCTCGCTGTCACCCTCCTTCTCAGGATGGACCTTCTGCTTGCCTTCCCCCTGGCGGGGAGGTGCGCCCTCCTGGCGCTGCTGTCTCTGTTTCTGCTCGCGGAAACGTTCCGCGAACCTCTTCGCTTCCCGGCACTCGCTAGCACTATGGCTATTTGTGCGGTGCACCGGGCACTTGAAGTCAGGCTCCTCGGGTTCTAGTGACCGCCGAGGGCGCTTGTCTCGGCGCGGCGGCCGAGCTCCGCCGGGAGCTGCGGCTGCCACTGCATGGGCTCCGGGCTTTGGCTTGTTCCTGCCATTGCCCTTCTTCTTCTTCTTCCCGCTGCTCTTTGTAGAGACTCCTTCCTCAGTCGGCGTGGCTTCCCTTGCTTCTGAGGAAGGTTGGGAGTGCCAGTTGCGTCCCTCAACTACCCTAGCACATCTGTCTGCCAGGACGAACAACTCGGAGACATCACGCACTTCGTGCATGGCTAGCTTCTCTAGCATTTTCTTGTCCCTCACACCCTGCCTGAATGCAACAATAACTGATGCGCTAGCGATATGAGGGATGGTTTTCCGTACCTGAGAGAACCGCTGGATGAATGATCGCAGTGACTCTCCAGCGCGCTGTCTGACGGCGTGGAGGTCAAGCTCTGTGCCGGGGCTAAAAGCATCTAGGCCCCCATGAGGTATGGTTTCGGTGATTAATGACAACCGTTAAATATTAATAATGAGTTTGTGGATGCGAGGTCTCACGTATAACACATCAAACGTAATGAACTATCTATTCATATCATCTACTGCTCATTGGATACAAATGGAGACCCCTCAACGAACTATTCTAAGGGGTTAATTGATTTTCATGAAGACTAAAAGAAGAACTCATACGTCAACGCAATTCCATCAAAATTGACAACACAAGGAACTCAATATTCATCAGAAGAACATTCCCAACAAATGTCAAAGAGGTCACTCAAGCAAATTCCAAAAGATCAACTTAAAACAACTCGAAGCAAACAAGATCAAACACACCGGATCATCCGATGTTTTGTGAAATGACTACATCGGTCGAGTTGTGTCAACAGAAGAAGAAGACCTCAAAACTGAAGTACACACCGGATCATCCGATGTGTAGGAAGTGGTACATCGGTCCAATTCAACAGAAGGATAAATTTCTCAACTATTCTGGAGAAGTACACACCAGATCATCCGATGATGAAGCAAAGTGCACATCGGTCTAATTCAACAGAAGCAATTATTTTTGGACCAATTCTCAAAATCAACTCACCGGATCATCCGATGTACACAGAAGCAAACATCGGTCGATTACTCCAGTAAGCATCAAGTTTGAGTAAATTCTGGAGGAAGAGCCACCGGATCATCCGATGAGAAGACAGGATCAACATCGGTCTAACAACGGTCATATCTGACACAATGACGTCAGCTAAAGTAACTTGACCGATGATAACTAAAGGGGAGACATCGGATCATCCGGTGTTCACAGTAAAGTTCCGTCAGCCTACTTTTCCAACGGCTATTTCGGGGAGGCTGGCTATAAATACCCCCTAATCCTGTCATTTCATCAAGTCTTGATCACCAGACACCATGAACACATCCACAAGCGTTCAAGACCAAGAGCAATCACTTCCACACCATTTCGATCATCTATACACCAAGATTTAGGCTAGAACTAGCTAGAGAGAGAGCTTGTGTGCCTCCATTCTGGGTGAGTGGACTCTCTAGGATAGTGTGAGAGACTCAAGGGAGTGCCCTTGGTGTTTGTAACTGTCAGAAGACTTTCGGAGCTTGCCAAGGCGTGTGTGGAAGCCCGGAGGGTCAAAGTTGTACAAGGCTTGAGCTCCACCTTGCCAAGGGAGGCGAATGGAGAGGAATAGTGAAGATCCCTCGTCTCGGTGACTTGGGTGTGGCAAAACCCCTTGGTGGGTGCCACAACGTGGATGTAGGAAGATCTTGACGATCTTGTCGAACCACGGGATAAATCCTTGTCTCCTCGGGAGTTTGCATCCTTCTCCTTTCCCTTACTTTTATGCATTTTATATTCCGCGAAGTTTCTATCTACTAGAATGCATAGATAGTTTGCGTAGGGAATTGGGCTTTAGAAATTAAGTTTCATTGCTTAGAATTTTTCGAAGAAATCCCAATTCACCCCCCCTCTTGGGCATTCGGTCCTTACAGGGGCGCTTGTAGTAACTGCCAAAGTTCGCCACGAACTGTCGGCACAGTTCATCCCAGGAGGTTATGGACCCCTAGGGCAGGTTCATGAGCCATGATCGGGCTGGGCCGGTCAGGACGACGGGGAAGTAGTTGGCCATGACAGCCTCGTCGCCTCCTGCAGCTAGTATCGCGGTGGAGTAGATCTGCAGGAACTCACTCGGGTTGACACTCCCGTCGTACTTCTCCGGCATGTGAGGCCGGAACTTTCGTGGCCAGACCACGAAATGGAGGTGAGGTGCCAGAGCCGCACACCCATGGGTGGGGCTGGCTAGTGCCGGTCGTGGTGCTGCATACTCCTGGTGTACAGGCGGGCCTGCATACACCTGAGGCTGAGGTGGTGCAACATATGCCTGTGGAGGTGGAGGCGCGACGTACGCTTGGTATGAAGGTGGCGTAACATACGCCGGATTCGGCGGTGGCACGGCGTGAGCCTGGGGAATGGGGACTGGCGCACTGTAGTCCACCTCAATGTTGTGTCGCCGCTCCCTCTGTCGCTCGATGGTGACTCGGCAGTCTTCTCCCGACCTGCGGCGCTGCAGCCCGGTTCTCAGGTCTGTTGCTGAGACCCTGGTCGATCGCGAGTCTGCTGTCCATCGGTCGATGGTTGGAGTCTGTGATAACGACACATGCATCGGCTGGGCATGTGTCTCCCTTGGTGGAGGTGCGTTGAGCGCAGCGGTGACGAGGTGGTCGACGTCGTTGATCCACTGCTGAGCTGCTCCCCGAGGAGCATCTCCAACAGGTGGATTGTGGAGTAGCGCGCGCGCTGCTGCGAGCGCACTCTCTGAGCTTGCTGCCGGCGGCGCTGTAGCTGCCGTCACGGCCGGAGTACGTCATGGTGTGGCGTGCCGACCTGCAGCCGGTGAGGTGACAGCAAGGCGACGTGAAGGTCCCGGTCTCGTTGCTCTACAGCGGGATCCCACCCTAGAGCGAGATGATGTCTGGTCCTCAGCTACTTCCTGTCTTCGTGACTGCGGCCTGGATGTACCGGCGTTGGAATGGCCGTTCACCATTGCTGCTGGGGGAAATCTTCACAGGGAAAAAAGCCCCCTACCTGGCGCGCCAAATGTCGAAGGTCGTAAACAACACTCCCCCCAGACCTGCTTAGAGAGCAACCCGTGGAGGTTCTTTGGATTCACGAGGGCTAGTCCGAGGAGATTGAGCACAGCGAGATGGTGAACACAGAGGGTTTACATGGTTCGGGCCGCCGGAGTGTAACTCCCTATGTCCACGGGAGTGTTTGTGTATTGCCTTGCTTAAGCGTGTGTGGGTTTCAATTGGTCTAATGTCATCCCCAGTGAAGGTTGTCTGCAGAGTCCTTTTATAGTCCAAGGACTCTGCAGTCACAAGGTGGGCCCCAGGCCCTAACAGGTGGTCCCGGGGAGAGCAAAATCCTATACAAGATCTAAGAGTAAATGCTATCTACTCCCCTTGTCAGGAGCGTCAATGTGTCGTCCCGCCGCGTCGTGCGCTAGGGCTACACATAGTTGGTGATGATGGCGGTGCACGTCCCGCTGTCTTGTCCTTGCGGCCCATTCGTCCATCTTGTGGTGTGGGTCTGTACCGGCTACTTGGACAAGACAGGACACTGAAGCCTTGACTTACGCATGCGCGACTCCGCTTCGCCTCGGGAAGGCGGGCGTACTTTAATGCCTATTCGAGCAGCGCATGTCTTCCTTTAC
The DNA here is from genome assembly GCA_036927565.1 of Tuctoria greenei. Lineage (NCBI taxonomy): Eukaryota > Viridiplantae > Streptophyta > Magnoliopsida > Poales > Poaceae > Tuctoria > Tuctoria greenei. The sequence goes on along the minus strand of JAYESD010000003.1, from coordinate 38,951,434 downwards.
TGTGGCGTCCTACCGCACTGAGTTGGCCGTCCGCCACGTGGTTGCACCGGAGCCTGCCTCTGTGGGGAGTCGAGCACTCGATGGTACAGGCCACGTGGCGCATCCGGAGCCCACCCCTGTGGAGGGGTGGAGGCTCAGCCCTGCGGGCCACGTGGTAGTTCTGGTGCCTTTCCCTGTGAGGAAGCGGGCTTGGCCCCGAGGTTCTGATTGGCCACGTGGCAGCCTCGGAGCCCGCCTCAGCGGGGAGGCGAGGGTCCAGTTCTGCCGACCACGCGGTAGCCCGAGAGCCTGCCCCGGCGGAAAGGTAGGATCTGGTCCTTCCCTCCACGACGTGGCAGCCTCGGATTCGACCTCTTAAGTAGAGGTCGAGTCCTTAGCCGTTTTCTCCTTGTGCGCGGGGGTACCCGGTCTGCGGGGTACCGACAGTAACTTAATTGTCGTCATCAATCATCCAAAACCCACAGGGATACTAGATGCACTTTCAGGTAGACATAACCATATCTACTAAAGTCATCGGTAAATGTGTTGAAGTACTAAAAACCACATTTGGCAATTGAACTCATTGATCCACATACATCTGTATGTACAAATCCCAACAAGTTAGTCGCCCTCTCACTTTGACCAGTGAAGGGTGTTTTGGTCATCTTCCCAAGCAAATAAGACTTGCATGTGTCAAGTGATTCAAAATCAAATGAGCTTATTAAACCATATTTATGGAGTTTTTCAATGTGTTTTTCACTTATATGACCTAAGCGATAATGCCAAATAAAAATGGGATTTAGATCATTTCGTCGAGTTTTTTTTGTATTAATGTTACAGACAGTTTTATCCTCAAGATCAAGAACATATAATCTATTCACCAATGGACATTGAGCACATAAAGTATTATTGTAAAAATAGAATAATATTTATTCTTTATTACAGTCTCATAACCATCAACTTCTTCTAAATATGAAGAAGAGATAATGTTCTTGCTCAAAGTGGGAATGCAATAACAATTATTCAATTCCAACACTAATCCTGAGGGTAATGACAAGTGGTAGGTTCCGACAGCTATGATGGCAACCTTTGCTCCATTGCCGACATGAACATACAACTCGCCTTTTGCAAATCCTCTAGTCTCACTTAGATCCTGCAATGATTTGCAAGTTCGAATCATCGATCCATTATCAAATACCCATGATTCACTAGAAGATAATGCAATGTTAATTTCTATAACATTTATACCTGAAGCGAAAGTCTCACTTCCCTTCTTCTTCTTCATATCCTCCAAGTATTTCTTGCAGTTCCCAGACCAATGTCCCTTAGCATGACACTAAAAGCATTCATCATCAGGAGAAAGGGCCAGATTTGCCCTTTGGCCTAGACTTTGAGCTTGAAGGTACATTAGGAACCTTTCCCTTGCCTTTGCCTTTAGGATGCGTCACACGCTTCCTCTTTTTATTTTCCTTTTGCACCTCATCACATGAGTGTCATTTTTCTTAATTTTTTTCGGCTGTTTTAAGATCCCATGCAATTCAGCCAAAGTTTTCTTTATGTCATTTATTTGAAAATTCAATATAAATGCCTCGTAGCTCGGTGGGAGCGACTGGAGAACAACATCAATAGCTAGATCATTCTTGAGTTCAGAACCAAGTTTGCCCAAGGTCTCAATGTAACCAACCATTTTGATTACATGAGGACTGACCGGGCTACCCTCCGCCATCTTGCATGAGAACAAGGACTTTGAGATGTTGTATCTCTTAGCCCTAGCTTGATTCTCAAATATTTCATGCAGTCTCTCAATCATAGAATAAGCATCTGTATGCTCATATTGTTTTTGCAGATCAGGAGACATAGTGGCGAGCATGAGGCAGCTTACATTAAGTACATCATCGCAGTGCTTCGTATAAGCTCTACGTGCCGCATTAGTTGCATCAGCTGAGAGGTCATCAGGGTATGGTTGCAAAAGAACGTACTCGATTTTCTCTTGCTTAAGAACGATTCTCAGGTTCCAGTACCAATCGATAAAGTTAGCTCCATTGAGATTTTACTTTCAAGCATGGATCACAAAATTGAAATCGGAATTGTTACTAGCAGACATGATCTACAATAGAAAATAAATATGCAAGGTTTAACACTATGTTATGTACCATTCTTCTATTAACAGTTTAATAAAAGCTATCACCACTATATGATCATCGTCTTCCCTCTAACGACATATAGTGGTTCAAGATCCATATTCACTAATTCCTAGTGAGTTTTGCCTTCACTACTAGGAAATTAGTGACATAGGTAAACGACAATTGTTAATCATATCTCTATATAACTCTTGTTTGTTGGGTGACATCTAATGCCCCGACTCCCAACTTTATGCCATAAAGCTAACCGTTTTGATAGCTTTGTTGAGTAAACCAACACTATGCATGTGAATGTCCAACATTCACCCTATACATTATGACAGATGATGGTATTTTGCTTTGGCAAACCTACCACACAAGGATTGAAACAACATAGGTGCATCTATTTGTAAATGGAATCAAATGCTCAACTTTTACGAGGGAAGCTATTCTATCATGACAAAACATCCACCATATGAAAAGCATAAAAAGAATAGTAATAACTAAATATCACAAACATATGATCATATCACATTGTGAATAGTATGGCCTTTAAAATTATAATGGTCTCTATCGCCATGGTTCCATCATGATCTGATCTACCATGCCTCCCTTCTTGTTATAATCTCCATCTCCACCATCCTTGAAGACATCTCCATGGTCATTAAAAAAACTAATGCAACTAATATATACCAAATAAATTACATAAGAGATCAAACATCACAGGTTGGCACGCAGATCGTTATACAATTATGTGACAACCTCAACCCGGTTGTGTTAAATTTGCAACACGCAGGCTGCACGAATATAACACACAGATCATCATATCACATTAACGCCATACCATTCACATCATTCCATGCAAAAATGAGTTAAATGTAGAATGATTTCTATCGCGAAACGATATTATGTAATCGCTATAGCAGACAGCAAATGAGCCGTAAACACCAAACGGAATTACATAGATCGCATCTATGAAATCACTATGAAAATCTCATCAGATTGATCAAATCAACCCGAATCCGAGCCATTCAAAATGCCTCAATTTTCAATGTGACTGGTTATTCATGAGAAGATCGTGACTCATGATCGTGGTCTGTTGGCTCAATCTGTTAGCTATGTACACGATTAGTCTCAATGGTGATTCCAGCTGGTAGAGACAGGTTGCGCACACAGCAGAGAAGGAGCACGAACTGACCTTTTAGACATATACGATCGCAATCTACTCTAACCAATTCCAAACCCCAAAAATCATGTGAAAAAAAATCATCTTATGAACATGTCTGCACTAGATCCCATCTACTAGCAAGATCCAGACCAAAAACTACGCAAATCGACTTTGATGCCGCTGTTTGGAAAATAGGCGATACGCTACTCTAGCAATTCTACCGCATCACCCAGGAAACATGCGAGTACAGAGGTCATAGATCATTACCACTAGACATGCAGTGCTGCAGAACATAGATGTGCGTCGGTGTAGGGGAAGTAAATGATCTCGTTCGCCTTCTCCTCGCCCTCGTCACAGCAACGGGTAGACGAACGCGTTCGTCGTATCCGATCAGCGCAGCAGTAGTAGCAGCGCCTCCACGGAATCCACACGTACAGAGAGAAACGCCGTGCGCTGGTGTGCTAGCACCTAGGGGTGGGCATCCGGTTAACCGACGTAATTCGGTTCGGTTTTTCGATTTTTTTTCAAAATTCGGTTTTTGAAAAAATAGAAACCGAAATATTAGTTGTGAAAAGAAAAAACAGGCACGTCGGTTAACTGGAGATTTCGGTTCGGTTTTTCGGTTAACTGGAGATTTCGGACAGGCTTCCGCGGTCGGTGGCGGCGGCGCTGCTTGGGCATTCTGAGTCGGGCGGTGGCGGGACTGGGATCGGAGTGACCGATTGAGAGCAGCGACAGGATCGGGATGACAATAAAGAGTGGGAGAAAATATTGGATAGGACAAACTGGTGTGTTAGGATAAAGATAGATGAGTTGGGCTAGTTTGAAATTGTGAATGGATCAAATATCGGTTAATTCGGTTAACCGGAAATAAAAACCGAACCGGATTTTTTTTTCGGTTTTCGCATTTTGCTAACCGAAATTTATTTCGGTTCCTTCCGGTTCGTTTAGTTCGGTTTCGGTTCCAGTTAATTCAGTTTTGGTGTTCGCTTTTCGGTTTTTTTGCCCACCCCTACTAGCACCGCGCGCGTGGTAAGGGTCTCGGCGTGAGGCCTTCGAAGGGTGGCGGCTAGGTCTGTCACGTGGGGTATAGCTCCTAACCCTACCTCGCATATTTATAGGCGTACTAATGAGCTTTTATGTCGCAGACCCATTAATATACTAATTGCTTATAGATCGCCAACATTACCATGAGAAGATGTGAGGAGGGAGAGGTTCCTGATCTGAGGCTTCGGTTTCATGGACCAAAACCATTCACATCAGGTGAGGGTCCCTTTTCTTCACCTGTGAAACAATTTCTTTACTCCACCCATTTTATTTTATTTAATACTGGTTATTTTATTAACTTACGCTATTCGTCATACTGGTATTAGGTTATGCTGTATCTTCTTGCAAAATTATGAAGGGCCCATATAGCCGTGTGGTTCCGTGTAAAGCAGAGGAAGATTTGTTTTAGAAAAGGAAAGCAGAGGAAGTTGGGAGGCAGAGCGGCGCAAATCGCTTCGCTTTGTGTTAGCTTCCCGTAATCTAATGATTAAAAGCGGAAAAAGGAGCCGGACACCATCTTCCACTCCGTATCCATCCTATTAACCCTAGCTACCTGTCCAGATGTTGCATGCTAGCTTTGGTCGCCTCACTTGATTGGTGCTCTGAGAACCGGAAACCTCGTTTGCCATGCCGATGCCGGGTTTGGCAAAGTGAAACATCGTTCACAACTGAAGTGGCTTGCACACGCTTACTGTAATCAAACGTTACCGTGCAGAACCTCTCGAGTTGCCAGGAACACATTTCAATTCATTTGTTACACTGGACTTTTCATAGCCATAACAGTAACAGCTTCGTTACGAAAGCATTGGTCGTAAAAGCAAAAGCATGATGCTAACCGTGCAACTGGACACTGGAGCAGGACGATCTACTCCGGCAGGAGGATGTTGCCAAGATCATGCGCGATGTTTAGCATCTGAACTGTCGCGATAATACTGCTCTCGACAGTGGACAGCGAATAAACCGTCGATGACATTGCATCACGACTCGACTGATGCAATTTAATGGAAACCACATGGGTGGCAATCATGCTGCTTATCTTAGCTTAGCTTCGGTGACTGCTAGCTCACATATATCAGCACGTCAAGTCGACCAATTGTGATGTTGTGCATCGAGATTGCACACGCACGCCTGGAATCGGCCGTGTCGACTCGTGAAGCGTCTGCAGTGCGAATGCTACATCGAAGGACTGTTCTCCAATCCATCAGTCAATCTGCTCACAACACAACGTTGTGTTGCGTTCCTCTGCAAGCGTCCATTCAATGTGGTCGATCTCATCGACGACTCTGTTGCAGCAGCTGTCGCGCCCCTCTCGCTTGTGGCAACCATCTCTAAAACGCGAACCTCTCCGATAAGCACATGATGGTTTCCACGAGAGGTAAGGTAATGATAGATTCAAGGATGCCGAGCATGTCACTGGAACGTCGGAAGCCTCCGCATGGCATCATAATGTCCACGGTCGATATAGTTTGGGTTAATGTGGATGTTTTAGGTCGAATGATGAACTGCTTGGAATTGCTGCAGTCAAAGGACAGATCGATCGGTAATTATTATCGGTCTCACGGCAGAAAGGCAAGTCATATATACGGACGCATAAGGCAAGTCATGTAAGACTGGTGTGGTTACAATCTTGCTGCTCGAAGGGAAAAGCGCTAGTCTAGCAGGTTGTGCAGGCGCCGCGGCCGGAGCTTTACATACCCATTTACCCAAAGCAGAGCTTGATCCTTGGCTAATCACATTAAGCATAAGCAAATATCAACGCGTGCAATTTACTTTCGGGGAGATATATAGAAACCCATCGTTGTCCCATAGGATTTGTCTGAGACTAGCATCTCCCTTTTTTTTCTAATGTTTGAGTCGTTAAATCTATTTCATGATTAACCGGTAGACACTACCTTTATTAAAATATTTATTTGTGACATCTCGGTCCGTTCCTCTCAGACATTCAACTGAAAATGAACATTTTTCGATCTTTGTACTTGCATTATCTTTTTTTATCAATAATGAATCACAGCAGTAGGATCTCCCTGCTGCTTTTCCTGTCAAAAAAATGAACATTTTTAATAGAGGTAGTGTCCACCGGCAAATTTCCATGTTTCGACGGTGCTGAACAGGCAAAAACGACTTTTCTCTGCGTACACAAGCTAATTATATTCCACAAAATGGCCATGATGTCCAACAGCAAACTCGGTCAACTATAAACAGGTCCTATATAGATTAGGAACCCAGAAACATATAGGAACATCCAAGCGAAGAAGCCAAGCAAAAACGGGTCACGTCACGTCGCCGTACGTGCGTGCTTACATACACGCAAACGCTTCCTCGTGTCGCAGCGCAGGCAGCTGGGCAGTGCCCATGTCCGGAATGTTGGGGCGCCGGCGTTCGTGCAGGGTAGCTAGCCCGCACGACACAGCCATCCCTTCCCCAGCCAGCAGTTGCTTTCGAGCGCTGGCTGTGGCCGGCGACCATCTCGTCGCTGCTTCCCAGGCCTGGCCTGGAGTCTGAAAACGACGTCCAATCGCCCGTTCATTGGCTGTGAAAAAGAGTCGAGATCCATTGCATGCAAAAAAGATCTGAGGGTCGGACGGTCGATAATACGCATCGATGTGTCAGAGCATATGGCGCTGAGCAGTCAGTAATCGTCCATCACTGCAAGGTCAAACGAGGAACGCAGGGGGGAGGGTCCTAACACTCTGCTCTGGAGTCGTTTTCTTGCTACCGCTCGCATGGGTCGCTTTGGTTGATGCTGCTGAGCCCCACCCACAGAGAGAGAGAGAGAGAGAGAGAGAGAGAGAGAGAGCAGGCAGGTCGGTCGCGTGGCATTGCAGGGGCAGGATCTCGGCTCGGGTGATGACTGAACGCGGTTGATTACTCGGGTGATCCTCCTGCCATGGGCCATGATGCGTCGAGGAGGCCGCGCCGCGTAAAAGACGCACTCGATTATACATGCTCTGGTGCAGCCCCGCGCCGAGCCCGAGGCTTTCGATGATCGGATGGAGCGGGGCCTGCTCCCTGCTGCAGCGCGCGCGCGCTCGTCGTCGATGAGACGGGCTGCTATGCTAGGACGAGGAAGCGTATGATGGATGGGACACGCCATGCGTAACATGATGTTGCCGGCGTGTCTTAGTCTTGCTCCCATCCCATGGAAATGGAATCTCGCCGCGCGCGTGAGGGGGGTTAATTTAATTAGGGAGGGAATGGCGGCGTCGGAGCGCCCGGGCACGATGATGATATTCAGTGGCGCGCGCGCCAGGCTCAAGGGACGATTGATTGATTCTTCACGAGATTCGTGCCGAATGTCGCCTGCGTCGATGCGGGCAACCATGATAATAGTCGTTGCACACAACGTCACTGATTTTCCTGAGGGGGGAGGGGAGGACGAGCACGCGCGTGGTAACGTATCGTTGTTGGGCTAAAGAGAGCTAGCATTCGCTATTGTGCTGTTAGAGCCGAAGAAAGATTTGGGCTAGGCCAGCTCTCGGCTCCGGCACGAGCTCGCGGGCCGTGGCTCTTACTACTGTAGTAATTCTGCTCCTTGTGCTTCTGCAGCGGATCCGTCCTCTGTGCAGGACCCGACCGCGGCCCGCCCGCCCTCCCCCTCCGTCCGAACGGCTGTGGGCCGTGTTTTTGTCGATCCAGTGCATCGGCGCAGCTCGCCGCCTGCTCCATCCCATCGCGGCGGACGGCTCTCTCACCCAACTCCGTCCAAGAAACGGCGACCCAATTTGTTCGGTCACCACCCTAGTGCCAATATTCACAGGTGATTAGCAGATATTTCGTTCGTATCGTATTGTTTGTCGTTTAGATAGACTTAGTTACTTTATTTTTAGTTTTTCTGATGGCCTGAAACAATAATCATTGGAGAACACAGAGAATAGTTGCTTGGAGTTTTTAGGTTACTTATATGATATTCACCACAGCTATAATTTTCTAAGTGGGCCGCCAGACACTAGTCCGATATGGCCCTGCACGAAATGGCCCAATGCTTCTTCCTGGCCCGTGTTGTCGTGCCAAATATGCAGCTCAGGCACGGCACGAGTGTCCATTTATCGTGTCGGGCCGACACGGTTCGGTTGCGGATGCGGAGTGCGAGCGAGGATGTGGCCGGCGGTGACGCGAGACGACCGATGGGGATGCGACCGACGACGACGTGAGCGACGACCGGTGGACGGTGCAGATGTAGCTGGCGTGCGGCGTGAGTGGAGGGAGGCGCGAGCGGATGCGGCCGGCGTGCGGCATGGGTAAACCTCCATCGGCCGGCTGTAGGGAAGAGGGAGAGGGAAAAATGCCTAGAGTTTGGGGGAGATTGAGTTTTACAACATTTACTCTATATATTACTTTATACACTATTCTCTTTGTACTTTACAGCATTTACTTTAAATTTACACTATGCAGTAATTTTTACAGCATAAACGAAGCTACGCCATACAAACGCTCAAGGGACCGGAAGCGAAGATGCACCTTCTTTCCATTGAACTCACTTACCGACAACTGGGCCGGGCTAATATCCATGCCCCGCATATCAGTGGACCCACCCAAACAGGTTCCATGACCAGACCTTGCTACTATGACCGGGCACAGCCGGTCACCCTTCCGCTTTTATAAATCCACGCGCACCGCGTCCACCGCCTGCTCCCTGTCCAGCGATACAAGCCCAACCCGCACGCCTCCACCACCACCACGAGAGACCACCACCCGGCCGCCTCCCTCCCCTCCCCTCCCCTCTCACGCGACATAGATAACCCTAGCTTCTTGCTTCCCCTTCCTCTCCGAATCCTTTACCTATCTCTATAAAAGACCCTAAATTCGAACTCCGCACCCCCGGCGCGGCATTTCCCGCTCATTCAGGCCTCGATCCGTCCCGGATCAGCGCGGATTCGCGGCGGAGAGCCGTTGGGTGCCGAGCGCGTGATTCGAATGGCGGAGGCGGCGCTGGAAGTCAGCCAGCCGGTGGATCTGTCCAAGCACCCCTCCGGCATTGTCCCTACGCTCCAGTAAGTCCCCGATCTGGGCTGCCCGGATCGGTGTGTAGGCGGAGATTGAATCCGGTACCGTACGCCTTGGTTCGGTGGCTCGGCCATGGCTTGGGTCCCGGCTGCCTAGGTCTATATGCTTTCCGTGGCAGGTTTTTCAGGCTAGTTTCGCGAACTGCGAAACGAGCTAGATCTGATTAAGGCGTTGGGTCAGTTCAGGACTTCTATTTGTGAAGAACCGTAGCAGGTCAAACTGAAGTGCATGCAGAAGCACGCCAAAGGATGCTTTTACGTTTGTAAAAAATCACCGTTGATTAATACAAAGTAATTTATAATCCGGCCGACTGTTGATTATCCTGATTAATGGTTAAAACTTTACATGCTAGACTCACTCTTGGTGGTTGTATCAACTCTATTCATGGAAAAAATTATTTTAGGGACAAATGAATACCTTATTGATTCCTGTATAAAATGAAATGTATCTGGCTTGACACAAGGATATATTGAATTGATTGTGGGGTCAATCCTGTGTCTCATGCTTGCATTATCTACGGAATGAGAAACACAGTTTCATATTTAGGGTGACTTATTGATGGGCTGAATGACATATTATGCCTTTTGTTTTGATAACAGGAATATTGTATCAACAGTTAATTTGGATTGCAAACTGGATCTCAAAGCAATAGCTCTGCAAGCACGTAATGCAGAATATAACCCAAAGGTATAGGGATGGCCTCAAAGCAATAGAAATGCAGTAGTTTCTGGTGTGCCTTGGAAACTGTCTTTTATAGGTGTTTGATCTAGCATTGTATTTACTGTAGCATGTCTATGTTACTTGTAAATGCTTAATAACAATATGTAATCCTTGTCCACGGGTGTAAATCTTTCCATCCTCGGACTTATTATATCATCTGGAAAATTTATTTAGAGAGTAGTACCGTATCATGCTACATTGGTTTGACCTGCCATTCTCATTGACTGCCATTTGGAAACTTATAGTTTATTTAGATCTAGATACATGGTCATATACAGCTTTTTTTGAATTGCCACAACATTCTGTGTCCAACTTCTAAACTTTTAGCTTGTAGATGATTTGTTTTGTGGAAACCTAACGAGCGCAGTGTTCGTAACCTTGGATTTTGGAGTTTGTTCTTATGTTGTTATACTAGCTGGATCTAATATCAGCAATAAAGTGCTAAAATTTATACCTCATCGAGCATGTGTACTGCAAATGAAACACCGTTGATAAATAAAATGGGTATTGTGCTCATAACAGTAGTATATACCAACTTAATTGCTATGTTTTTTGTTGATCATATGTTTATTTAATATTCTAATGGATATGTGCTGACTTTTCTCTTTGTAAACAGCGTTTTGCTGCAGTTATCATGAGAATAAGGGAACCCAAAACCACAGCCCTGATATTTGCATCGGGTAAAATGGTATTGTTTCAACTTTGTATATTATCATTTTTTTTCATGGATGGGCACATTTTTGTCTGTTAAATTGCTTCTGATGGCATAATTTTCCCTCATGTTACAATTTTTAAACATCAAATTTCGAGTTGCACCTAGCACCCAATTGAAATTTGCTTTGATTTTTGACATGTCTTATTGCTGTAGTTCTCTGATATAAAAATAGAAAGGAGTCATTTTCCTGAGGCTAGTTGGTCTGTACCTGGTTATCTTGTCAAGTCTAATCTAACAATAATAGATAAAAATCCATATTCGCGAACTGAATAATATTTGGTAGTCTATGTTTGCTTGGCGCCTTATTTGGATTCATATCTCCATCAAATTTTGTTTTCTCAGCTGTTGTCATGGACATTAACTGTACTGATGTACCAGATTGTTTTTTCTTAAGTTTCATCTTGTGAATTTATTAGAATTGCATTTCGATTTAGAACTACTATTTGCATTTATCCATGTGGACACTTTTGAAGTGTTGAATGCCAAACTTCGTATCGCCAGGTTTGTACCGGAGCGAAGAGCGAACAACAATCTAAGCTTGCAGCAAGAAAGGTATCAAAGCTTGCTACCATTTTATGTAAGTTAAATCTAGTTCCATTACAGTTTTCTGCATTCTAATGCTACTCATTGTTTCCAGTATGCTCGTATTATTCAAAAACTGGGATTTCCAGCAAAATTTAAGGTATCTATTTTAATACTTATTTAAATGGTCTCATTTTTTGATACTGTTATTAAGTTGTTGTGCTATCCCAGGACTTCAAGATTCAGAATATTGTTGGCTCTTGTGATGCCAAGTTTCCAATTAGGCTTGAGGGCCTTGCCTATTCTCATGGCGCTTTCTCTAGTGTATGTGGAAGTATAAATGTTCCTTTAGTACTGTTGTTGATTCCGACTCTTCTTTGGGTAGAATTCTCGATTAATAATGTATTTTATTTTATTTTACAGTATGAACCTGAACTCTTTCCTGGTCTGATCTATCGGATGAAACAACCAAAGATTGTTCTTTTAATTTTTGTGTCAGGCAAAATTGTTTTGACAGGAGCAAAGGTTAGGAGTACTTCTCTTGTATGCCTAATATACTGCTTTTAATTCCTTTTTCTTTGGCTCATTTCAATCCTTTGCTTCCAGGTGAGAGAGGAGACATACACTGCCTTTGAAAACATCTATCCTGTACTGACGGAGTTCAGAAAAGTTCAGCAATGGTATGCTTATAATTTCTGTTACGATTAAATCTACAGTGTGTGTTTGAAGGCATGAATTGGACCCATCTGTTATGGTCAGCCCATTTGGCCATTCTATAGAGGAGAGAAGAGCACCACGCCTTCGCAGGGCCGGTGCAGTACTGCTCGTATGAACAGAGACCCACTTGTACTGTTCATTCTGGGCAAGGGTTGGGTTTTGTTTAACTTAAGACGATTAGTTGTTATTTATTTCCTTAATTTTTAAAATATGTTACTTAAAATTCAGGTCATCTATGTGTGAATGGGACCATTTTGTTTCATCAAGAAATAAACCAAGGTTTGTAGAATCTACTATCGTGGTGCAGTTGCGACCTTCCTGTGAGACCTTGCTGCCTGTGTTCTGGATCATCCTACAATGTTCGTCACACTACCTTGCTCCACAGATAAAAGTGGGTTTAGTAAGGTGGATGACTAGTTTTCTGCTCATGGTAGTAACATGTGGGTGTAGGCACCATCTTTTGTTAATTATAGTTAGAACTAGTAGTGCTATGTTGGGCATGATAGTAAAACGTTTAGTTGCTATGTTGCACTACTCTGGTCCGAACAAACTTGCATGATGTGACTGGTTCTAGTAAAGGGCGATGAGAAGCTGATGGTACAAAAAAAATGTTTGTTAAATTGAAATCACCAACAGCCTTTATGTTTTATGAATATGACGAGTGATATGCATTGTTATTTAGCTCTTGAAAGGATTTTCTGTTTTGTTTTGCTTTTATTGTGTGAATTATAACAGTACATGCAATAATTGAGTTTTCGTACAGATGCTAATTTTTCTTCATGCGTATTCTGTATGCAGAGACTTTTTGGAGGTGGCATGCTCCTAATTAGCTCGAGGATTCTGTTGCATGAAAGTAATTTTAACTGTACATAAAAGACTCTGGACTCTTTGGACTGTGGGAATTTTTTTCGAATCCTATGTCTTTTTAATGAAACTGAAACGAGTGGAGCGAGCTATAATTGAGTTCCTATGAAATTTCTGTGCGATTCATCAAAATCTTGCGTTCCAAAGGAGCCCTGGAAGAGCTTATACATATCTTGTAATTTCTAAGAGCTTCCATGTGTTGTGGTTGGGTGGATCTATTCTGGAGGCTGGAGGTGTCGAGTTCTGTTTGACTATGGATCAAAATTTGTAGAATCAATTGATTAAAAATCATCAATGAATCAAACAATGGGAATACACCTCAACTTAATCAGAATATAGAAATCGGAAGCAGAGAGGAAGAAATGTACCTGTACGGCTTGCGGCGCCTGGGACCGAAGGAGATGGACCCCTCCCTGGCTACACGACTGCGGGCCTTGCTTGGGCGCGCGACAGCGTCCGTCGACGGCCGCCTGCTACTGGAGCGCGACAAAAACTGAGTTTGGAGAGATAACAATCATGCTGAGAGCCACAAATATGATCCAAATGGTCGTCGAAGTAGACAAAACAGCAAAACTAGAGTCAACCGAACTAGCAAACGCAACGGAAGGAAGACGAAACCAATCAAACTTCTAAAGACGTGACTCACGTCGACGAAGGCCAGCACCGATCACAAACCACCGATGAGCAACTCTTAAAGTCGTAGACCGCACATATATAGACGCATACGAGGAACCCAGTCGCGGTAATTGATGCCATTGAAAAGCACCAGACGCCGCACAACTGAAATTCTGACTGAAGAAAAAATCATCATGAATAAGATGACAAGTAATGGCGAGAGCGTAAAATAAGCTGCGATGGACGACGAGGAAAGCGCAAGTAACAAGTTTTTTTAATCAGGATTTTGTCCTGCTATTGTCAAGACGATGTCTTATGCCACGCTGATGTCATCGTGACATCATGCTGATGTCAGCACCGCCTCCACTCCCCTCTTCCATCCTCCTCCCGCTTGCACCAACCAGCCGCCGACAGAATGGCTCCGAAGAGAGGCGGCAGGGCTCTGATCCCGACGAAGAAGAAGGCGACGAATCCCGATCTGTCGACCGATCCTCATGGCGGCCGTCGAGAACCGGCTCCATGAACAGCACGATTGATGTTGCATCATTGACAACACCTTCACCAAACTCCAAGCTGAAAAAGAAGAGGGTCTCATCTTGACTTAACACCTGCAAGGTGCATACATATTCCGATCGCCAAGAATATCGCCCCGAGTGCTGAAAATTTCGCATGGAGTCACAAAGGAAGCACCACAGACTGAAAAGTGGACAAGCTTATGTTAGATTATGTACCAACCAAGATAATCTCCAAGCTCCAACTCACCAATGTTAAGCTTTGATATTAGTCCTAGAGCACATGTGAAAAAAAGTGATTTTTTTATGGAGCAGAAAACAGCATGTCTGGTAAAACTCAACGAAGGAGTGAACCTAGCAAGGGATATGACAGTGAAAGAGATCAAAGTCCCAACTGCACTGAAGAGTGTGATAACACTCTTCCAGCGCTCAGGCGACTGCTAAAGACAGAAATTTTGATTTGCTTCGTGTGCAGCCGCCAGGATCAAGACGCAGAGCCAGGCGATCTGCCGGAGTTCCCTTCTTCTACATCCTCGCGGTCGCCGTTGTGGTGCCCTTGAACACTATCATCTCGCTCTTAAAATGAAGAAGAGGTCCTTGCTGAACACCAGCACGTGCGAGTGCTTCCCGCTGGACGCCATCAGGATCACCGCGCCGGTCCCCTGCAATCAAATTGAATATAGGGTTCCCCAGTTATGCCACCAAGTTTCCAAATCCGACAATACAATCCACACACACACAGAGAGAGGGGAAGAAATTCACTTCAGCTCGCGGCTGGACACTCGCGATGAAGAGCGTAGTGATGGACTTATTTCTACATCGGTTCTCCTTGAGGAGGTGGCCGACAATGACGCAGACGCACATGAGCGCGACGAACAGCCCCACCGTCGAGATGGAGCATTAGTCCGCCGGCAGGTCGGCCAGCCCTGCTCCATCACGCCAACTCCTCTATCTCCTTCAATAGCCCTTCCTTTGAGAACCGCGCCCAATCCCCCAGAAAATTCGATTGCTCCCTGGCGTGCCTTCTAAGAAACAAACCCACCACCGCACCCAGGGGAAGCGGGATTCACACCGAATCTTTTGTAGTATGAGGGAGACGAGCGAGCAGGAAAAAGCTGGCGCCTTTTCGCGCACGGACCGGAGGAAAGGAAGAGACGTGCTCCGTGACGGCCGGCGGTGCGCAGGAGGGAGACGGCAACGAGGTGGCGAGTTTGATTGGAACGAGACCTCTGCTCGAAATGGAACAGGGGATTCCCTTCAGTCATATATTAAACAGGTCGCTGGCCCACCCTTCAGTGGTATGAGGGCGGCCGTTGCCACACGGGAGGGGAACTAACATGTGGGACCAGGAGGCTCTAGCCCTCCCACGCTCAGCCCCATACAACCCCTGGCCGGCGACGATCACCGGGGCCTGAGAAGAAGATCAATCAACTGTTGGGAGTCATCAGAATTAAGGGCACTGATGCATGCTTTGCTTTTCTAGGGAGGTTAGCTTACACTTCTTCTACCGCAATACATAAATAGCAGGAACTGTCTGCCAACCCTCCATATCTACACAAAAAAGACCAACACTTGAACCAAATAAACCAAACACTTTGACAACCTCTCAACTTCATCACCATTCATCCCCATCTGAAAACAACAGAAATCGAGTTCCTCTCCATCGACATCTGAACACCAGAAGAAATTGAACGGGAAATCGCCGTTCTCAAATCCACCTGTGACTGGCATGCTTCAAATCCTCTACCCTTGCTTCTTGCATGCATAGCAACTACCTGAACAAGCCAATAAATTTCGTTAAGCAATTCAGAAAAAAGCACACGTTTTTTTGTTTCCTTATTTGATTCATCACGTTAAGAATATCATTACCACTTTCGTTCGGCTCCAATGGACAGCAGAAATAGAACTTTGTCCCGAACATTTCCTTTACTTCAGCAAAGTACAACTCCACTGTCCACTCAAGTGAACCGGGAATTCTCATTCTAAATTTGAAATTATAGTGATGGAAAACTTTTCTGTAACTATCCACGTGAAAGCACTGATAACAAAGTTCGTCAAGCTCAAAATCAACTCCCTAACACAAAACAAACACAGCGAGTAAAATCCCTCAAAAGCTTTGCAGTTTTTAACCACACAAATAGATAAACTACAATACCGCGAGATATGCAGTCTTCTCGACGTGTTTCTCAAAACACAACTTCACTTCATCCCTCATCCATTTGTTCCATCTTCAATAGTTTCTTCTTCATTGCTATATTCACATCTAACATGAGACTGCCATAACTCTCAGAAACATTTTTTTTGGATAAAGAACTTTCAGAGACAAATAAAAAAACATCAGCTGTGATAAGACTGGTGGAGAGGCAACAAGAAATCAGGAGACCAAAAGATTGGAAACTCTACATACCTTGTTGTCATCCTAGCTAGAGGCTGAGATGCTTCTGCAGCAGCCTGCTGTAGTGCCGGTTGTGATTCCTCATCAGCAAGGAAAGGGCCCCTTGGTGGCTCTATACCAAGTTCAGCAGCTAGGGCAGTAAGAGCCGCGTGCTGCGCGACCGCCATTCTATCAAAAAGTTATTCGAAGATGTGGCAAGGTGTACGAGCATCCAAAAGTTGTTGGAGCTCACACTTCGATTCCTCCGAGCTGAAGAAAATCAAGCACATATGGTCAGAAGCAACTAATATACTGTTGAGTTAACCACGTCTTCTAGAATAAACTAAAACTAGATACTGACATATAGGAGCATTTATGTTTCCTCTCTACAGAATAACAAACAGATCATAAAGATTATATACCACAATATTAGCATAATATGGTGTGGAAGACAATTCAAACATAAAAAAAATAGAGAGACAATGGGTGAATGAACCTTACAAAAGTAATAACATAGCAGTTACTAATTACTGACGCATTCCAAAATTTTATCTATAATAAAAAATAATATGACTTCTGAAGGAGACAAAACAATACTCTTGTGCATAAAAGGAACTATACCTTCACACATTTTTGCAGCATTAAAAATAGCAGCTAAACTGACATGGCTTGCCCTCAATCTCATCTCCTTTAAAGGAATGTCCATAAAACCATACACTTGTAGCTTTGTTGATCCAAATTTTATGATATTACTATCAGCTTCAAGTTGCACTTCATAGAAATAGTCATTTGGAAACTCCATGATCAGAGGATGCATCGAGTGTTGGTTCTTGAGCATCAGCACCTCTTCAGGAAACATATGTTGTAGTTTATCAAAAATGCTAACACCATATCTTGCATCCCTGCATATCTAACAATTCAACGAATAAATAATCAATAAAAAATAGTAAAACCATATATATATATATGTATATATATATATATCTTGCTTTATTGGATATCTAACAATTTAAAAGTGACATAGGGAAGCAACCCAACAAATAAAACCTGCGCCAGGTGTTTTTATATTTTGCTTCACCGTGTGTCAGGAATTGACCACTATCTCTACACACATGATTAAATAAAAAGCAAACAACAAAACATTTTTGCACTAAATGTCAACATGATACACAACTAACAAAAAGTATAGACATGTAGGGTCCTTTACAAATGCTTCTTTATAAAACTGTTTTCAGAAAGATAATAATAAATTGATAATGCCAAATTTTTGTGCTTCCTAAATATTATATGAACACATGCAAAAGATTTGAATGTTAGTGGAGATTATCTACCTCACTCTTGATAATAGGATGTAGATGGTAAGGGTCACCAATCAATATCATGCGTTTCGCCAGATTATGAAATGGAACAAGCAGTGTATGAGTTGCCTGTTAAATGCCATGATTTCATAAGACTACCCATCAGTTTTAGGCATCTCATCCTTTTTTTTTTTGAACAAAAACTGTAAGGGAAGCCCCTACAGTGCTTTTATTAATAGTAGAAACAGTATTACAAGCAAATGATAAAAAAGGGCCACCAAGTGGACCAGAATAGATTCCTAAGGTAGGAATCAAAACAGAGAAGGTTATAAGCTCAGAACCCATTCAAGGATCGGCACTCTGTCCTGCTCCTTGAGTCTACAGCTGTGTATTAATGGAAGCTGAAAAATTCTCCTTCCAACTAAGCAACGAGGGAATTTCATTTCTGAAAATCTTTGCATTTCTTATCTTCCAAATTTCCCATGAAGCTATGGCAAATACCTCCATGAATCCAGATCTGTGCCAGTTCTGTTTTGCTTTTGCTATAGTGTTGAAGAACTGTAAGTTGTGATCCCATTAGATGCCCAGAACATTCCAGCAAGTGGCACTAAAAGGACAAGTGAAGAAAAGGTGATATGTGAATTCTTCGATGTGCAGATTCTTTCTCTTTAATAGGTTCCTTGAATTGAGCCTATCTCTGAACATCAGCCAAGTAAAGATTTTAATTTTCCTCACCAATTTTGTCCAAATCCATAGAAAGGGCGGCGGAGGATTGAGTATTCTAAAGTGAAATGTATAAACCCGTTTGGATGTATAGATTTGCCTGTTGTTGGAAGTGAGCCATATGTCTCTTTCTTGTCCCCTGTTGATTATTGAATCAATCAAATCTTTTAGGTTATCGATCTCACTTTGTGCTTGCTCCAAGAGCGGGCTGAAGAAGTGTGTGATGATGTTTGGCTGAGCGCTGAACTGGGCTATGGAAACGTTGGGTTTCCTTGCGAAGGAGTATAGCCTGGAGTATTCATTTTTCAGTAGTAGTCCTTCCCATTTGTCTTGCCAAAGTAGCATGGTGTCCCCTTTTCCAATCCGGACTTTCAAATGAGGCCTTATGTAATCCTATAGGCTTATCACATTGCGCCACAAAAACGAGCCTTTTCCTTTTGTTCGATGGGGTGGCCCGCCGTTGCTACAATACTTAGAATCAGTTGTACCCATGGAATGTCCTATGAATTTGCCAAGAAGAGATCTGTTCATTGTTTTTAGACACTTGATCCCGAGCCCTCCTTTGTCAAGTGGGGTTATTACCTTATCCCATACCACCAGCGGCATTCTTTTTCCATTTATATCCGATCCTCTCCATAAGCAAGTTTTTCTTAATTTGTCTATCATCTTTATGACTTGTCCCTTCATCTTGATGGTGCACATTGCATAAGTGGGTATGGCTGATAGTATACTGTTAATCAACATACTTCTCCATGCCATTGATAGCCACGTTGCAGAAGATGTAAGCCTTCTTTCTACTTTGGCTATCAAGTAGGCGAAGTCCTCAGCTTTTGGCCTTTTCAAGCACATCGGAAGGCCCAAATATGTAAATGGGAAGGTGCTAATAGTACAACCGAGTGTACTAGCCATGATTGTGGCTTCTTCCTCAGATAGATTGATAGGGATAATACATGATTTTCTCCAGTTCAGTTTAAGTCGTGTCGCCATTCCCAATGCATGTAGTAAATTTTTGAAAAAGAATAGTTCTCTTTGTGTCGCTTTCATTACCAGTATTGTGTCATCAGCATATTGGACTATTTGGAAATTTGTGGATTGTTGCCGGATAGGGATTGACAGTAGTCCCCTGTTGCCTGCCTGGTTAATTAGAACTTGCAGGATCTCGATAGCTAGTACAAATAGCAGTGGTGAGAGTGGATCACCTTGTCCCACTCCCCTCTTACATCGGAAGATTTTGCCGGGGACTCCATTGAGTAATACTGCTGAAGATGCTATTGAAATGATATCTGAGATCCAAGTTATCCACTGTTCCGGGAAACCCATGTTACGCATCACTAACAGGATAAAGCCATGGTAAACCATGTCAAATGTTTTTTCAAAGTCTAGTTTCAGGACCACAATTTTGGTTGTAGACTTGTCACATTGATAAAGGTATCCATATGTCCATGCCATACAATCTTGAATTGTTCTGTGCCTAATGAACCCATATTGATTTTTGTGAATCAGAGATGTGATGATATGTTGAAGTCTAATAGATAGCACCTTAGTGATAAGTTTGACGGTGGAGTTGATCAGGGAGATTGGTCTATAGTCATCCACTGTTACCGAATTTGCAACTTTAGGCAGTAATGTGATGAAAGAATTGTTGAGTGGCTGCAAGCTTACTTGATTGTCATAGAATTCCGCAAACAGTCTGTATATATCCTCCTTTATTATATGCCAGCATGATTTGTAGAACATGGTATTGAAGCTGTCTGGTCCTAGGGCTTTGTCTCCTGGCATTTTCTTGAGTGCTTTATCAATTTCCTCCCTGACAATAGGAGCACATATGTGTTACAAATCTGAATGATGTGTCATTGCCTCCTGCAGCATAGGCCATTCTTGCATTTGCTCGGCCTGACCCAACCTATCCTTAAACTCCTTCCATAGTAGGGAAGCTTTTTGGCAGTGATCCAGTAGGTTTGTACCTCCCTCAGATTGAATTAGTGTGATTTTATTTTGCCTGTATCTTTCGGTTGCGGCTGCTAGAAAGAACTTGGTTGGTTCATCTCCAAGTTGTGTCCACCTCACCGTGTATCTTTGTCGCCAGTATTCATGCTTTTGTTTAAGCAATTTTGACAGTTGAGCTTTTAACAAAATTCTGAAATCGTTTTCTTGTGTGAACAGCCCCCTCTGTTCTTCCAATTTATCCATCACTAGCAGATGAGACTTACAGTTACAAATAAGCCTGGCCAAGGCGCCGACTCCTTTGCTACAATATTTGAGCTTGTATCTTAGTCTTTTGAATTTTGTTGAAATCAACCGTGCACTACTCATGGGATGCACCAGCTCATTCCATGATTGCTCCACCACATTTAGAAACTGAGGATGCTGTAACCAATAATTTTCGAATCTGAAACATTTTGCTTTGGGGATATTCGTACCCATTTGTACAACACATGGAATATGGTCGGAGACATCTCTAGCCAGAGGTAGCAATGTTGTGTTTGGGAAACTTAGATGATGAATGATAGCATTAAACGTGTGCATATCTGCAAAATTGGCCCCATCCCTGTTTCTGTCCTCCACAAATCGATAAAAAGTAAAATCACCCACTATCATCCAGAGGTCATCAGGTTCAAGAGATAATTCCCATAACCATTGAGTGAATTTTGTCTTGGGATGCCTTGACATGAACCATAAACTGTAATAAGCTTCCATGCCTTGCCATTTTGCAATGAAGTGAACTGAATAAAGACTGCAAACTCATTAATTTGTTTCACTTCTCCTTGCAGGATACTTCCATTCCAAGCTGTTAAGATTCCCCCCGAGGCCCCCCTTGATAGCGAAAAAGCAAATTTATTAAATCTTCTTGGAGCGATCTTTTTGATGAAGGATATGTCAATATGCTCTTTTTTTGCCTCTTGGATGCAAATGATGTGGCAGTCAGTTAGTTCTTCAATCTTAGATCGAACAGCTTGTTGTTTACTTGTATCATTTATTCCTCTTACATTCCAGTTCAACAATCTCCAGCTTCTGTTGTTGTGGTTGTCATCCATTTAAAAAACTTAATTGGGGAGAGGGTTGCAGTAACCATGATCACAGACCATGCTCTTATTTGATTAATGACCCCGCTAAAATGTAGATTAGCCTACACGGTTACTTAGTACAAGATGATTAGCAAATCAGTAATGTTGATATCATGAACGAATTGGGACCGACCCAAGATCCAGATTCCACTCGCACTTAGATTGACTGTATTAGCATAGTGGAGTGAGGCCTGCGGGGGCTCTGCATTACGATGATTGTGCAAGTTTTGCCTTGCCCCTACCAGAACTACAACAGGCTTATGTGAGATAATATACGGTTGAGCCCATGAGGAACATACAACAAGCCACTTCATTATCAACCCAGTAGGAAACATATCAGCATTGGGGCCAACAAAATACACCAACAGTGTACATCTCATAGTGCCCCCCATCAGAGTCTTGATATTTACATTGGAACCTACAACAAAATACAGAAGCTGAGCGACATCCATAACCACCCGATTCCTGCCTAAGCCTAGGCTATCAGGACCAAAAGCTGATCTTCCAAGAGGCCATCTGCACCCCTTTGTACAAGAAGCAAAATACTGTCGAGGCCGTCCCTCTGGACTTGTACTAGGACTGGGTTGTATTAACATTGATCAACAGTGTAGAGTTGCAGCTCCCCTAAGCCAGGATCTGGGAGCTTGATGCGTGCCTCCTCAGGTGACGCCACAGTCAGTAATTGCTATGTCCTGCAGAACATCAGTAGGAATAGGAGGATAAGGGCAACATATATCAAGGTCAGTTAAATTCGGAAATTTAACTGGACCAGAAAATAGGTTAGTACTTATCATTTCAGGAGAGGTGTTCTCCTCCTGACCCTGCTCATCCTCATTCTGAGATGCGATAGCAGCTGCCTTAGTTCTGTTCCCATCCAATATCTTTTTAATTCTCGGGCTCCTTCTGAGTGTGTTGATGGGCATCCCTAGATCAAGTGACTTGACTGCTTCATTGTGCTATGAATTGTCCTTAATGTCCTGAGTGTATGTCGAAGGACCTACCTCGACCTTCCCTTTTCCTTTACAGTCTTTGTCTTTGTTTCGATGAGAGTAAACAATCCCGAACCTTTGTTCTTCACTCATGAATGGATGGTCAGGGGGATTGTGATCCTTGTCAGTTGCTAGTTCAATAATGATCACTGAGGTTTTCTTCTTAGCTTGCTGGGAGCTGCCCCGCGGAATATTGAGCTGATCTGCTAATGTGGGTATGGGAGCAATGATACTTGGACCTTGTTCCATTGGCTAAATAATCTGCACATTCCACCAGGCATTGAAGGAATGTGGAAAGGCTGCAGCTAGCATTCTTCTTAGAGTTGTAGAATCGAATGGTTGCACCCGATTTGGTTGGTGAGAGGTGCCTGCTGAACCATTCCTTCCAAAGGTGAATATAGGTCCTCCATGTAGTATTTGTGTGGTAGATGGACCTCGTACAAAAGCTTTTGACTGGACTGATATCTCAGAGGATGGTGGTGCGAGTGATGCGAGTGAGTCTGAGGCATTGAGGTTTTGCTGCTCGTCCTGTGCACCAAGGGGTCATAAGTCCCAATCATCATTTAGCCCTGGTGGTGGCTCATTCAGGTTCATCAAGTGATTGCCTTGGATTAGTGTTGCATGGTCCCAGTGTGGATCACCGGGGACTTGAGGAACCACCTGGGCCTCCTCTGCATCTTCGTGCTGAATATCTTGGTCAGGATTGGGGTGAGGATTGCCATCTTCAGGAGGCTCATCCTCGATAGGAATCCCTCCTCTCGAGTGCATCCAGTTGAGAATGTACACCGGGCAGGTCCAAGACCACTCGTTGCCATCCCGATTACCTTGTCTTAACACTAGGCTGCGTGGGATGTCTTTGAGCTCATTATACATGCATTTGACCAAGATGAACCCCAAAGCTCGAGGGCTGTTATGCCAGTGTAACAATTTTGCAAAGCTTCACACTACAATGTCGATACACTCCATAGAATGGTAGTCAATAGGATATGCCAAGATTAGAAACCAACCAACTTTGGTGAAGTCGTTGACTCGCCTAGAGTCCATAGTCATGCCTGACGAAGGCGATTCTTGCTGCATCCACAATGATGGGGTCCTCAAGAAGCAACGAGTCTCTGTGGAAGCATGTAGGCAGCGAGTACATGGCAATACCCAAGGGTGTGAGGCATGCAGATCGTACCTCCATTCCTAGAACCTCTTCAAGGTGATCCTTGATTCTGACTTTGTACAACTCATATTCTTCCTCGTGCAGCACACCATCGGCATCGATCGCGATTATGAACTCTTCACGAATGTTGTGGTGAAGGCCAGGGAGGTGTACCACCATGCGGGCTAATCGCTCAGGGCCTCCATCGTGAATCTGGAATTGGTTATTTGGGAGGAACCTAGCCGGATTAACAGGAAAGTTTGTCATGGGTGGTACTTCGTAAGTGTCGCCCATAGGGGTGTTTGGAGAGAAAGGAACCAGGGTGAGCACTGGTTGTGGTGGGTGAGTATATATATCTTGTAGCGTTGGTGTCTCCGCAATGGCTGTTCTCTTATGAATCCAGATTTTTCTTTTGGCCAGAGTTGTATTGCAAGTCTTCATAATGTGTCCAAATTTGTAGCATCTCTTGCACCGAATTTGGTTCCGGCATTGATACCTCAGGTGTGAGTACCCGAGGCACTTGAAGCAACGTCTTGTCCCATGGGCAGGTGGCTGAGTTTTACGATGCCTATTCATCAAGTCCATGCTAGGTCGGCGAGCAGGTCTGTGAATATAGCGCACTACGGGAAGCTCACAGTTGCGGCGTTGGTCGTAGTTACTGTCCTGGTGAGTAAGTGGGCGATTTGAAGACACGTAGTAGACACCACTATCCACAGCTGTAGTTGGGAGCGTCAACGCGTATTCTACTGTTCTCCACTGCCCAGCGCGGCGGTCTACGGCTGTGTACAGGCGTAGAGCCAGTGGGGGGGGGGGGGCATAGCATGGTATCGTGGCCACAGGGGGGCTACGCACAGGAGAGCAAGTGTATGAGTTTGAAAAACCATTGGCAAATGCTAGGGAATCGCGCTTGAGGAGCGACAATGGCTGAGTGGCGAGAACAACAACCAGCGCAGAGAACTTTTTTGAGAAAACCTCACCAATGGGGATTGCAGGGATGATGGCATGTTGGACCGGGCAAAGGAGTTTGCCAAAATATATGCTTTGTGGGAGGTTGGATGCAGCTTTGGCAGAATTATCAGCGAAAGTTACCTTTTTTGGGATTTGCCCTTTTCGAACATGTTGTCGTTTGATCACGGTCCAACTTGCCTCTTCCTCCTCCTCCCAGCGCTTCGCTTCTTTTCCAGTACCCAGTTGGGGCCGCCATCTCTCCACAGATGGAAGTAAACGTCGAAGTATGGGGTAGTGACCCTCTTCAAGGCTTGAATCATCAGACCGACTTGCTTATTGGCCACTGAGAAGCGAAAGGATCGCTCTTGAATGAACTTGACGTGGAAATCGCCCGAGGCGCCTCTAAGCACAAAGTGTAATGCCCATCCAACATCACGCTCTGTAAGCCGGAATCTGTACCGGCGAAAGACCGCCAGGAGGAAGAAAGACCCCTGAATAGAAGAACTGGAGTGATGGACAGAAGAACAGAGACACTGCATAACCTGTTCCTGGAACAATTTTCCCCGACTGCAGTCCCAAGTCGCCGACGAGGCAGGATCTCTCCAACCGACCATTCTCAAGGGAAACAGCTCCAAGGACGTGGTAAGGATTTACTGGCGGGGCGAGGGAGGGAGTCGGTGGTGGAGGCTAGCGGCGACGAGGTGGCGAGAGCGGGGAGACAGGAGCGAGAGCGCCTTTTGTTCAGAGTCTCTACGAAAGTGTATGAGTTGCCAGTTAAAACTACATTCACATCTGGCATAATATTAAATGTTGCAGCCACACAATCATCATTCTGTTTTGAATTGTTCAAAAGGTTTTCAATTTTTTTTCAGCGTATTCCGTAGCTCCCTAATGTTGATACTGTTTGGGTCAAGCAAAGAGAAATATATACCATGTTTGTTCAATTAAATTAGGCAATCATAAAGATATCCAATTAAATTTTTAAACATCATCATAATAGATTTGATAGATAAATTTAACAATTCAAGCTCTCTATATCTTGCACATAAATCAACATCATTACAACACTTGTAATGGTAGAATCCAATCAAATCAAGTAGGGAAGACGTCGCTTTCAACGAACTTTTATCATTTTCACACAACTATACAATTCATTTGAATGATTTTACAGGAATATTTTTCTTCACATTGATAGACATTGTGAATCTCTAGGTCTCAAATATCATTTAACACGATAATATTACTAGTTAGGTTCTTCAGCTCTATTAATATATCAGTTATTCTATAAGCATTTGGAAGGAAAAATCAAAACCTTCCGATTTGAACTTAAAATTAATTTCATATCATCAACAATACTACCCTTCGCACTACTATCAAGGGGAGCACACACAATCTCTATTTTTTCCTAATGCAAACAAAATGGTAATGTCAGACAAGCATTGTACTGTTTAACAACTTGTATTGAAACAAGTCAAAAACACTCACAATATAAATAAAGGCTTCAAATAAACGTTAATATACCGTGTGAGATAACTTAATTACATCTTGAATAACAACACCACTTTGTTTATTATGAATAAATAGAATGAAGGAAGATTCATTTTATATCCGACATTAGTTAGAAAACTAACATATTTCAATTTTTTAAACTTCAAGTCTTCATTATTCGAGGCTAGAATCTTGAAACTCCATAAAAAGAATGTGTCACATCCAACACAATAATATGACTATGGAAGAGGTAAAAATGTCCATATTTTTACTTCCAAGATGGTCAAAGATTAGCAAACAAATGTTGTAATCTATTGCAATGCGACAACACAAAAAAGTCAAGATCATTTGCATGAAGATCAATATCTACATATAGATAATTTGAGTCACATAGACAGTAATTTACAATATTGAATTTGGTCATTGTTGTATAGTATAAAATAATTCCGATCTCAAATTTTACAACAATAGTGAGTAATAAATATAAGCAAAGTGTTGAACTGATTCATATATATTGGAAATCATTTTCATTTATATGGAACAATAAAACATATTGTAACACATGTTGAATATATGTTAAAAACAGATAGATAAAATTATAATTATAATAAGGCTATCCGTATATCTAATTCAATTTTACATTTATGTTGTGAGCGAATAGATTAAATGTACAAAAAAATAACAAATATAGATGCATGTAGGTATGAAATTTAAACTTTATCCTTGTATATATCAACGTTCATTACATCCTTCAAACTCAAGATAACAGTGTATTTAATATAAAGGTAGTATGTGGTAACAACAATTTCCTCCGCTCTAATGTGTTGTTACCACAGACTACCTTTCTGTTAGATAAAATGCTATTTTGAGATTTGAAGGATATGTTGAACATTGATATCTAAAAAAGATAAGGTTTGAATTTCATACCTACATTATTCATTCACAACATAAATGTAAAATTAGATTACATGTACACATAACCTTACCGTCATTACAATTTTATCTATTCGTTCTTGACATATATTCAACACGAGTTACAATTTGTTTCATCGTTCTATCTAAGTGAAATTGATTGCGAATGTATATGAATCAGTTCAACATTTTGCTGGTATCTATTGCTCACTATTGGTAGAAATTAAGATCGAAATTATTTTATGCTATACACAATTATGAGCAAATTCAATATTGCAAATTACTATCCATTAAAAAATGCGACTCAAATTATCTATATCTAAATATTGATCTTGACGCAAGTGATCTTGAAAATTTTGGGCTTGTTTGGATTGTTACTATTGTTTACCTTTCCAAAATTTGGTGATGCTAAATTTTGGTGTAAGATTTGACCAACATTGGTAAAAAAATGAACTAGCACAACATATTAGTCCATTGGCTTGTCAAATTTTTGCTTCAATCCAAATACACTCATATTTTATGATCAACTACCAAATTTTAGTAAGGTAACTATTGGCAACAATCCAAACACACCCTTTCTATTCCGTCACATTTCAATAAATTACGACATTTGCGTGTCAACATCTGACTCTATTAGAAGAAAAAATATGAATATTTTAACTTGATCCATAGACATAGTTGTACGTGTTGGATAAGACACATTTTTTCAAAGTGGTTTCAAGATTCTAATATCGAATCATGAAGACTTGAAGTAAAAAAAAACTGAAATATGTTAGTTTTATAACTAATATCAAATATAAAATAAAAACTTCTCTTATTATATCCATTCATGATGAAAGAAGTGGTGCCGATATTCAAGATATAATAGAGTTGTCTGGCAAGATATGCTAACATTTATTTTAATTCTTTAATTATAGAGTGACTCTTATGTATTTATTTCATGTACTTGTTATTTGCAATACAAGTTGGAAAAAATGCAACACGTGTGGTGCATCACCCGGTTGCAGAGATATACAGAGTTTAAAATCTATCTTTGCTAGTGTGAGATGTTTGCATAAAAAAAATAGAGATTGTGTGTGCTCCCTTGGGTAGTACGAAGGATTGTATTGTTTATGAGTTGGATGAAATTTTCAATTCAAAACAGAAGGTTTTGATGTGTCTTCCAACTTCTTCCAGAATAACTAATTAATTGATGCATATGAAGAAGATAACTGAAAATTTTGTTGTGCTAAATGATGTTAGAAATCTAGAGATTTGCAATGTTGTGGAAGTATTCTTGGAAAATCACTCGCATGACTTATTGTTATGTGAAAAAAGATAACAGTTTGTTGAAAGCGGTATCTTCCATATTTGATTTGAGTGCCTTTTAGCATTACAAACGCAGCAATGATGATGTTGATTCATGTACAAGATGCAGAGAGTCTGGGCTATTAAATTTCTCTATCGAATCCTTTGTGATGAGGTTCGATAACTTAATTGAATATCTTCATGGCTGTATAATCTATCTGGACAAACGTGGTGTGGATTTCTCTTTGTTTGACAGTTACTAGCATATATGTTACTTGTTTATTAATCCTGCACCACCAGCTGGTTGGCTAGCTCATTCATTCGACTTGCTCCGGTGGTTGTGTCGAATGAGGCTCAACTTTGTTGTGTTGCTCACGGATCGGAAGACATGCAATCATTTATGTATGTAATCCTTTTACAACTTGAACTAAAAAGGAACTGAACTAACTCATAATCTAAAACATACTTGATCCCCTCTATATAATCCGTCTTGGACCTGGGTTGGGCGGTGTCTAGCTAGGCGTAGGGGACAGATCATGTAACATTATCTCCATACCTAATCCATACCTAATAAGCGCGTAGGAGGGGGGAGAGGAGGATGGTGACCATAGAAAAGAACACTCACTAGGAGACGTCGAATGACCGAGAGCGTGCTGCAACTGCGTGCGTCTCAATTCAGCTACTCATGGCTCTGCACCGGACTTCCAATTCTTTCAGCTCAAGGAAGGACGGCTGCAAATTTCGAAATCAACGCACAAGTTAGGTTTGCAAGATTCCTGGACGGAAGTCATGAACTAGCCTAGATGATAGACATCTTAAACATTTCCAGGACCTAGACAACATGAATATATATATAGTCCAACTGTATTATCGAGAGTTTGACTGAAATTATTCCTAAGAGGCAGGCAAGCATAGGGAAAGGAAGGGGGACGGGGTTGCCGTAATGGGGTGTGGGAAAGAGAAGCACCAACATTCACTCGGAGGGGATGGGGAGGCATTAACCCATCGACCCTGTCCATCTCGCAGCTCTAGCGGCTCACGGCTCGGTTTGCTAGCTGGATGGCCAACCTGCAGGCGGTGGTGTGGCGCGCCTCCTGTGCCCCCTCGACGCCTCTTATGATGCCAGTAGATTGAGGTAGATCTTGTTGAAAATAATCATGTTTTCTAGAATAAATTAGAGATTAGGGGGTGTCCAGATCAGATACGATAGGTGTTTAGAGTCCTAGTCAATTAAGAATAGTTTAAGGAGTCCAGATTGTATTTAGGAAGGAGTATTATCTGTAAGAGGCTATATATACCTGGGATTACCAGAGGAATAAACAAGGTTTTTAGTCCCGAAATTCCAACAATTGGTAATCAGAGCAAGAACGATCTTGTGTGGATGTACCTCGTCGGATCTTGAACCTGGTGCGGCGCAACCCGACGGATCTGAAGAAGGCGAAGACTCCGGTCAGGAGGTGCAACAACACCGTATGAAGTAGATCCCTACGGCAGAGGCGACACAGCGGCGGCTTGGGGCACGGCGACGCGGCGACGGCTCAAGGCGCGGTGACGCCGGCCGGGGTCTCGAAGTCGGTTGCGTGGACGCCCATTGGGGCGCAACCGGCGGACGCGGGCAGCGCGGTCGGAGGGCGGCGGCCGCGGCGCGAGCGACGGAGTCGCGGCTCCTACCCGTGAGCGGAACGGCCGACGCAGCTCGAGACTGGAGGCGGCAGCTGTACTCGCTCTGGAAGAGGAGGCCGGATTAGGGTTGTGCAAATACCTGACCGGGCTGGGCCACTGTTGGGCCTTGCTGAAGTACTGACTTTTGCTAGGTACACCCAATATTGTACCCAGAAGTTTAATTTCAGCTACTACAGGTACATAGGAGGTGTACACAGAACATGGAGAATAAGATGGCATTGCATTATCCCCTACTAACGAAGACCAACTATACAACATGGGCCATTAAGATGAAGGTATTTTTGAAGGCGCAAGGGGTGTGGGAAGCCATTGAAGAAGACAAGCCTGATCCAAAACAAGATCAATTAGCACTTGTAGCCATCTATCATGCTATTGATGAAGATACTCTCATGCGGATTTCAGAGAAAGAGACGGCAAGGGACGCTTGGGAGATGATCAAGACCAAGTTCTTGGGTGAAGAACATGTGATGGAAGCAAGAATCCAAACTCTTCAGAACGAGCAGGATGTGATGCGTATGAATGGAGGTGACTCCATTGACGATTTTGCCACAAGGGTGATAATCATCGTCACAAAGATTCGTGGTCTTGGGGGTGAAGTCAAAGAAAGCTATATCGTGAAGAAATTGCTACGTGATCTGCCTTCGAAGTTCATCAATATTGCATCTACTATTGAGCAATTTGTTGATATGAAGACGATGACTGTAGAGGAACTTGTTGACAGACTCAAGGCGCATGAAGAACGTGTGCATGGCTTCAACCAAGAACATGAGGAGAAACTCTACTTGACAAAGGAAGAGTGGAAAGCTGAGGAGGCAAGGAATGGTGATCAAAAGAAGAAGAAGAAAGTTGATAAGTCGAAAATTCAATGCTACACTTGTCAAAAGCGTGAACATTATGCTAGGAAGTGTCCGAAAAACAAGGAAGAAGAAGAAGAGAAGGCGCTTTTTGCGTCTGAAGGAGAATTATTCTGATCTCACGTCGAAGAGCGCTCGAGATGATGTGTTCGTCTCGGGTGAGGTGATGTGTTCGCCTCAAGTTAGTATCCGGGATGATGTGTTCGTCCAGAGATGATGTGTTCGTCTCACAGGTGTTCCAGAGATGATGTGTTCGTCTCAAAATAGTGCTGGATGATGTGTTCGTCCTATGGTCGTCCAGGATGATGTGTTCGTCTTGGGGTGGGGTGTAGTGTGTCTACATCTTAAAATAAGTATATGCTAGAAAACAATATTAGGGGGTGTGTTGAAAATAATCATGTTTTCTAGAATAAATTAGAGATTAGAGGGTGTCCATATCAGATACGATAGGTGTTTAGAGTCCTAGTCAATTAAGAATAGTTTAAGGAGTCCAGATTGTATTTAGGAAGGAGTATTATCTGTAAGAGGCTATATATACTTGAGATTACCAGAGGAATAAACAAGGTTTTTAGTCCCGGAATTCCAACAGATCTATCACTAGCTTTCCATGGATGGCGTCACTCATGAGCTAAAATATCAGTGAGGCGTGAAAAAGGACTGATGAGCCTTGTAGTCGTCGTAGGTGTCTGATTGGCCTAGTCTACGCCGCTCTAGTACTAGTGGTAGACTGCACAGCTCATACCAGTTACTCCACGCGGCTAAGGCTACCTCTAATATAAAGGTCAGATGCAACAGTAAGGTCTGACGCACTACCTCTAATATACAGTAAAAAAAATGCAGGTTCATTCCTCGAGGGTCGAGCCCTCCAAAGCTCCTCTGCGACATGGACAACAAAGCCTTCATCCAATGAAGTTATAGTAGGCTACATATCAAACCTAATATTTTCTTTTAGAAAAAAAAGGAAAATAGAGATATAAGAATAACGACATGGACTGACATAAAAATATATGTGTACTCAATATTGTGAAGTGAAAACTTTATCTTTTTGATAAAATATCAAATGCTAGAAAAGGCGTACTTTTCAGAACACACCAAATTTATGTGGATCTCCTTTTTTGCTAAGTTATACCGTCTCCAACAACTAACCCAAAACACAACCGAATCCTATTTTAGGTCTTAAAAAGGGATAAAATCAACAGGTAGCCTATACGAGCAACCCATTTGAGGCTCTTGTCTAGCGGTACCTCAAATGGAGGGACAATAGATAGGAACTCCATTCAATCGATCGAGTATTCTTCCTCGTAGTGTCTCTGATCCACGCCTATGGTGCTCCTCCCTGCTTGCACCTCCTCGCTGCGCCACCTTGCTCCGCCCCCCCCCCCCCTCGTCTGCTTCACCCCCCCTCAAGTACGCATCACCTGCTTCGTCCTCCTTGCCGCCCGCGTCGTAGCATCATCCCACCACCTACTAAGGCCTTACTAAGGCCCTGTTTGGTACGGCTCCAGATTCACACAGAATCAGAAATATTTCAGTTTCAATGCAGAAACGGTTTCAGACTCTGGAATAGAATCACTTTAGAAACTGTTTGGCTAGCATATCTGTTTCAGTTTCAGGAGAGAGGAGAGAAATGCTGAATTGACCCATTTAACTCTGGCTGGTTTGTGGTTATTCTCCATTTATGTTTGTGATTATGTAATGACGTTGATAATACAAAAAAAAAAGTAGCCTCGGTCGTAATGTTAACCCCTAGTGAGAATGTTGTAACATATCATGGCTGATATTTAGTTTCTGTAAGTCTTTATTTTGTTTGTATTACCACGTTGACGAGTTAAGAAAAAAAAACGAAGATAAAAAATTTTGGCCACTGATCTGAAGCGTTCTAAGGTGGTGGCAAATCTTCGTAATTTTTTTAGAACTTAGACCCGAGTTACGATTGACCAAAGCGTTCCAAGGTGTGGAACACCTTTTCAGATGTTTCTCCTCCACAATTTAAAAAAGTGAATCACTTCAAAGTGTTTCTCCCCTGAAACGTTTCTCTTTTTTTGCCGTTTGGATCAGTTTCAAGTGATTCTACCCAGAATCAGAAACGTTTCATCCATCCAAACGGGCCCTAAGTCGCTGTCCTCGTCTGCTTCGTCCTCCCCGCAGGCTCATGCACCACCTCAGCCATGGCAGCGCCACGCCACCCACGGTAGTGACACACCTATGACCATCGCTTCTCCGCTTCACCTTGTCTTCAACGCTGACTTGGGTCTTGGGTTTCACCGTCTAGGCAAGATGCCACCGCACCCGGACTACGGCGAGAAATTTGAAATTTTCCCATTCCTAATGTTGGGCTTCGCCAGAATCCCAATCTCAACATGCATGTTGCCAAAATCCCATTATGTTTCCCATCGAGATGATATTTTAACTTTGATTGTATTTTTTGACAGGAAACGACACTCGAAAAGACAAAAGCAAAGATTAGCCAAAAGAAAGACACCATGAATTTGTTACAAAAATAGGCACAAGTCAAACAGTGCAGTAAAAAAATAGGAAACATAATAAAAGACACTTACGGCAATGGTACTTGTCTGCATCGTGGGCTCTTGTGAGGTTTGAATAGAGTACACAGTGCCGAATATGAGTTTGAGATACAACCCCTTCTGTTCGAAGATGACTGCAAAGGTTGGAATTGATAAATTTGAGTAGATCTACATACAACAATGTGTTATTTATTCAAGAACGTGTAATTCATTCAGCTTCTCATAACATGTCACTGGAAACAGGGATTAAAGTACCATGTCTTGCTGAACAAAAACTTAAGAACTTAAACTTACTGTGTCAGTCTGCGGATTTAAAAAAAACGAGCATTCTGGGGCGCAAGAACAGAGAGGAGAAGAAGCAACCACAGAGAGAGAAAGAGATCTTAAGTCTGCGGAAATAGGGGACAGAAGAAATGACCGCTCACTAGGAGGGAGGTGCAGCGGAGGAGGATGCAACGTTGTCGGCGGCGGCGAAGTAGTTCTCGAGGAGTTGATGAAGGGCCCACACGTACAAGGCCCAATAGTGTTTGAGCCGGCTGCGCCTGCTCTCGCGCTCGCGCCGCCTCCCGCTGTCCAGCGAGTGAACGTTTAGGTTACCTGGATTGGGACCGTCGTCCATGGCCGGCGGGAGGGAGTGAGAGTCGACTTCTACGTGGGTTGCGGACGGCTGGTTCGAGCTCTCTAGCGGGATCGGCGGCGGCGGCGCCGCGCGTGCTCTCGGTGACGCTGGTAGATCTGTGGCTGTTTTTTTTTTAAAAAAAAAAAACGAGCTGGGGCTGGGGCTGGGGCTGGCATTTAGGGATCAGGATCGTCTGACTTAACTCGGAGTTTTGCTATCTCCAAAAGTGGATTTTGCAACACGTTTAAATACTATTATAATAAAGTCACACTTGCTCATTTACCATTCAAACATGATTTCAGTTCTTTTAAACATTAATTAAATTTGTTAACAGTAAAATAGTTTTTGATGACTAATCTATCCCTCATTATTTCAATTTCCTCTGTCTGGTTTCCATACGCGCCCGTTCCTCTCCCAGCCTCTCCCGTCCAGCTCGCGCCCGTTCGTCCCCCGCCGATCACCACCGTCTCCCCGATATTGAGCTCTCTCGCCCTCACAACGACGGCCACCGTCCGCCATGCACTCGCCGCTGACAAGCCCGCCCGCCGCCACGAAAGCCACAGTCACCGCCGTCCGCCCGGGCCAGAGACGCCGCGAGCAGCTCGCCGCAGCCAGAGCCGCCCACCCGAGACGCGCGCTCGCCGCTCGCCGTCGCGCCGCCAGCGGGAGCCGTGCCCTCGCGCTCCCCGTCCGCCGCCAGCGGGAGTCGCGCCCTCGCGCTCCCCGTGCGCCACCGCGTGCGCCGCGCCGCCGCCAGGGCCACACGCCGTCGCCTTCGCCGCCGCCATGGCCGCATGCTCGCTCGTGGGAGCCGCTCGCCGCCGCGCCGCCAGCGGGAGCCGCGCCCTCGCGCTCCCGGTCCGCTGTCGCTGCACCTGCCCGAGCCGCGCCCGAGCACTCCTCGTCCGCCGTCGCGCCGCCCGCCATTGTGCCTGCTGTCTGGGTGAAACTCACGTCGAAGTCACGCATTCGCCGGCCGTTTGCTGCCCTCTCGCCGCCTCCCTTGTCTGCTGTCATCTCCACGCCAGGAGGACGATGCAGCACCGAAGGACAGGAGCGGATGCTCCCAGGACAGCAGCACAGACTTCCTTTTTGGTATTGTTTTTTCTAGTTTATTTTTTTCTGCTTCTCATTAATTTATCTTTTCATCTCATAATCATGGTCATTTTGTTTCTGATTTTAAGCACAATTCACTTGGCATGATGAACTTGCAAAATGAGAATGTTAGAATGGAGAACGAGCAAGATGTTGGTGCTAATACAATAGATGTTCATGTTGCCGAAGCATTCTTCAGTAATCTGGAGTGGTTTGTTTCATCCATGGAATATGGAGCTCTGTACAACTTGCTATAAATGATATTTTTTGGAGTACTCTCAGGACATTGAGGGTATATGAATTCAATTTAATTCAAAAAACATTGAGAAAATAGCTGCTATACTCTCGTGGGAGAATACAAAAAAGGCGAACATAGAAGCTCAACTAAAGAAGATTGAGGTAATTTGATCCCCTCCTTTTTTTGCTTTTCCTTTGGTGGAAGGACTCTGATTACCTGCTTCTGGCTTCTGGGTTCTTGCTTTGATAGACCAAAAGGATAGCTTGAATAGAGTTATATAGGTCTTCTGACGAATATGACATGTTGTAAGTTAAATCTTAGTACAATTTACACACATTCAGGAGCAACTAGAGAAGAAGAAGGCTGAATACGCTGAGAAGATGAAGAACATGGTTGCAATAATCCACAAGGAAGCAGAAGAGAAAAGAGCAATGGTCGAGGCAAAGCGTGGTGAGGAAGTCCTGAAGGCCAAGAAGATGGCATGGAAGTACCGTGCGACCGGCCAAGCTCCCAAGAAACTCATCGGGTGCTTCGGAGCCTAAGAAATGTCAAGCCATACGGGCAGAAGTGAAGATGTTCATCTGTGGTTGCTTGCTTATTTGGCAGTATGAAACGTGTGTAGTGTGTCTTGGGTGCAAGAAAATCGTCTCTGGTGTATAAATTCTAGAGTTGCTGTATATACCCATATTACTTCCAAGACAGAGGTTTGCTGGTGTACATCTTGATGCTTGGACACGCAAAACATTCAGAGGTCACATTATTGATGTATGACATGTGAATATTTATGTGTGAAGTGTGACATGTGAATATTTTTATGTATGACATGTGCATGTCAAAATTATTGTGTATATGATCAATTTATACATATATTTTTACAATTTCCGTAATATTTTTCTTTGCATTTTCCCATATTTTGACATTTTTCTAAAATTGTACAAATTTTTGTAGATTCTGGAAATATTTTGTAAATTTATTTCTGATTTTTTGTTAATTTCATTCCGCTTATATTTTTGTACTTATTTTTTATAATTTTCTGTTAATTTTTAGTTTGTTTTATTTATTTATTTTTTACTTATTTCTGATTTTTGTATGATTTTTTATTTATTTTATTGCGTTTTTATATTTTTTATTTAATCCTGATTTTTTTGTTAATTTAATTTGTTTTATAATCTTTTTTACTTATTTATGTTTTTTATGATTTTTTGTATTTTTAAATAACACAAGGGTAGTTTGGTCAATTTATTAGTGTTTTGCTGTTAGAAAGGTTAATTAGAGTTGAAATCATGTTTGAATGGTAAACAGGCAAATGTTGCTCTATTATAATGGTATTTGAGCGTGTTGCTTGTTGGAGATAGCGTTTTGGCGAAACCCACTCTTGACGATAGCAAAATTGCAAATTTCTCCTTAACTCGGGTGACGTAAACCATGCACTACATCCCCAGTACACCTGCACCAGCCCTCCGTTTTATTCAATGATTCATTAGCCAAAATCAACTTGTCACTCGGTAGAGCCAATCGCTACTGCATATTTTTACGTCACCAGAGTTAAGTCAGGCGATCCCGATCCCGCATTTAGTGGTAGTGTCGGCGTGCCGCTCGGTCAGGCGTGCTCTTTGTAGGTGTGTGAATGCTAAGTTCAGCTCCAATGAAAACGAGGCAATTTTTTTAAAGAGATTATTGTGAGTTTACCCTTATTTTCAAGATCAAATGTGATTTTACTCTTCAAATTCAGACTTTGTGAGTTTACCCCTCCTTTTCTAACACGAAGCCACTGTTTGCCCCTGGTTTTTAACTCTGTTAGTTCCACAGAATTAAATGATAAAAAATAATAGATTAAAATATTATAATATTAAAAAAGACCGTAACATCCTTTACTTAACAAAAGATTATTGTACATCTTCTAGTCACCCAGGAACCACCTCACCGCTCGCCCCCTTGCTGCAATGCTCTGCAGCCACAACCGTCGCCGGACAGATCTTGCCGACCTGCTCGGTAGCCACCGCCGCCTGACAAATCTTGCCGCTGCCCTCTCCTGACTTTTTCGGTAGCCATCGACAGCACTCGATGGATGGATAGGCCGCCGCCTTGCCCTGCCCGATATGAGGCAACCTTGCCTTGCCCAATAGGCTGCCGCCTTGCCGCCGCTTTGCGTGACAAAGGACGTGACTCCCCACAGACCCCGTCGGTAGATTCCTGGCCGCACCCATGGTAGCTACCCGCTGGATTCCTGGCCACGTCTCTCCCGTAAGAAGCAACGTATTTTGATTAAGAAGCTAAGCACTCACCCAGGCAAATGCTGAAATATTGTGTAATAATGCTGAAATATTATGTAAATAATGTTGAAATATTGTATAAATATTTTTGAAATATTTCGTAAATAATTTTGAAAAATTGTCAACATCGCGTTGATATAAGGTATTGTCAAAAATATCAAAATATGGGTAAAATCAAAAATACATGTCAAAAGTAGGAATAATATTATAAAGCACATTTCTGTCTTTTTTCTCACATTTAACACTGTTAGCACCCATAACGGAATATGGGTATACTTTGGCTTCATTTAAAAAAAAACAGAGGTAAATTCACAAACTCTTAATTTGGAGGGTAAAATCAAAATTAACGTACAAACTAGGAGCAAAAACACAATAGACCCTTTTTTAAATGGGGTACTCCCTCCTTCTGTTTTATTTGTTGCTCTAAGTGATTGTGAAAAGTTCTTTTTACTTGTCGTCAGTCGTCACAGCGCATCGTGAGAGTTTTTTTCTTTTTGCCCCTGACCGTAAATTGCCAGCTCAGCTTCCTCGCTCCGTCCTTTCTTCCTCGTCGTTTGTCCGGCCCAACTTCTTCCTCACTCTGTCGATTCATCATCACTGCGTGCCTGGCGCAGGATGCTCGACGTCCGGCGCAGCCCTTCGTTGTCCACCGCCCTCACACTTTCTGGTGCTCGCCCGCCGACTCTGCGACCTCGCCCTCGATCTATTCACCGCCGGCCTGCCGCGCCCCGAGCCGAGCTCGGCTTCCCCTCGCGCGCGGCCCCGAACTCTGACGAGGAGGAGATGACGGACCACAAGCGGATCTTGAAGCCCCGTAATGAAGTTGTCAAGATAACACACACCTGCCGCCGTTTCTGCTTGCGGATCTTGGAGGCCTGGATCCAGAAGGCGTAGAGATCATCGTGCTGGTCCGCGGCGAGATCGAGCTGCTCGACAGCAGCCGGCTGGTCGGCAGAGAGGTCGTGGAGCATATCAATTTGATAATCAGAGACGAGCTTCAAACTTTATGTCCTGACATTGTTACGAGTGCTTCTGCTTCTTGGATACCCATCTTTTGCCTCTTCCTGAAAGTTCAGCACATGGATATTTAAGGTATATGAGGACTCAGACCCAAATAAATTAATAGAAATACTTGGGGACAATACAAGCTTATGGCTTTCAGAGGAACAAGTACCAAAGTACTAGCTTTTCATTGCAAAGACATGTTGCATTAAACTGGAATAGTATGGTCCTTGCTACTGCTACATTCAGTAACAGATTAGTAAGATGGCTCATTCTGGTCTAAACAATACAGTAGCTAACTTGACTATAATGCACTCAAAAACATAAGGGACGGAGTATATATCACTAGAATCCCACTAACCTGTCAGACTGTAAATCATTTTGTCTGTACTTAATGATGATGACACATGAGCGATGATCTCAACACTATCATAAGTGATGATCTCAACACTATCATGTGCGATGATTCCAGTCATTGTTACAAAAACAGGTCATAGCTCAGCTGCAAAAGGCAATCAGAGAAATCAGGTCGACACCAACACAGCAGAACATTACCACAATAGTATCATATATTAAATATTTGAAAAAGTTCAAATGCAGAAATGTAGAACCAATTCAATCGTATCGATAAGGATGTCCAAGGGGATGTTGAGAATGTAATCATGACTTCACTGAGCTTGCGAACCAAACAATCTCCCTATGCTGTAAAAGAAGTGGCAACTATTGTTGACCATGGATTGAACACTGAAAGATATATAAACAATAGAACATTGTAAGATTAGTGTTGTTCCTGAGTGGAAATCTTTGTGTAGATAACATGAACAAGGACTAAGTGCGAACTGAAGTGAAACTATACTACACTAAACAAATAGAACAACTGGCGGTTGTGCACCTGATCAGGCCGACCCGTGCAATACATTGCAAGATTAAATTGCAAGAGTAACATTGACCATGTCCTGACAATGTTTCAAGTCCATGTACTGATATTTTATCGAAGTAATCGCATGAAAAATTTTGCATGCTTACGCAATTTTCCAGAAGGAAATCTATGGCATTAGGAGACTTACCATAGCTTCACGGGCTGTAAACCAGTCCTGGTGATCATATTGCATGTGCTTGTCAAGGAAATCTATGGCCTGCAGAAAAGAAAAGCTGAAGACTTGTTGATAGTGAAGAGCATCCCCTTGTGCGAGTAGCGCTTAGGTTGTGCCTCATATATCCCGACACGTGGGATGAACAATGGCATAATTGTGGTAATTCAGCAAAGCAAACCTCTGCAAAGAGCCAATTTCTTATCTAACCAACCTCTTCATTCAGAATTACACATGAACAGATGATTTTAGCATAAGTGGAACCTTCACTGAATCGACAGTTCTGTAGGTCGTTGATACCCTCTTTTGTTACATAGTTCTGGATGTAAAAAATGTTGGCAGTCATGACCATCACCGAGGGCCTGGGAGAAGTTTCGGGTTTTTAACACTTACCATAGGGCGACTCTAAATATTGGCAATGCTTGTTAGAATTAATAGACTTGGCACAATAGTAATTCAGAAATAATTCCTAGAAAATCTCAAAGGCCTATTAGAGCAAGAGTGGAAAGTGGAAGGGGAGCAACTCCTACATATAATGGAGGTTGTTCTTTCACTCATTGAGTGAGAGAGAACAGAAGAAGAGAGGGTTGACCCACGTGCGCTCCTCCTCCTACTCCTCGATCGCTCGCCTCGTCTCGCCCCGCACACGCGCGCGCATGTTAGTGTGAATTCGAGTCTCGAGCCAAATTCAAATTTTATATTTTTGCATAAAATTAAATTGGGCCTTGGACTTTTAGGCTTCCAAATTTTGGGCTTCCGAGACTGAGTCCAAGTCTTTGGAGACGGACGCGTCTACGACTGCAGAGTCGGATTGGATGTAGATCCTCCGGATCGCAACCGAACTGCCTTCGCGGGACTCTATAAATACGGGCATCGCGGCAGGGCAAATCATCTCGCGATCAGATCGTTCCCACTTTCACGTTCCTTGCACCGCCTTTTAGTCTACTCTATCCCAAACGCTGGCGTGCACCGACAATTGAGAGAGCAGGTCTCCGGAACCGCTCGCCCTTTGCAATCCTGCACCGGAAGAGGGCAAATAAGGTTTTTGGGAAGCTCTTCGCGCGACTGCTCGCGTTCTTCACCACATGTCGTTTACCGAAGAGATCGGACGCTGCGGCCCAACATCGACACCAACATTTGCAACAGTTGTTCGCGGTCAGATCTACAACAGTTTCTCCGACTTCAAATCGGTACTCGATATTACTCGTCCCGTGTGTCTACCGGTGTCGCTGCTATTTTCGCGTGTTTTTCCAAAATTTTTTAGTAAATTGTCTCGTATTTTTCTAACAATTATTGTTAGAATTAATGGGCTTGGCCCAATAGTAATTCAGAAATATTTTTTAGAAAATATCAAAGGCCTATAGAGCAAGAGAGGGTGGTGGTGTATGATTAGTCCCACATGAGAAGTGGAAGGGGAGCAATTCCTACATATAAGGGAGATTGTTTTTCCACTCATTGAGTGAGAGAGAACAGGAGAAGAGAGGGGTGGCCCACGCGCGCTCCTCCTCCTCCTCCTCCTTGATTGCTCGCTATGCCACGCAACACCCCACCTCACACATGCACGCGCACACGTGTGTTAGTGTGAATTCGAGCCTCGAGCCGAACCCAAATTTTATATTTTTGCAGAAAATTAAATTGGGCCTTGCGCTTTTGGGCTTCTGAGACTGAGTCCAAGTCGTCGGAGACGGACTCATCTACGACTGCACAGTCAGATCGGATGCAGATCCTCCGGATCGCAACTGAACCGCCTCTGCGGGACTCTATAAATACGGGCGTCCGCGGCAAGACAAATCATTCCACGATTAGATCGTTCTCACATTCGCGTTCCTTGCGGCGCCTTTTAGTCTACTCCACCCCGAGCGCCGGCGTGCATCGACTATCAGGAGAGCAGGTCTCCGGAACCGCCTGCCCTTGCGATCCTGCACTGGGAGAGAGTGAATAAGGTTTTTGGGAAGTGTTTCGCGCGACTGCTCACGTTCTTCACCATGGGTCGTCGACCGAAGAGATCGGGCGTGTCGGTACCCCACATACGGGGTATCCTCGCACACAGGCTGAAAGTGCATGGGTACGTTCAATGGCGCCACTTGTCCAGAAGGTGCCAGACCACGTCTTTCATTGAGTGCAGGATCCGACACTACCACGTGGACCACAAAGATGGGACCCGACTCCTCCGGTGGGATGGGTTTCCAAGATGCCACGTGTACGGGTGGGACCTCATCCTAATATAGGGGTGAGATCCGGCGCAACCACGTGGCTCGAAGCATCAGGCCAGACGCCTCCTGCAAAGAAGGGCTCCGAAGGTGTCACATACCCTAAAGAGCTCCTGAGCTGCCACATGCCCCGAAGGGATCCGAAGCTGCCACATGCCTCGAAGGGCTATGAAGCTGACACATGTCATGAAGAACCAAGTCTAGCCTCCCCTAGCGGAGTCCAGCCCCGAAGCTAGCACGTGTCCTACAACTCACCTTTGGCGGTGGGGTGCGGGAGTTAAAGGATGGTGCACCCCGTTTAAATCAAGCATTGAAGACAGACATCTACCTCCGACGGGTAACGCGGAGCACGCCAACGACCAGAGACCGCTACGCCCAATCACATCACAGTGAAGACACCCCATGCCTACCCTGCTCCGCCAAGTGGATAGCTTGCAGCGACCAGACAGATGGACGGGACATCTCCTGACACCATCGGCGTCTACGCGTGGCCACTAGCGACTGAGGCGGCAAGACGGCGAGTCTTCACTCCACAGTTAGAGGAAGATTATGCGATAAGCCTTAGATCCTTAGGATAAGATTGCTCTGTGGCCACCTGTCGGGCCCCGGACCCCACTTATAAGGCGTCTAGTCTTGTCTATATAAGGACCAGACCGCCACCGTTAAAAAGGATCCCCCATTCTACACACACACACACACACACACACACACACACACACACACACACACACACACACACACACACACACACACACACACACACACACACACACACACACACACACACACACACACACACACACACACACACACACACACACACACACACACACCAGCAATACAACCTCACCGTGGAGTAGGATGTTACACTCTTATGGCTCAAACCACATAAAAACCACAGTCTCACACTCTCATACGCGTGATCACTCGATAGAGGACTAAGCTCTACCAATCAAAGAACCTCTGCGGGCTGCTCCTTAGCAGATCCGGGGGAAGTGTCACATTAATACTTCGACATTTGGCGCGCCAGGTAGGGGCTTTTTCCTCAAAAAAGTTGTTGCACTTTCTTCGCAATGGTAAGCATCAAGCTAGCGAGCAGCAGCAAGATCACGCTGCAAAAGATTGACCACCAGGTCTGCGAAGATGTGAAGATTGAGTTCCAAAAGCCTGAACAGGTCGTTGAAATGGTACACACGGTTGAGAACCTTGCCCTCAATAGTGACTACGAGCATCGCAAAGCACCCCACGTCATTTGTGGGGGATCTTGGGAACCCGTGTCCCGGAATGCGGTGAAGACCCTGCGTCGAGCGGTAGCATCGCTGGATCCTACTGACGCTTCGCTGCTGCATCACAAATGGATGGTGACGCCAATCAACTTTGACACCTCTGATTGCCCTGAGAACATGGCAGGAGCCTGTCTACTGTCCCTCCTCGTCGCCCCACCATTGCCAACATCAAGTTCTACCATGTACTGATAAATGGCGGGGCCAACCTCAACCTCATCAGCCGTGCGACCTTCGACAAGCTAAAGATCCCTGTGTCCAAGCTCGCCCCGTAGAGATCATTCTCGGGGGTAGGGCCAGGGAAGATTATCTTGTACGATAATATCCAACTCCGGGTGATCCTCGGGATGCCCGAGAACTTCAGGACGAATAATATCATATTCAAAGTCGCGGAGGTCAGCTTCCCCTACAACGCGATCATCGGTAGGCCAGCCCTGTATCGATTCATGGATGTAGTCCACTACGGCTACCTCGTCCTCAAGATGCCGACTCCCTCCAGCGTCCTCAAGATCTGTGGAGATCGCGCAACAGTGGTGTCTGCTTTGGAGGAGCTCCAAGCACTAGCAGCAGCCCCAACACCTGCCCCGGGCAATGCTGGACCTAGTCAGCCTTCGCCGAGCTTGCGCGAGTGCGACTACGTTGCTGCACCACGGTTACATCCCTCCGACAACGACGATGTATCCATCAAAACTATCTAGATCGACTTCACTGCTGCCCAGACCACCCGCATTGTGGGTAGTCTAGATAGCAAGCAAGAATCAATGCTTATCGCCTTCCCGTGAGCTAATGTCGACGTGTTTGTCTGGCAACCGTCTCAGATACCCAACATCCCCAGGAAGGTGATCGAGCACCACTTGAAGATCTACCCCGATGCCTGACTGGCACTGCAGAGGCCACGAAAGCAGTCCATCGAGCGACAAAACTTCAACCACAAGGAGATCAAGAAGCTGCTGGATGCTGGATTCATTCGGGAAGTCCATCATCCCAGGTGGCTGGCCAATCCTGTCGTCATCCCCAAAGCTGGTGGGAAGCTTCGGATGTGCATCGACTACACCAACCTCAATGAGGCATGTCCTAAAGATCCTTTCCCTCTCCCTAGGATAGATCAAATCATAGATTCAACCTCGGGATGCGACTTGCTCTGCTTTCTAGACGCTTACTCAGGGTTCCACCAAATCCCCATGTCTAGAGAGGATGAAGAACATACCACATTTATAACTGTAGATGGCCTCTACTGCTATGTCTCCATGCCTTACGGTCCTAAGAATGCCCTCCCTACTTTTGTGCATGACATGCATAGAACATTTGGGGACCTCATTCAGGA
This sequence comes from Tuctoria greenei, assembly GCA_036927565.1. Taxonomy (NCBI): domain Eukaryota; kingdom Viridiplantae; phylum Streptophyta; class Magnoliopsida; order Poales; family Poaceae; genus Tuctoria; species Tuctoria greenei. The sequence continues at coordinate 38,907,026 of JAYESD010000003.1, read as the reverse complement.
CCTGGTAGAGGTGTACGTTGACAATATCGTTGTCAAAATCCAGTAGATGCCAAACATCATTGTTAGACAACCTTGCCCTAGTCTTCAATAGATTGCGGACCACACGCACAAAGCTTAACCCTGACAAGTGCGTGTTCAGAGTCAAAGCCGGGAAGTTCCTTGTTTTCTCGGTGTCACACTGAGGGATCAACCCAGAGAAGATCAAGGCGATAGAGCTGATGCGGCCTCAAACCCGCGTCAAGTACGTATAGAATCTCGCAGGTTGCTTGGCAGCGCTCAGCCGATTTATCTCTAGACTGGTTGAACGAGCCCTCCTGTCCTTCAAACTATTATGCCAGTCCAGACAATTCGTCTGGACAGAGAAAGTAGAAAAGGAGTTTCGCAAGCTGAAGCGACAACTCATGTCGCTGCCCATCATGGTGGCCCCAGAGTCCAGGGAGCCTCTGTACCTCTACATCGCTAGCCCAGGGCTTCAGTGCTCACCAAACCCCACTTGACACTCTTCTTCGACGGATCATCGCGGAAGCAAGGGGCTGGAGCCGGTGTAATGCTCACCTCCCCAATAGGGGAGCAGTCCAAGTACGCGGTGCGCCTTGACTTCAAGGCGACCAACAACATGGCGGAGTATGAAGCCGTCATCTTTGGACTGGCAGCTGCGCAGGGTCTCAGTGTCCAACAGATGCTAGTCAAGGGAGACTCCCAGGTGATCATAAAGCAAGTCTGGGGAGAATGCTGCTGCAATGATCCTCCTCAACTCACGACATACTTGCTGCACGTCAAGAAGTTAGAAGCTGGTTTTGAGGCTTTGGACCTCTGCCACATGCCGCACGTCGATAACTCTATCGTCGACGCCTTGTCAACTATGGTGTCCACTGGGGCTCTGGTTCCTGAAGGTGACTTCGGCAGGATATTAGTGCGACCAAACGCTAGGCCCGCAATGCCTAAAGAAGAAGGCGAGCCCAACACCTTGGAACTGGCGACCTCGACGACCCTGCAACCATGGGGCCCATCGAGGTTGTTGTGCATCATTAGGGACCTCAGATGTCGACCTCGCGACAAAGAAAGGTGGCATGCTACCATCCGAAATGCACGATATCGACAGGCGCTCCGGCGCTACCAGGAACGGTTCGTGCGAAGTAGAGAGCTCCAGACGGGCGATCTGGTGTTGCGACGAATACTTTATAGAGAAGGGGCACACAAACTCTACCCCAGCTGGGAGGGCCTTTTCCGAGTGACACAGGTATCCCGCCCCGGTTGCGTCCGCCTGGCCAAGGAAGAAGGATAGCCCCTCCCCAACCCTTAGAACATAGAGCACCTACGTAAGTTCTATCCCTAAGCATAATAGTTAGACAATGTAGGGTGTCATGGTGCCAAGGAATGGCACTTAGGACAACCAAGCTCTGCGGGGGGGGGGGGGGGGGGGGGGGGACAGGTCCAGAGTGTTCAACCGTTTAGCTTGGTACTGTACTCTAAGCATGAACACTCTGCCTCCCTTACCAACCGGAGTGGGTCGTTGCCTTATTGTAAAGCCAGTCTCCTCCTATGAATGCCAATTTGAAAGAATCACTGTCTTACCCTATGTTTTCTCTTGTCTTCACCTAATTATCTGTTAATTTTGTGATCAGTCAAACTAGTCTCATTTTTTGTATATTATCTTCATATATCTGGTGAATTTTTTCTCTATATCACCCCTGGTGGAGTTATGCAACCCTGCTGATGGTGGACTTGTTTGAGATACCTGCATGATGTTTCAGGATCTCGCGGCTGCCCTCTTACTTGGGGCTTTGTGGTGCCAAATGGTCCCCCATGAAAGTCCTACGCCGAGCTGGAGGTCCAGAGCGCGCAACCTGCTTAGCCTGATCCTGTACCCTAAGCATGTGCGCTTTGCCTCGCAGTGCTACGGCTAAGTACTGAGGGCAAGGAAGTTCACACCCTAAGTAAGGCGGGAGCTAGATCCCGGGCGCTAACGCACTGAATTACCCAAACCCCGCGTACCAGCCCAGGACTGTAAGACACGGCAAAACTAAAGAGTAGGGAAAGATCGTCGTCGAGCAAAAAATATGCCCCCCTGTTGTGTGTGCAGGACATACAAAGTAGGTCAATTCAGGCACAATCAGCAGCAGCATCGGCGAGGTACACATCACCCATGGGGCCCGCTGTCGACATTCCTACATGTTGATGGTTGATGACGCCAGAGCATCTAGCTCCAACACCTCCCAGAAAGCCTGCCTTCGATGCTATTCTACATAATGGCAACAAGTGCTGATTTGTGAATACGCTTCCTCATCCCGCCTTTGTTGCTAACAAGGTTTCTTTGGTTTCCTACCATCCAAGGGGCCTGTTGTCGACATCTCTACAACGATCGTGGGCGACGCAGGAGCATCCAACCCCGACACCTCCCAAGGGACCTGCGATCGATGACTCAGCGATGATGGTGGGAGATGCTAGAGCAGCCAGCTCCGGTACCTCCCGAGGGGCCTGCCGTCGACGTCTCTGCGACGGTGGTGGGGGATGCCGGATCAGCCAGCTCCTGTACCTCCCAGGCGGCCTACCGTCGACATATCTACGACGATGGTGGGCGATGCCGGAGCAGCCAGCCCTGGCACCACCCAAGGGGCCTGCCGTCGATGCCTTTGCGATGATGGTGGGAGACGCTAGAGCAGCCAACTCCAGCACCTCCCAGGGGACCTGCCGTCGATGACTCTGATAAAGCTTGGCACCAGGGGCCCCACTGAAGCCATCCACTCAAACTCCCCCGCTCCGCTGGGGGCCCGTCGAAGACGTCCTACGATCAAGTGGTAGGTGTGCCCAGCCACCCGTCCACACCTAGCAGGGGGCCTCTAAGGGGGTTCCATAGGCAGGACGTCAACTGACAACAAGATTGGCCATGTCAAATATGCAATCGTTGGTTCCTCAAAAACTAACGAACTCGACAAAATTCCCCAAGCCCTTACACAATTAAGGACTTTGAGCGACAGAAGGAGAAGCACAAGATAAGCCAACAAGCAAAACATGAATTGAAATTCATTAACATTTATTTGTACAAAGGGGCCATCCCCGATTACAAGGTGCTCCGCCTGGGGACTGCCGGTCTCAACTCCGCCAGAACGAAGAGGCCACCTGCTTGGCAAGGTCCTGGACTTCGGCCCTCGCCTCCTCCTCGCACTCATCGAAGGGGCCTTTCTCTACTGATTCTAGCAGGATCTTTGGGTACCAGCTCCGGAAGCACACTAAGACATGGGAGGCCACTTGCTCCGCCTGCTCCCTTCCTTCGACCTCCAGCCGCCTCGCAAGGACGATGTTCACCGACCCGAACGTCGAGTAGAAATAGTCCAAAGCTGGGAGCAGCTCGACCACCCCATGAGAAGGCTCCGTGCGGCATGGTACCAAGTCTGATGGGTTCCAACACTACCCCGACATGGGCCAGGAAGTCCCGGATCCCTTGTGCCCCGGCCGCACGGGAGGCCTGGAGGTGAAAGTGCATCTAGGCACCCCCGGTGGGTTTTGGTTGATTAATGACAAACAAATGAGATCCTAACAAAATTATCGAGATGAGAACATGTTTCAAGAGATGAGAAAAAATTACAAAAAGGAAGGAGAAGGAGTATACAAAAGAAAAAGCGCTCAAGATTTGAAAATAGTATATTTAATTTGTTAGGAGTCTGTTGGAGAAACACATCCCAAGAGCTCAAGTGACAAGATCGCACTCACTGCACAAGTTTTAGAAATAACTTACTAGTCCGATAATGACCGGACTAGTCTGAAATCTCTCTGGATAAAAACAGACAAGTCCTCTAGGTGCGGAATTGTCCGTAGGTCTTCACGTTTTGCACAAAAGCGGACTAGTCCGATATTGACCGGACTAGTCTGAAAATTCTCTGGGTAGAAAACGGACAAGTCCCCCAAGTGCGGACTTGTCCTCAGTTCTTCACATTTGCACCAGAATGGACAAGTACAATAATCACCGGACTAGTCCGAAAATTCTCTGAGAAAGAAATGGACTAGTCCACACCTTAACAGACTAGTCCGGTACCCTCAACACTTAGGGTTTTTCTCACACGCACACTGGACTAGTACGGTGTCCGACAACGGACTAGTCCACACTTTGCAAAATCTAACAGTAACTTTTGGAAACCCTTGTATAAATATAGGTACACAACCATGTAACCCTAACTCTCAAACCCCTGCACCGTCACACCTCCCAAGAGCATAAAAACACCTCTCTTCACTCATTCTAAACCAAAAAGGATCAAATCTTTGAGGATTAGGGATTAGATAAAGGAGAGAATTCGTTCTTCACGATCTTGAGCTCTTGGGTTTGATCTCTTGCACACTCTCATTGAGTATTGTACATCTTTTGAGTGTGTTTGGTGGTGTTCATTCGCTGTAATCTTTGGGGAGCCCTCAACTTGTGAGAAGGCCCCTTGATCGAGTTATTTACCCCTGTGTGTTTCAACGAGGGAAGGGTTAGTGAAGACCTGGTCCTCCGTGGACTCCTCAACAGGGACGTAGATTCCTTCGTGGAATCAAACCTCGAGATAAAATCTTGTCTCACGTGTTCTTGTTCTATTTTTGATCACATTTTAGGGTTTGCAAATTCTTGTTTAATCTTCATTGAAACATTGTATTAAACTTGATAGTTGCAATCTCTTACTTCATAATCACAATATATTTATGTTGTCAGTTGCTTTCCGCTGCATAGAATACTAGAAGAAGAATTAAAAATTTACTTGTCTTTTAAGTGCGCATATACCGGACTAGTCCGCACCGTAACGGACTAGTCCGACCTTCTTGTATTTGATCTCTTTGCTAAGTGTTTCAGGGATCGATAAAAATTCAAGAAGCCTATTCACCTCTCTCTAGGCTACATTCAATTGGTATCAGAGCCAAACTCTTCAAAAGAGAATCATCGCTCGAAGAGATGTTGTCGGAAATCAAGGGTGAAAACAAGGGCATCAACCATGAAAAGGGTGATGATGAAGGAAACCAAAAAGTAGAGAAACTCCTCAATGCCATTCAAGACTATGAGGATGATGATGAGAAGATGATTCAACTCAAGGCTCTTATGCGGAAGAAGGCACTCTCCCCAAAAGGGAAGAAGATTGAAGAAAAGAAGCAAAAAGGGAGTAGTCAACAGACTACTCCCGATATCATTTTAACGATGAGCGCTTAAATTCTAATAGTCATTGCTTGTCAATTCCTTTAGGCAAAGCACCATACTTTGATGGAAATAATTATTCAACATGGAGACAGAACATGAAAATACACCTTATCTCTCTTAACTCAAGTTTTTGGCATATAGTGTGTACAGGGCTAGATATTCCCGATGATGATGAAGAACTAACTCCGGATCAAGAGCAAGCTATTCATAGAAATGCTCAAGCCGCCTCTATGATCACCTCATCATTGAGCCGAGATGAGTTCACCAAAGTGGATGGACTTGAAGTTGCCAAGGAAATTTGGGACACTCTCAAAACCGCACATGAAGGTGATAGTCATGTACGTGAAGCTAAAATTGAGATGATTGTAGGTGAATTGGAAGATTTGCTATCGAAGAAGGTGAATCACCCCAAGAAATGTACAATTGACTGAAATCTCTCATCAACAATGTCCGAGCCTATGGTAGCAAGAAGTGGACGGATCATGAAGTGTTCAAATTGATTCTTACAACATTTATGCCTCGAAACTTGACACTATGCTCCATGATTAGAGAAAGTCCCGGGTTTCGCAAAATGTCCCTGGACGGACTTCTTGGCAAAATCATCAACTTCGAAATTATGGAGACGGAAGCCAAGCATGTAAAGGAACTTGCCAATCTTACCTTGACAAAGAAGAGAGGAGTTGCTCTAAAGGCAACATGCAAGCCTGCATCAAAAGAAACTCAAGAAGATCTTGACGAAGACAATGGTGATGATGAAAGCGCTGATGTCGATGAAGACGACATGATCTTGCTCATCAAAAACTTCAAGAAAATGATGAGAAGAAGAAAGAGTGGCAGTTCAAGTGAAGGAACACATAAGGACATGCAAAGATCCAGGATGAGACGCGCATGCTATAATTGTGGAGAATATGATCATTTCATAGTGGATTGCCCACATGAAGACAATAAGAGGAAGAGTAAAGACAACAAGCCTCAACAAAAGAAAATATTCCAGAAAAAGAAGCAATATGGACAAGCACATCTAGGGAAGGAGTGAGACTCCAATGACAAGTCCTTGTCTAAAAAAGAAGAGGAGATGACCACTATAGCTATCAAGAAGCCTACCATGAGGTCCACTCTCTTCCCAACCATGGGAGCATGGAAGGACTCCAACCACATATGCCTAATGGCGAAGGAAGGAAAAAGAAAGGTTAAAACCAAATCTTCCTCCTCGCATTCTGTTACTAGTGATGTTGATAATTCTAGTGATGATGAAGAGATGCTTAGAGGTTTACATAAAAATATTGTAGCTAAAATAAAAATTCTAATGGATGAGATTGTTGATAAAGAGGAGCTAGTCAATCGCCAAGAATATATGATCATTCTCCAAAAGGAGAAATATCTTGAGATTGAAAAGCTTCTTGAGCTTGAAAAGGAGCAAAGTAAATCACTTGAACTTGAGTTAGCTTCAAGCAAGGATACTTGTTTGAAGATAAAAGACTCAAACATCGCTATCAAGGATGAACTTGCTAACTTAACCAAAGTTAACAAGATCCTTGAGATGCAAGTTGAGTCACTCAAGCAAAGTGGTTCTTCATCCTCTTTAAGCTCACCTTCTCAAGATATTGAATCTAAAACTGTCATAACTTGTACATGTGCTAAAAGTGACACTAACTTGATAGAAAAGTCAAACTTGACAAATGACAAGCACCCCTCCCAAAGTGACATGTTTGACAAGGAGAAGGTCAAGTATGCACCTAGTGCATACTTGATCACAAGAACTCCTAATGTTAAACATGGAATTGATTATTCTCATGGTGAAAGGCAAAAAGCTAGAAGCCACAAGAATGACATGGATCACATTGTTTTTGTCAAGGGAAACTCTTCCCAAGTTGTAAAACATAATAATGTTGATAAATTTAACATTGTGAACTTTATGAACAAAAAATTTTGTTTAGAACTTTTGATGCTTCATATGTGCTTATGAAAAATAGTTTTGAAAAAGTTCATGTTAAATATGTTGGGCCGCGCCATGAGAACACCAAGTCTCGTGTGTGGGTGCCCAAGTCACTTGTCACTAACCTCAAAGGACTCAATCAAGCTTGGGTACCTAAGACCAAAGCATAATTTCTTTTTGTAGGCATATGCATCCGGTGGAACAAAATGGGTGCTAGATAGTGGATGCAGAAATCACAAGACCGGAGAAAGAAAAATGTTCATGGAGTACGAACAAAATGAAGATTCAAGTGAAGACATCTATTTTGGTGATAATAGTCAAGGAAGGGTGCTAGGTACCGGTAAAATAGCAATCTCATCACAACATACACTTTGCCATGTTTTACATGTTGATTCCTTAGATTATAACCTCTTGTCCATATCTCAACTATGTGACAAAGGTTATAATTGCTTATTCACTAATGAGGGTGTGACCATATCTAGAAGGCGTGATAACTCTATTGCATTCAAGGGTGTGTTAAAGGGAAAACTTTATCTAGTTGATTTGAACAAAGATAAATCCGAATTTGACACATGCTTGATTGTAAAGACTAACATGGGTTGGATATGGCATAGATGGCTAGCACATGTTGGTATGAGGAATCTACAAAAACTTCTAAAAGGCGATCACATTCGAGGTTTGAAGGATGTTGTTTTAGAAAAACAGGCCTTGTAGCACGTGCCAAGCCGGGAAGCAAGTAGGAGCACCCCATCCCGTGAAGAATGTCATGACTACAACAAGACCGCTTGAGCTCCTCCACATGGACCTATTTGGTTCAATTACTTACATAAGCATCGACGATAATAAATATAGTTTAGTCATTGTCTATGATTTTTCACGCTTCATGTGGATTTTCTTTTTGCATGATAATACAAAAAATCAAGGAACACTCAAGAAGTTTCTCAGGCGAGCTCAAAATGAATTCTCATTGACGATCAAGAACATACAAAGTGACAATGGAACATAGTTCAAGAATACTCAAGTTGAGGAGTATCTAGATGAAGAAGGAATAAAGCACGAATTTTCAACACCCTACTTTCCTCAACAATACAGAGTAGCTGAAAGGAAGAACCAAACACTCATTGAGATGGCAAGGACAATGCTCGATGAATACAAGACTTCATATCAGTTTTGGGCAGAAGCGGTTAACATCGCTTGTCACACTATAAACCGACTATACCTTCATCGTTTACTCAAGAAAACCTCATATGATTTACTCACCGGTAACAAACCAAATATTTCATACTTTCGAGTTTTTGGTTCAAAATGTTATATTCTAAACAAGAAGCCTAGGACCTCGAAGTTTGCTTCAAAGTACGATGAAGGTTTCTTGCTTGGCTATGATTCGAACTCCTATGCTTATCGTGTCATCAACAAAGTCTCTGGACTTGTTGAAGTAGCACGTGACGTAGTGTTCGATAAAACTAATGGCTCTCAAGTAGAGCAAGTTGATAAGTGTGTGCTAGATCAAGGAGAAGCTCCATGTCAAGCGTTGAGAAGGATGACACTTGGCAATATTCGACCACAAGCATCACCTCGAAATCTGAGTGAAGAAAATGAACCACAAACGAAGGAAAATGATCAAGGGGGAGCCTCCACACCGGATCAACCTCAAGGAGATCAAGATGATCAAAACAATAATGAGGGCAACCATCCAAGGGGAGACAAAGAATATGATGATCAGGAAAATTCAAGATCACAAGTGCCACATCCAAGAGTACACCAAAGCATACAAAGAGATCACCCCGTCGACAAAATAATTGGTGACATCCAAAAGGGAGTGATAACTGAATCTCATATAGCTTATTTATGTGAATACTATTCTTTTGTATCCTCTTTAGAACCATACAGGGTTGAAGACGCACTAATAGATCCTGACTAGGTGATGGCGATGCAAGAAGAATTGAACAACTTCAAGAAGTATGGGAACTTGTTGAAAGACCCAAGTCCAACATCGTCGACACTAAATGGGTTTTCCGTAACAAGAAATACAAACATGGAGTGGTAACAAGAAACAATGCACAACTTGTGGCCAAAGGTTACTCACAAGTCGAAGGTTTGGATTTCTACGAGACTTTTGCTCCCGTAGCTAGGCTTGAATCAATTCGTATATTACTTGCATATGCTACTCACCATGATTTGAAGCTGTATCAAATGGACGTCAAAAGCGCCTTCCTCAATGGACCAATCAAGGAGGAGGTGTGCGTGGAGCAACCCCTGGGTTTGAAGATCTAGAGTACCCCGACCATGTATTCAAACTACGTAAGGCTCTTTATGGCCTCAAACAAGCTCCTAGAGCCTGGTATGAGTGCCTTAGAGATTTTCTAGTTGAAAATGGCTTCAAAATTGGTAAAGCAGATTACACCTTGTTTACCAAGCACTTTGATGATGATCTATTTATTTGTCAAATCTATGTTATTGATATCATATTTGGTTCAACTAATAAATCTTTTTGTCAAGAGTTTAGTAAAATCATGACAGATAGGTTCAAGCTGTCCATGATGGGAGAGTTGAGATACCTTTTGGGATTCCAAGTGAAAAAACTAAAGGAGGGAATGTTCATAAGCCAAATAAAGTACACCCAGGACATTCTCAAGAAATTTGGCATGGACAAAGCGAAAACCATAAAGACTCCCATGGTGACAAATGGACACTTAGACCTTAATGAAGATGGACCTAATGTGGATCAAAAGGTATATCGCTCCATGATTGGCTCTCTACTTTATTTATGTGCATCTAGGCCTGATATCATGTTGAGTGTATGTATGTGTGCAAGATTTCAAGCCAATCCTAAGGAATGTCATTTGACAACTGTAAAAAGGATCTTGCGATACTTAGTTCATACACCCAACCTAGGCTTTTAGTATCCTAAAGGTTCAAAGTTCAACCTCATTGGATACTCCGATGTAGATTATGCCGGATGCAAGGTGGATAGAAAAAGTACCTCAAGAACTTGCCAATTCTTGGGTAGATCCCTAGTTTCTTGGTCCTCCAAGAAACAAATCTCCATTGCCTTGTCCACAACTGAAGCGGAGTATGTTGCGGCTGGGAGTTGTTGTGCACAACTCCTTTGGATGCGAAAAACTCTAAGGGACTACGGTTACAATATGAACCATATTCCGCTCGTTTGTGATAGTGCGATTAAAATTGCACATAATCCTGTAGAGCACTCTAGGACCAAACACATTGATATCCGACATCATTTTTTGAGAGACCATTCAATCAAAGGAGACATAGCTATTTCCCATGTCAAAACTGAGAAACAACTAGCCGATATCTTCACCAAGCCATTTGATGAAAAACAATTTTGTGAGCTTTGAAATGAACTAAATATCCTTGAAGCTCGGAACGTGGCTTGGAATCTTGCATATCTGAATGCTGACTTCTTCAAAATCATGATTTTTTGAAGAAAACTCATCTTTCCTTGATTTTTCCTAAGAACTATGCTAATTATTAGATCTTGATGAATTATGGTCATAGCTTGATTGTTGAGTGTTTACTGACCATGGACTTGCCCGTGGTTACCCCGGACTAGTCCGCACAATGCAAACAAGTCCGCTTTGTGTCCGCAGGACCGGACTAGTCCGGCGTGACCACGAACTAGTCCGGTATCCCAACGCCTTAACCTCTTAGGCATGTGCAAATTATTCTTCTTCCTCCTCGCAACTTCCCTCGTCTTCTCTCTCCTCACTCAAGGGCCCCAAGGTGATTTTGCAAGTTCTCCATCAAATCTTCACATATTTCCGAGGAAATCAATCTCCATTGCAAGGGGATCGAAGACCCTGGATTAATCCGCATTGAAAATGCTCCAAACCCTTTGGATCAAAGGATTTGGTAATTGTCTCACCAAACCCTAACTATTCAATTTTCCTTGGCATTGCTCAATAAGTTTGATTCCTATTGCCCATACATATTTTCTTGATGCATTCCAACTACACGTTGTCACTGTTACACTCTTGTATTGAGAAAATCCGAAATTAGTTTTAGCTAGGGTTTGAACAGCGCACAACGGACTAGTCCGTTATCTGTGCGGACAAGTCCGGTTATCCGGACTTGTCCACACATGGGATACAGACAAGTACGGTGTGTTGCTGATTAAATCCCTAGCTTATCCTCTCTTAATGCATTTCTTTTCACCGATTCTTAACAATGGCATATATCTCCTCTGTCACAGAAAATGTCGACCTCCTCAAATGAGAATATCTCCAACTACGAGGCCGAAATGGATCAAGAGATATTGCCTCGTGCTACGGAGGATCGTACCAAGAAAAGGCAAGATCGTCATGCTTACTCTTCACCCGCTCCACCTCGGGTGCAGCTAAAGGTCCCAGCAAAGAAACCATCTACAAAGGGTAAAGAAGTGGTTGGATCTAGCTCGACAGCTCCACGCCAAACTAAGGACAAAGGAAAGGGATTTGCCTCTGGCCCGATTGGTCCTTTGAAGATGGCACCTCCAAGACAAGGGAATAGGAATTCCTCATAGGAGAGATTCATTAGAAAGGGCAACGATGTTGCCTAGAAGTTCAGGCAAGTTGACGCTTACAGCAGTGGGAAGGTAGCTGTTGATCCGAGGTCTTGGAGTAATTTCCACTCGGATTACTACAACATTGTCTACCTCAACATGAAGACCCTAGTTGTCGAAGCGTACGAACGACACTTCCCCCGGTACTACTAAATTGTAGCCTGCGGAGTTCTTGTGTCAGTTTGGGCGCGCGAAGATCTTAAACAAGATGATGACATAGATGATTTACGTGGTTCGGGCCGCCTGAGCGTAATACCCTACTCCACGGGGTGTGTGTGTGTTGTATTGAGGATTTATAGATAATTGCGTGAGTATGAGCTTGGTTGTTTTGTACCGTGCATCACATCCCTTTATAGATCAAGGGATGGCTGTTACATGGGTTGCCTAGCCTGACATGTGGCCCCAACAGTTATTCTTGCCTAATACACAATTAAGTGTGTTTAAGCACCCTAATAATGTGGTAACGCCACGATTAAGGCGCTTTATCAGTATTAAGGGTCTTCTGATCATGCGCTATTAATATTGCATTAATGGCACATAATCATGCCTTGTAACTATAGCAATAAGTGTCCTTTGAATGCTTATGCCATTGGAGATCCGTCTATATTTCTGTTGGTAGCGTAGGTCCGGAGGCTTAACATGTGGCGGCTCTGGAGCTTTCCTTCGCGGGAAGGTAGGTCCGGAGCTGCTATACACGTGGAGGCACCAGAGCTTCCTTCTAATGGGGGTTAGGTTCGGGATCACTAGACACGTCTTAAGCGCGGAGCTTCCCTATGTAGGGATTTTAGCTCCAGTCTTATACTACACGTGGTAATGCTGGGGCTACCCATATGAAGGAGGTGGGTCCAGTGTCGTGTGACACGTGGGGTCTGCGGAGGTCTTCAACTTTGACAGGTGGAACACCTTTGCACTTCTTGCGGTATCATGGGGTACCCGGTACGCAGGGTACCGACAGTGGCCCCCGAGCCCACCTCTGGGAGAAATACTTTGGGTTAAGTTATTCTACGAGAGGTGGGGCCATCCTTGATTCCTGCGCTGCAACTTCAAAGGTTTTATGATGTACCGTTGGGGCGATGGTCCGGGGTTGAACCCTCGCCACATGGCTTGTTTTGAATGCGGTAGATGAGATCTTTGAGTGCGGATCTCACGCATTTGAAGGTCGCCAGTTCCCAATACGAAAACCGTATCAGTTCTGAGTGCTTTGTCAGACTGCCGCCCTCGGGCTTCCCGCTGCCAATCATGACAACGGTTCGCCTAGGGTAATAACCTCGACTTCTTTGTAGGGGTGGCCCCAGGACCATTCATCATTTATGGGGTAGATTCTTTGTAATGTGGACTTGCTCTCGTTGCGGTTTCCATCCAAGTGTCGTGGAGACTTACTTAAGAAGGAAAGTCTGCACGGTTTGAGGACTCTTTATGCTTTCGATCAAACTCGCGCTCAAAGCCTCCCAAACTTTGCCTAGCTTTCTCCTCTTTCACTCCATTTTGCCGTGATGGAGTTAGGTCTTCGCAAAAGCCGCATCCAGAGCAAGGACAATCTGGTGAAGGTTCAGACCTTCATGAGATGGTCCAGCGACTCCTTCAACCACTTGGTTCGTGCTGGCAAGCTCCCCTTGAAGAAGGAGCACCATAGTGAGATGGTGTACTTCTCGACGTACGCCATGGTGGGACTGATGTAACCTTTTTCAAGTTTCATCCTGATGCTGCTGGACTTCTACGGCCTTCAACTGCATCATCTCGGCCCCCACTCCCTCCTGCTGGTGGCGACTTTCATCCACTTCTGCGAGATGTGGGTGGGCATGCCTCCCTGCGTCGAACTGTTCCGGACCTTCTTCACGGCCCATACGACCAGCAAGGGGACAAAGTTGCTTGGCTTTTATTACTTCGTGAAGCGCAAGAACTGCCCCTTCAAGTACCTGAAGTCATTCCCCTCTGGCAAATGGGATGACTGGAAGAAGGATTGGATCGTCATTGCAGTGGAGGAGCACGACAAGTTGGAGCTGCCCCAAGGACTCCCCAACATCGACACTGATGCCTCGAATGTAGTTCCAAAGCTGTCAGATGCATTCAAGCCTGCCCTGGCCAGAATCCAAGAATGTGTGGAGGTATAGGTGGCCAACGGGCCGTGCCGGGCCAGCCTAGCCCGAGCCCGGCTGGGCTCATGCCTAAAAAAATTGGGCCCGACACGGCCCGGCCCACGGGTCGGGGGTCCAGGCCCAGGCACGGCCCAAATCCATTTTAATCGTGTCGAGTCATGCCGGGCCATACCGGGCCGTGCCGGGTCGGGCCGGCCCGTAGACAATTTTAGTTAAAAATATAATAAAATTACCAAAAAATCACTATTCGGGCCTAAACGGGCCATGCTGAGCCAGGCCGATCGTGCTGGGCCTAATCGGGACGTGCCGGCAAGCCCGACGGGCCGAGATCCAGGCCCGGGCACGGCCCGTGTCGTGCCTCGGGCCGGCCCGGGCCTGATTTTTTCGGGCCGGGTCGTGCTCGTGCTGGGCCATTTTTGTCGTGCTTCGGGCTGGCCCGTTTGGCCCGGCCCATTTGGCCACCTCTATGTGGAGGGTGGAGTGACCCCCCAGATGGTCTTCGGAAATTTCTTGGTGAACAGGTGGGCTTTGCTGAGGAGAAGGGAGAAGCTCGCCTGGGCTTTCAACAGTGTGATGGATGATGATTGAATTGAAACCGGTTTGAAATCCAACTTGGATGATGAAGCTTTGAAGCTCCATCTCAAGAAATTTCAGCATAGGTCTATTGCCGATGATGCCCTAGCTCCGCCGGCTGTTTCCTGCCTCTAAACATGATTCTAGAGATCAGCAGGGAGCTCCAGAGGAAGATGCTGGCGCTAGATGACCTCGGTGAAGTGGAGAAGCGCAAGGCTTCCAAGGTTGTTATTCCCAGAGCTTCTGAGGAGGTGATCGCCCCTACCCCGAGCCAAAAAGTTGATGATGTCGGCAAGGGTAAGGGCAAGGAGCGAGCCAAATCTTCAAGCTGGAAGAGGAAGCTGCAACATGATGATGGGAGCTCCGTCAGGTCTGCTCCATCTACAGCTGCCCCTTCTCCCCGGTGAGGGAGATCTTCTGCGGCGACACCTCCTCCGGTGCAAGCGTCCTCGAGAGGCGCCAGTTCCATACAGTCGACTCCGGTCCCGCCGCCAGCTACGGGCTCCAGGTCTGGTAGTACTTCCCAGCCAAGGAAGGCCTCAGTTGGGGTAACATCGACAACGGTGGCAGGCCCCGGGCATCATTCTCAAGCTCCCACCGTGCCAACTATGGCAGGTTCCGGCTCTGAGCCTCTGGTGAAGAAGTTCCGTGCCGATTGGAGCGATAGATTTCCAAGGTAAGCTTTGCTTTTTCACCTTGATTTGTCATTATTATTTTTGTCATGTTTTGAATCTTCCAATTTTTTAATTGCAGGGCATCAAAAGCTCCGACCTATGTTGCAGTGGTCGAAACAGTGCGGGAGGAAACTCCAGCACCAACCCTTGCGTCTCCCCAAGTGGTGGTTAAGGTCACAGCAGCTCTGGCGCCAGCTGTCGTGGATCTAGATCTAGAGTCGACACCAGAGACTTCCGTGGTAGCGTCGGACCACGGGGGATACATACATGAAGATGCTCCAGAAGCGGCAACACCAGCAACTGAAGCTCCGGCGCCGGACGCGGAGATGGTGGAAGCTCCAACTTCAGAACCGTAGGTGACCGAGGCTCCGGTCGCTGTGCAAGAAGTTTTTCTTGAGCCGGCAGGCGAGTCGATGGTGCCAGAAGCTCTGGCCCCTGAGCTGGAGGTTGTTGATGCCTCGGTAACCGAGTCGTTGGGACTTGAAGTTCCAGCCCTTGAGCCGGAAGTTGTTGAAGCTCCGACTGCCGAGCCAGAGATGGTTGATGTACTGGCGTCCAAGCTGGTGGTAGAAGTGGCTTCGGGTGAAGCTCTAAGAACCGCCCCAGAATTAACTGCTCTGGAGGTGCCTATTCCCGAGGCAGAACACCATGAAGAGGCGACGACAGACTCTCCATCCGCGAAGCCAGCAATTGATGTTCCTGCGGCAGGAACTTCGGCGTAAGCCCCAAGGGTAGAAGTTCCCCCAGTGGGTTCTTCCTCAGCTGCTGCCGAAGAGCTCCCGGAGGGCGGCCCCAGAGCCGTAGAAGCTCGGGGAACCACGCTTGTGGCGTGGGACCCTATTTTTTTTCTTGAAGACCCCTTGGAACCAGCGGAGGTGACCCCAGCAGGTCCGGAGCCTATTCCTTTGGCGTTGTCTATTGACAATGCCTGCTCAAGCCTCCGATAAGTCCAGCTCACCTTCGACCACGACAGCAAGGTCCTCAAAGAAGAGCGTCACACCTTGAGGCGCTGGCACAACAGGCTTCACTTCGAGACCAAGCTGGTGCAGACAAGGCTTGCGGACCAAAAGGAGTGGGTCGAGAAGGAAAAGGCCCGACTGGAATATTGGGGCAAATTACTGGAGGAGAAGGAAGCCGCCATCAGGGCTCTCAACACTAATTCTCGGGAGATTCTCGAGCTTGCCAAGGAAAGGAGTGATGTTGCTGACGAGCATCACGACAACCTCAATGAATTAAATGAGGTTCTCCTGAAGCGTCGAGCAGACCTTGATGCAAGAGAAGAGAAGCTCCTGGAATAGTAGGAGAATGTTTTAAAAAGGGAGGAAGAGCTCGGTCAGAAGCCAACTCTGGCTGAGCAAAATTTGGCAGATCGCTCTAAGAAGTTTGATCTGTGGAGTAAGGAGGAGGGGGAGGAAAAGTACTGGTAACTGGGGCAGGAGCTCTCGAAAAGAGAAGCTGATGTTGCCACTAGAAAAGGGAAAGTAAGTGGCATGGAGAAGGACCTGGCCGAACGGCGAAACCGCATCCACCTCCGAGAGATGGAGCTAGCCGACTGCGAAAAGCAAGTAGCTGAGAGTATGCAGCAACATGCTAAAGAGGTTGAGCGCCTCGCTCGGGAAAGTTCTGAACTAGCAGTCACTCGGAGGTCATTGGAAGAGCTACGGAGCTCGAGGGAAACTAAATCCCTGCTGGTGTAGGATTTCCTGGGGCGTGTGGATAGAGCTCTGGTGCCTCTTGGTTTCAGTCCTATACGTCCAAAGAACCCAACGCAGGAGCTGGACTAGACACTGGTGGCACTTGGCTCCGCTCGCAGTAAACTCGATGCAATGAGTGATGTCATCGCCGACCAGCTGGAGACAGAGGGAAAATCTCTGGCCAAGAACGTCGCCGAGTATGTCTTGGCGTGTTACAAAAGCCGAGGCCCCCAATTTTCTCTTGATCCGGCCTTCAAAGGACTCATTGCCAAAGAGGAGGATGCCGCCAAGGCTAGCGTCCAAGAAGCTGCTGAGAAGGTTGCCTCGTTTTTCTGCTGGATTTAGATCCTTCAGTAATTAGGACCTTTTCCTTTTGCCTTTTGCTTGAAACCCTGATTTTGTAATCCAATACTTTGAATGAATGAAATCCACTGTTTCTGCAATGAATTGCATTTTGTTGTCCTTGTCTGTTGTCCTTGTCTTCAATAGACTATCCTTTATCTTGTTTGCCACCTGGTAGATGTAAACAATTTGATTGTGAACATGTACCAAAAGGATTTGACGATGTGTTGATGACTTGGACTCTTCAAACTTGTAGCTTTTAGGTCTGAAGTTTATTTTTGACTTCTCCAAGGAGCTTTTGTAGCATCGATGGCGGCCCCCCTGGGGTTGTCGGGGCTTGGTAGATCCGACGGCACCCACTGTCAACGCGTAGAACGTCGACGGCAGGCCCCCTGGGGTTGTCGGAGCTTGATAGGTCCGACGACACCCACTGTCAACGCGTAGAACGTCGACAGCGAGCCCCCTGGGGTTGTTGGAGCTTGATAGGTCCGACAACACCCACTATCAACGCGTAGAACGTTGACGGCGGGGCCCCTGGGGTTGACAGAGCTTGATAGGTCCGACAATACTCACCATCAATCGTAAATAACGTTGATGGTGATCCCCTGGGGTGGTTATGCCATTTTCACTTGAATCATACTTTATGTCAACGTCTGACCCTCATGGGAGTTGCCGGAGCTTGTTAGCTCTGGCGGCGCCCACTTTCAACATTCGAAAACGTCGGCGGCGGGCCCCCTTGGAGGTTTTCAGAGCTTAATAGCTCCGGCATCGTCCACCATCACTGGGTTTTTTGTTTTTCCTGTACATTAAAGACAAGAAAAAGAGTAAAACTCGTCCTCTTATCTATAAATTGTTTGTGACGTATTGTTCTTATTTGAGTTTTAGATCCAAAGAAATTCGATATGATAACAAGCATATTGATGTAATCTCTCCAGATCCACATGCTTTTTTAGTACTCACCTTACTCAGGCCTGCCGAGATGTAGATAGAGTGGCATACTTAGGGTGCAGGACCAGGCTAAGTCGATAGCGCACTCCAGAACTATGTTGGCTTGGCGTTCAGGCAAGTAGACTATGCAGCAATGTTAAGATCTAAAGAGACCAACAATATAACTTATAACACATATGAATCACTTGGACTAAAACTTAAAAAGAATTGCACAACTTCATTATAGACAGGAAGGATAAAAATAATAATTCAAAAGACCAAGCCTTATACAAAAATAAATGCACGTGGAGTCTATTTTCACACAACAGTGTCTTTTATTATATGTCCGGATTACAGGGGAGATAAGGACACACTTAGGGTACATGATCAGGCTAAGTGCACTATACATCTTGTACTAGCCCGAGGCAGGTAGCTACACTTTTAGTGCCGTGACTGTGTCAAGTGTTGCTTGAACTTCCCGAACCCTCCCGGAGGGGTCTGGATGTTCTCCCAGAGGACCTACCCATCTCTATATATTGACTCTATAACATACATTGTGTGTAATTACATACTCACCTCTGTGATTCTAAGCATAAAACTTACAAAGGTGCTCGATGTTCCAAGGATTAGGAAGCGGAGTCCCATCCTCAGTTGCCAAGCGAACACATCCGGGACGGGATACTTTGACCACACGGAAGGGACCTTCCCAGCTGGGGGAATGTTTGTTCACCCCTTCGCGAGTTAGTATTTTCTGCAGCACCAGATCGCCTTCTTCGAGCTGTCAGTTGCGCACATGCCTTTGATGATAGCGCCGGAGCGCTTGGCGATAGCGTGCATTCCAGACAGTTGCTTGGCACCTTCCCTCGTCGACAAGGTCAAGGTCTTCACGCTGGAGCTGGTCCTACGCGGCTTCGTCAAAGGTCTGGACCCGGAGCGACCCCATGGTGATCTCCGGAGGAAGGACTGCTACAGCTCCGTACATCAGGAAAAAGGGTGTCTCTCCAGTTGACCGGTTAGGTGTTGTCCTGTTAGCCCATAATGTAGGCAGAAGATCTTCAATCCATTTGGCACCGTGCTTTTTTAACCGCTCATATGTGCGCGTTGAAAGTACATCTAGGCATCCCTTGTGGGTTTCAGTGTATTTATGACAAGCAAATGAGATCTAACTAAATTGTTGAGATGAGCGCATGTTATAATGAAATTATGAAGAAAGCGCAAAAAGAAGGGAGAGCAAGGAATCAAGTTGAAAGGAGCTCAAGAAATGATTATAATACTTTTTGTGTATGGAGTGTGTTGGAGAAACACACCCCAAGAGCTCAAGCAAATTTTAATAACTCTCACTGCACAAAGTTATACAGGTCTGGACTAGTCCGATATCACCACAGACTAGCCCGATTTCTCTGTGTCCAGAATCGGACAAGTCCTCCCAGTGCGGACTTGTTTGCATAGTCCAGGTTTACATAGACCGGACTAGTCCGATACCACCACAAACTAGTCCAATATCTTTCTAACTAAGATCGGGCTAGTCCTGCCCAGTGCGGACTAGCCCTCAACACATCACTATTTGCACAAAGTCGGACAAGTACGATATCACCACGGACTAGTTTGATATCTTTCTGACCAAAATCGTACAAGTCCGATATCTGCACGAATTAGTCCGAAAACCTTCTGACTAAAATCAGACAAGTCCTCCAAGTGCGGACTTGTCCACAAATTCACTAAGGGTTTCACCAAAACCGAACTAGTCCGATCTTCTCCAGAGAGAAAAATGGACTAGTCCACCCAAGGCCGGACAAGTCCGATATTTCGGGGCACTTAGGGTTTCCCACACGCTGCACACCGGACTAGTCCGGAGTCTACCACGGACTAGCCCGGACTTTGAAAACCCTAACGGTAACCTTTGGAAACCCTAGTATAAATAGAGGTGCATGACCCATAATCAATATCTATTGACCCCCTACGCCATCACACTTTCCAAGAGCCTAGAAAACACGTCTCTCCACACAATCCAATGCAAGAAAGATCAAATCCTTGAGGATTAACTTTAGATCAAAGGAGATACACGATTCTTCAAGTCTTGAGCTATTGGGTTTGATTCTCTCGCACACTCTTGTTCTTTATTGCATATAGTTTGAGTGTGTTGGTGGTGTATTCAGTTGTAAATCTTGGGGAGCCCTCAACTTGTAAGAAGGCCCCTTGAACTTGGTGATTTGCCCTTTGTGATTAGTGGATGAGAATCAACCTCTGTGGCGATTCGACGAGGGTAGGGTTGGTGAAGACCCGGTCCTTTCATGGGCTCCTTAACGTGGATGTGGGTCGCCTTCGTGGGAATCGAACCACGGGATCAAAATCTTGTGTCTTCACTTTGTGCTTATTGTTCATTGAATCTAGGGTTTAATTGATCATAGTCAAATTACGTCAAAACTTGAAACTAAGGTTACCTTGTGCTATCTTTAGTATAATTGAAGCAACATACTCTAGTTACATCTTAATTTCTGCTGCATAGAGTATTTGGATCGAATCATTGATCAAAACTTGATCAATTTAGTCTGCACGCACCGGACTAGTCCGCACACTACCGGACTAGTCCGATTTATCGGTAATTGATCAAGTCGCTGAGTGTTTCAGGTTCCAACAAAAAATTCAAAAAGTCCTATTCACCCCCCTCTAGGTTACATTCAATTGGTATTAGAGCCGGACTCTTCAAAAAGAGACTAATCGCTTAAAGAAAAAATGTCGGACATGAAGGATGTGCACAAGAGCCTCAACCAAGAGAAGGTTGAAGATGAAAAGGCTCAGAAATTGGAGAAGGTCCTCAATGCCATTCAGGAATTCGAGGATGATGATGAGGAGACGCTTGAACTCAAGGCACTCCTAAGGAAGAAATCCCCCTCCAAAGAAAAGATGAAGATCGAAGATGAAAAGAAGAAGAAGAGGAGTAGTCACATCGACTACTCCCGATATCCTTTTAATTATGATCACTTGAATTCTAACAACAACCACTACTTGTCAATCCCTCTAGGAAAATCCCCACACTTTGATGGCAATGATTATTCAATGTGGAGGCAAAATATGAAAATGCATTTAATCTCACTTAACCCCAGCTTGCGGCATATAGTGTGTACAGGAATAGATATCCTGTACGATGATAAAGAACTCACACCAAGTCAAGAGCAAGCAATTCATCGAAATGCCCAAGCTGCAGCAGTCATCACATCTTCATTGAGCAGAGATGAGTTCACCAAAGTGGATGGACTCGAGATTGCAAAAGAGATATGGGACACACTACAATTGCACATGAAGGCGATCATCATGTGCGAGAAGCTAAAATTGAAATGATCGAAGGCGAATTGGGAAGATTCGCCATAGAAGAAG
This sequence comes from Tuctoria greenei, assembly GCA_036927565.1. Taxonomy (NCBI): domain Eukaryota; kingdom Viridiplantae; phylum Streptophyta; class Magnoliopsida; order Poales; family Poaceae; genus Tuctoria; species Tuctoria greenei. The sequence goes on along the minus strand of JAYESD010000003.1, from coordinate 38,885,687 downwards.
ATGAGTCACCGCAAGACATGTATAACCGATTGAAGACTCTCATCAACATGGTTCAAGCATATGAAAGCAAGAAGTAAAATGATCACGAGGTGGTGAAGCTCATTCTTAGAGCTTTCATGCCTCGCAATGTTACCTTGTGCCCGATGAATAGAGAAAGCCCCGGGTACAACAAATGACCCCGGACGAATTGCTAGGGAAGATAATCAATTTCGAGATGATGGAGAAGGAAGCAAAACATGTCAAGGAAATTGCTGACCTCACCTCGGCAAAGAAGAAGGGGGTCCCTTTGAAGTCCACTTGCAAGCCCTTGTCAAAAGAAGCTCGAGAGACTCAAGAAGAAGAATACAGTGATCATGAGAGCAGTGACATAGATGAAGAAAACATGATCCTCTTCATGAAGAAATTCAAATGGATGATGAAAAGAAGACAAGGGGGTAAACAAAATGAAGGAAAATACAAAGATAAATCAAGACCAAAGTTGAGGCGGACATGCTATAACTGTGGTGAATATGACCACTTTATAGTTGATTGCCCTTATGAAGAAAACAAGAAGAAGACCAAGGAAGCAAAGCCTCAACCCAGGAAGACCTTCAAGAAGAAAAAGCTAATTTGACAAGCACATCTAGGAAAGGAGTGGGACTCAAATGATGAGTCCTCATCCAAAGAGGAAGAGGAAATGGCTAGCATAGCCATCAAGAAGACAACGAAGAAATCAACCCTCTTCCCAACTATTGGCGCAAGGAAGAACAACGACACATGTCTCATGGCGAAGGAAGGTAAAGAAAGGTAACATCTGAATCTTCCTCCTCGCATTCTTACTCTAGTGATAGTGATGCCAATAGTGATAATGAAGATATGCTTGTTGGCCTAGATAAGAAAACTGCCGCAAAATGAAATTCTTAATGGATAAACTTATTGATAAGGAGGAGCTTGTTGATCGCCAAGAAGATTTGATCATCCTTCAAAAGGAGGAGTATCTTAAGGTCAAAAAGCTCCTTGAACTTGAAAAGGAGCGAAGCAAGTCCCTAGAGCTTGAATTAGCTTCAAGCAGGGAAGCTTGCTTGAAGTTAAGCGACTCAAATGTAATTATCAAGGATGAACTTGCTAACTTGACCAAAGTTAACAAGATCCTTGAAGTACAAGTTGAGTCACTCAAGTGAAGTGACCCTTCATCCTCTTCAAGCTCACCTTCTCAACACCTAAAATCTGAAACTGCTACTACTTGTACGTGTGCTAAAATTGAAACTAACTTGAAGGATAAGTCGAACTTGACAAAGGACAAGCATCCTTCCCGTAGTGGCATATTTGACAAGGAGAAGATCAAGTATGCACGCAATGCATACTTGAGCACAAGACCTCCTAATGTCAAATATGGTATTGGGTATTCTTATGGTGAAAAGAAAAATGCTAGAAGCCATAAGAATAACCAGGAGTGCATTGCCTTTATCAAGGGAAACTCCCCTCAAGATAGAAAGGTTAATAATGTTGACAAGTCCAAACATGCTAATTCATATGAGCAACAACTTTTGTTTAGAACCTTTGATGCATCTTATGTTCTTATGAAAAGCAACTTTGGTAAAGTGTATGCCAAATATGTTGGGCCACGCCATGGGAACACCAAGTCCCATGTGTGGGTGCCCAAATCACTTGTAACTAACCTCAAAGGACACAAGCAAGCTTGGGTACCTAAAACCAAGGCATAATTTGTTTTTGTAGGCCTACTCCTCCGGTGGAGCAAAATGGGTGCTAGACAGTGGATGCACCAATCACATGACCGGAGACAGAAGGATGTTCATTGAATATGAAGTAAATGAAGATCCAAGCGAGGACATCTATTTTGGAGACAATAGTCAAGGAAGGGTGCTCGGTACCGGTAAAATTGCAATATCATCTCAACACACGCTTTATCATGTTTTGCATGTCGACTCCTTGGATTATAACCTTCTCTCCATATCTCAATTATGTGACAAGGGTTATAATTGCTTGTTTACTAATGAGGGTGTGACCGTCTCTAGAAGGAGTGATGACTCGGTTGCATTCAAGGGTGTGTTGAAGGGAAAGCTTTATCTTGTTGACTTCAATAAAGATAAAGCCGAACTTGACACATGTTTGATTGCAAAGACCAACATGGGTTGGCTGTGGCATAGATGTCTATCACATGTTGGTATGAGGAATCTTCAAAAACTCCTCAAGGGCGATCACATCCGAGGTTTGAAGGATGTTGTTTTTGAGAAAGACAGGGCTTGTAGCGCGTGCCAAGCCGGGAAGCAAGTAGGAGCACCTCATCCCGCAAAGAACATCGTAACAACAACAAGACCGCTCGAGCTCCTTCACATGGACCTATTTGGTCCAATTGCTTACATAAGCATCAGCGGTAACAAATATGGCTTAGTAATTGTTGATGATTTTTCGTGCTTCACATGAGTTTTATTTTTGCATGATAAGACAGAAACACAAGGAACCCTCAAGAAGTTCTTCAAGCATGCCCAAAACGAGTTCTCATTGAAGATCAAGAATATACGAAGTGACAACGACACGGAATTCAAGAACACCCAAGTTGAGGAGTACCTAGATGAAGAAGGCATAAAACATGAGTTTTCAGCACCGTACTCCCCTCAACAAAATGCAATAGCCAAAAGGAAGAACCGAACTCTCATAGAGATGGCGAGGACAATGCTTGATGAGTACAAGACTTCAGATCGGTTTTGGGCAGAAGCAGTCAACACCGCTTGTCACGCCATAAACTGACTCTATCTTCATCGCCTACTCAAGAAGACATCATATGAACTACTCACCGGTAACAAGCCTAATATTTCCTATTTTCGAGTTTTCGGTTCTAAATGTTATATCTTGAACAAGAAGCCTAAGACATCAAAGTTCGCTTTGAAGTCCGATGAATGTTTCTTTCTTGGCTATAATTCAAACTCTTACGCCTAGCGTGTCTTCAAAAAGGTCTCCGGACTTGTCGAAGTAGCACGTGACATAGTCAATGAAACTAACGGCTCTCAAGAAGAGCAAGTTGATCAGTGTGTGCTAGATAGAGAAGAAGCTCCATGTCAGGCATTGAGAAGAATGACATTGGACGATGTACGACCACAAGTGCCACCTCCAAATGCAAATGAAGAAGATGAACCACAAGAGGAGGAAAATGATCAAGGGGGAGCTTCCACACAAGATCAACCTCAATAAGATGAAGATGATCAAGACACCAACAAAGGCAACCATCCAGGGGGAGAAGAAGATGATCTCGAAGATACAAGACCGCAAATGCCACACCCAAGAGTACACCAACGCGTCCAAAGAGATCACCCAATCGACAACATAATCGATGACATCCAAAAGGGAGTAACAACTAGATCTCACATAGCTAACTTTTGTGAGCATTACTCTTTTGTATCCTTTTTGGAACCGCGCAGGATTGATGATGCATTGAAAGATCCGGATTGGGTGGTAGTGATGCAAGAAGAACTCAACAACTTCAAACGAAATGAGGTGTGGGAACTCGTCGAAAGACCCAAGTTCAACGTAGTCGGCACAAAATGGGTCTTCCGCAACAAACAAAATGAACACGGGGTGGTGACAAGGAGCAAGGCGCGACTTGTGGCCAAAGGGTATTCACAAGTCGAAGGTTTGGATTTTGACGAAACCTTTGCTCCCGTAGCTAGGCTTGAATCAATTAGAGTATTACTTGCGTATGCTCTCACCATGATTTCAAGCTCTATCAAATGGATGTGAAAAGCGCCTTCTCAATGGACCAATCAAGGAGAAGGTATATGTGGAGCAACCCCCCGGATTTGAAGATCAAGAGTTCCCCGACCATGTGTTCAAACTGCGTAAGGCTCTCTACGGCCTCAAACAAGATCCTAGAGCTTGGTATGAGTGTATTAGAGATTTATTAATTGAAAATAGTTTTAAAATTGGTAAATCAGATTATACATTGTTTACAAAGCACTTTGATAATAATTTTTTTATTTGTCAAATTTATGTTGATGACATTATCTTTGGTTCAACTAACAAATCCTTTTGTGAAGAATTTAGTAAGATTATGCCAGATAGGTTCGAGATGTCCATGATGGGAGAATTGAAGTATTTCTTGGGTTTCCAAGTGAGGCAACAAAAGGAAGAGACATTCATGAGCCAAACCAAGTACACTCAAGACATACTCAAGATGTTTGGAATGGACAAGGCGAAGCCTATAAAGACTCCCATGGCAACAAATGGACACTTGGATCTCAATGAAGATGGACCAAACGTGGATCCAAAGGTATATTGCTCCATGATTGGATCCCTACTTTACTTATGTGCATCTAGGCCTGATATTATGTTGAGTGTGTGCTTGTGTGCAAGATTTCAAGCCAATCCTAAGGAGTGTCATTTGACAGCCGTCAAAAGAATCTTGCGATATTTAGTTCATACACACAACCAAGGCCTTTTGTATCCTAAAGGTTCCAAATTCAATCTCATTGGATACTCCAATGCAGATTATGCCGGATGCAAAGTAGATAGAAAAAGTACCTCCGGTACATGCCAATTCCTAGGTAGATCCCTAGTTTCTTGGTCCTCCAAGAAACAAAACTCCATTGCCTTATCCACAACCGAAGCAGAGTATGTTGCAGCCGGGAGTTGTTGTGCACAACTCCTTTGGATGCGACAATCTCTAAGGGATTACGGTTACAATATGAGCCGTATTCCACTCCTTTGTGATAATGAGAGTGACATTAAAATTGCCCATAATACCGTTGAGCACTCTAGGAACAAACACATAGACATCCGACATCACTTTTTGATAGACCACTCAATGAAAGGAGATATAGCCGTTTCCCATATCAACACCGAAAAACAACTAGCTGACATATTTGCCAAGCCACTTGATGAAAAACGTTTTTGCGAGCTCCAAAATGAACTAAATATCCTTGATGCTCAGAACATGGCTTGAAAACTTGCATACCTGTATGGCTTATTCAAAATCCTTTGATTGTGTTATGAAAACCATCTCTCTCTATTTTCTCCGAAAAACTACTTCAATTACTTGATCTTTGTGAATTATGGTCATAGCTTGTGTCGGTGGTTTGGAACCGGCAGATCTCCCTACACTACTAAAGTGATAGGGGAGTTTGATGTTCAGTGTGGGCGCGAGGAGATTCAAGAAGGTGAATAGAGTTGACACAGGAGACACAAGAATGTACGTGGTTCAGGCCGCCTGAGCATAATACCCTACTCCACGGGTGTGTTGGTGTTGTATTAGCTGTATGAGCGTCTGAGGCGCGTGTATCCGTCTGAGTATGCTTCTGTGTATCGTCGGCCTGTCCTTTTATAGTACAAGGGCAGGCCGTTACAGGTTAGCCTGGCCCGACATGTGGCCCCGGCGGTTACTAGTATTGATACACGTTTAATTGCTCTTAATGATCCTATAACGGGCTTTGACAGCACCGTTACTGGTATTAAGATCGTCCGTTTAAGTGTCATTAATATGGTATTAATGACACTTAATCGGGTCTTGAAGTCCTTGGATCTCCTTGGAAGATCCGGAGCCGTTGCGGGGTCTTCCGGAGGTTAGAAGCTGAAGATCTGACGGTCGGACACATGGCAGCTCCGGAGCTTGCTGTGGGAAACAGGTAGCTTCGGGACTACCCAACACGTGTCAGGTCCGGAGCTTCTCTCGGTCAGGGGAAGTCTGGGGGTGCCATTTCGGTACATGGTTCGGAGTTTAGCCTTTGTGGGCGGTAGCTCCGGTTTGGTAGTACACGTGGCGACCTAGGGATTAACCATGTTGGAGAAGCGGGTCCGGTTATGTCTGACATGTGGGCCTTTGAGGGTCTTCAAACCAAGTAGATGACTTTCTTTTGAGATCTTTGTGACCTCAGGGGGTATACGGTTTCTAGGGTACCGACAGTGGCCCCCTGGGCCTACCTCTGGGGAAGTCATTCCGCCGGAGGTGGGTCCATCTCCGCGACCTTTGTACTGAGTCTTCAAGGGTCTTTGAGGGTGCCGTTGGCAAGGACTTGGAATTAAGTCCTCACCACATGGCGTATCACGCATGCGGCAGATGAGATCTTTGGCGTGCGGATCTCACGCAATTGAAGGTCGCCGGTTCCCGATACGAAAACCGTATCGATTCCGCGCGCCTGGTAAGGCCGCCGCCTTTGGGCTTCCCGCCTCTTGATGACAACCGTTCACCTGGGTAAGAACCTTGACTTGATCGTCGGGGTGGTCCCGGGCCCGCTTGTCATCGGCTGGGTGAAATTTTTGGGTGGTACCTTTGACTCCCTTGCGGTTTCCATCCGAGCGGCGCGAGGGCTTACTTAAGAAGGAAAGTGCACACCGTCGGGAGTTCTTTACGCCTCTCATCTGATCTTGCGCTCAAACTCCCAACTCGTGCTTCGCTCTTCTTCTTTTGCCTAGTCGTGCCGCGATGGAGTTGGGTCTCCGTGAGAGTCGCCTGAAGACCGACGGCGATTTGAAGAAGGTCCGGGCCCTCATGGGGTGGTCCTCGGACTTCTTCAATCACCCAGTCCGTGCCGGCGGAGAGCTCCCCTTCGAGAAGGAGCACGCCGGCAAAATGGTGTACTTTTCTTCGTACGCCATGGTGGGGTTGATCCCACCTTTTTCTTCCTTTTTCTTGATGCTGCTAGACTTCTATGGTATGCAGTTATATCACCTTGGCCCTCACTCCATTCTCCTCGTGTCTATCTTCGTCCACTTCTGTGAGATGTGGGTGGGCATCCCGCCTGCATCGAACTCTTCTGGACCTTCTTCACCGTCCACACCACCGGTCGGAGCAATGAGTACCTTGGCTTCTACTACTTCGTGAAGCGCAATAAGTGCCCATTCAAGTACCTCCAGTCGTTCCCTTCTGGGAAATGGGCGACTGGAAGAAGGACTGGATAGTCGTCAGGGTGGAGGAGCATGAGAGGCTGGAGTTGCCTGACAGTCTGCCTGACATCGACACGACGATCTGGAGTGAAGCTCCGGTGCTGGCGGATGCCTTTAACCCTGCTTTCACCAGGATCCGCCAATGCGTGGAGGGAGGATTGACCCCTCGGGCGGTATTTTGCAATTTCCTAGTCAACAGGTGGGTACCGCTGAAGAGGAGGGAGAAGCTCGCTTGGGCCCTCAACAGCGTGATGGACGACGACCGGGTTGAGACCGGGTTGAAGTCCAACATGGCAGGGAGAACCTTGGAGTTCCACCTCAAGAAATTCCAGCACGGCATCGATGTCGACGGTGATGACTTGACTCCCCTGTCGACCTTCCTCCCTCTGAACATGGAAGTGGAGTTCAGCAGGGAGCTTCGGCGAAAGATGCCCGTACTTGACGACCTTGGTGTCGTCGAGAGAAGACCAACCTCCGGGGTAGCAATCCCTGGAGTGCCCAAGGATGGCTCTGGCTCTGCTCCTAAGCCGAGGGGAGAAGTCGTCAGCAAGGGCAAGGAGCTGGCGGAAGAACCAGTGAGCCGGAAGAGGAAGTTGCAGTACGCCGACGGAAGGTCTGTCAGGTCCGCTACATCCGCGTCGGCTCCTTCTCCCCGGAGGGGAAGGTCCTCTGCAGCTGTGGCAACTGTTCCCGTAGTGGGGTCATCCCGGAACGCGACTGTTCCCGCGGTGGGGTCCTCTCGGAGTGCAGCTGTTCCTGCAGTGGGGTCCTCTCGGAGCGCTAGCTCCGATCGAACAACTCCAGCTCCTGGGCCGGTGGAGGCCTCCAGGTCCGGGAGCTCTTCCCGATCGAGAGGAGCCTCGACCCGGGAAACACCCGTGGCTGCGACAAGTTCTGGGGGGCCTTCCGGAGCTTCTACGCCGACTGTGGCCAGCCCAGAACGCCCGGGAAAAAGGTTTCGCACAAGTTGGTGCGGAAGCCTCCCAAGGTAATTTTTAACCTCTACCTTGTATAATTATTTTAATTGTAGCAACTGTTTGCTAATTTTCTTCGTCCATCGTCTGCAGCGTCCCCAAGAAGGGAAGCGAGGCTCTACCCTCGACCACAGCGTCTGAGGCCGCGGGGGTGGGAGCTTCTGCTCCTGTCCCAGCGCCGCCCCAAGTGGTGGCTGAGGCTGCGATAGCTCCGGCGCCGGCTGTCGTGGTCATGAACCTCAACTCGTCCCCAGAAGTTCCCGTGGTAGCGCCAGACCACGGGCGAGAAGACATGCCAGCGGCACATGTCTTGGAGGTTGAAGCTCCGGGTCCTGGTGCTGCAATGATGGAAGCTCCGGCTGTTGAGCCGGAGGAAGAAGTGATCCCAGCTTCAGAGCCGGAAATTTTTGAAGCCCCGACGGTTGAGCCGGAGGTGACTGAAGCCCCGGCATGCGAGCCGGAGGATGAGGTAGTTCCGGCAGTTGGGCCGGCTACTTCCGAAGCACCGGCAGCTGAGCCCGTTATTGTTGGAGCTCTGGTCACAGGTCCAGACGATGTTGAAGATCTTCCGGCTCCTGTGCCGGTGGTTGAAGAGGTGACGGAGCTTGAGCCTCTGTCAGAAGAGGTGCCCAGACCGGAGCCAGTAGCGGCTCCTACTCCGGAGGCGACGACGTCGGAGGTACCTGCGGCCGAGCTGGAGTGCCCCAGCGAAGTCGCTGGCCCCCAGCCTGAGGGGGTGAACGAAGATTCGGCGGCGGGGCCTTCTTCGATGGCGACTGAGGCCATCCCGGAGGACGGCCCTAGTGCCATGGAGTCCCAGGGGACCACTCTTGTAGAGTGGGACCCAATTTTTGTATCTGAAGACCCGCTGGAACCAGCAGAGGAGACCCCAGCAGGTCCGAAGCCAATCCCGTTGTCGCTGTCCATTGACAACGCATGTTCCAGTCTGTGTCAAGTCCAGCTAGCCTTCTTCCATGACAGCAAGGCTCTTGAAGAGGAGCGCCAAACCCTTAGGCGGTGGCGTAACCGGCTCTACTTCGAGACCAAGCTGGCTCAGTCGAGGCTAGCGGATGACAAGGAGTGGATCAAATGGGAGAAGGTCCGCTTGGAGTACTGGGGCAAGTTACTGGATGACAGGGAGAGCATGACTCATGCCTCGACGCTCAATCCCGGGAGATCTACGATCAGGCCAAAGCTGCCAATAATGCGGCCGATGCTTGGCACGAACAGCTTGAGGCCATTAACACCGCACTCATCAAGCGCCGAGAGGCACTTGAAGAGAGGGAGAGACGACTCGAGGATGAAGAGCAGAAACTCCTGGAGCTGTGGGATGACGTCCTGAGGAGGGAAGAGGAGCTCACCGAGAAAGTAGCTCTGGCTGACAAGGGCCTTGAGGAGCGCGCCAAGAAATTGGAAGAGCGCTGCCAAGAGGAAGAGGAGAAGACCTGGGTGCGAGGGCAGGAACTCTACGAACAAGAGTGTGCCCTTGTTGCCCGGGAGAAGAAAGTGAGGGGTAGGGAGAAGGACCTGGTCGAGCGCTGGAACAAGATCCACCTCCGAGAGGAGGAGCTCGGAAAACTCGAAAGGCAGGTTGCTGAAAAGATTCAGCAAAACGCCAAAGAAGTTGAGCGCCTCGCCCGTGAGAATTCTGAACTGACGGCGGCCAGGAGGTCCTTGGAAGAGTTGAAGGGCTTGAGGACTGCGGACTCCCTACAGATTTGGAAGTTCCTGGGCAAGGCCAACAACGCGCTGACGCCGATGGGTTTCAGCCCCGTGCGCCCGGATGATCCGGAGCCGAAGCCAGACCTAGAGCTGTAGGCGTTGAGCGCAGCAGGTAGCAAGCTCTCCAAGGTGGGCGATGTCATCGCGGACCAACTGGAGGTTGAGGGGCAATCCCTGGCGAAGAACGTCGCAGAGTATGTGCTGACGTGCTACACCAGCCGAAACTCCCAATTTCCTGTGGACCCGGTGCTTGAAGGTCCCGTCGAAGGAGAAGGCGAAGCTACCCGAGCCAGCGTATCAGAGGTTGCCCAGAAGGTCGCCCAATTCTTCCATAGGGTCTAAGACCATCTCTGTACTTCTCACTTGTATTTTCTCTTCTTCTTCCTCAATTTTGTAATCCCTTGTCTCCAGATGTAATCTCTTGTCTCTAGATAAATGAAATCCCCAAATTTTGCGAATTTCACTTTTTTGTCTTCAACACTTTTATCTTCACTTGGCCCCCTGGTAGATGTACACAATTTGATTGTGAACATGTACCAAGAGGATATTGTGCATTGTTGAAGACTCTTTTGCTCCGAACTTGTAGAATTTAGGTTCGAAGTCTTCGATAGTGAAGGCCCCCTGAGGTTGTCGGAGCTTAGAAGCTCCGGCATTGTCTATCGCTGGAGTTTGGTAGCTTCGGCAATAGTCTCTATCAACGCATAGAGCATCGATAGTTAACCCTCCGGGGTGTCGGAGCTTAGTAGCTCCGGCAGTGACCTTTGCCAACACTCAGTTTGTTGGCAGCAGACTCCATTTGCGGGATCTTGTCACCATCTTTTATTCGGCGTCGACGGCTGGCCCCCTTAGGGGAGTCGGAGCTTAGTTAGCTCCGGCTTTTCTCCATCAACGCGGATTTTATTTTTCCTGCACACTTAAGCCAAGAAAAATAGTAAAATTTGTTTCTTGTCTATAACTTCGTCGCGACTTATGACTCTCAGGAAGATTTTAATTCAAACGTGATTCTAAATATAACCGAATGTGATGTCTTTTATTTTAGATCCAACTGTACACAGACCCGCCTTACTTCGGCCTGCCGGGGTGTAGGTAGAGTGGCGTACTTAGGGTGCTTGACCAGGCTAAGTCGATAGCACACTCCGGCCCTAGATTGGCTTGGCGGCTTTCAGGCGAGTTGGCCATGAATAATATTTGAATCCAAAAGAAGCGACAATACAACTCGAATCATATTTAAACCAGTCGAACTAACATTTCTTAAGAATTGCACGTCTTTGTTATAGACAAGAAAGAGAAAAATAAAAATGTTGAGCCTGTACAAAATAAATGCATGTGGAGTCTATTTCACATGAAAATGTCTTTCATTATAGGTCCGGGGTACAGGGGAAACAAGTACACTCTTAGGGTGCGGAACCAGGCTAAGCGTGTTTCATTTTTCGTTTGACCCAGGGTAGTTAGCCACACTTTTAGTCCGGAGACTGTGACAAGTGCTGCATGAACTTTGCGGACCTTTCGGGAAAGGTCCGGCTGTTCTCCCGGAGGAACTACCCGACTCTGTACAATGACTCTATAACATACATCTCAAGTTACTCAAGACTCACCTCCGTGGTGTTAAGTGTAGAACTTATGGAGGTGCTCGATGTTCCAAGGATTTGGGAGAGGTGTCCCATCCTCAGTAGCCAAGCGAACGCTTCCGGGACGGGATACTTTAATCACTCGGAAGGGCCCCTCCCAGTCGGGGGAGAGTTTGTTTAACCCTTCTCTGGATAGTATTCTCCGTAGCACCAGATCGCCTTCTTCGAGCTGTCGGTTGTGTACATGCCGCTGGTGATAACTCCGTAAGGCTTGACGATATCAGTCATTTCGAACAGCTGCTTGGCACCTTCCCTCCTCAAGGAGGTCTAGGTCTTCACGCCAGAGCTGGTCCTGCGCGGCTTCGTCGAAGGTCCGGACCCGGAGTGAACCCAAGGTGATTTCCGGAGGAAGGATTGCTTCAGCTCCGTACACCAGAAAGAAGGGTGTCTCTCCGGTTGACCGGTTTGGAGATGTCCTGTTGGCCCATAGAGTGGGCGGAAGCTCTTCGATCCAGCTGGCTCCATGTTTCTTCAAGCGCTCATAGGTGCGCGTTTTGAGTCCTTTAAGGATTTCAGCATTTGCTCTCTCGGCTTGGCCATTGCTGGCTGGGTGAGCTACGGAGGCGTAGCAAACCTGTATGCCGAGGTCTTCGCAGTATCCTTGGAATGCGGCGCTTGTGAATTGGGTCCCATTATCAGTGATGCTTTTGTTTGGGACTCCAAATCTGCATACAATGGACTGCAGAAAGTTGATAGCAGATTGCTTGTTGATTGTTACAACTGGAGTTGCTTCCGGCCACTTGGTGAACTTGTCAATGGCGACGTACAGGAACTTGTAACCTCCGACGGCTCTTGGGAAAGGTCCCAAGATGTCCATCCCCCACACAGCGAAGGGCCATGTAGGAGGTATCATTTGTAAGGACTGAGCCGGAGTGTGAATTTGCTTTGCATGAAATTGGCATGCTTTGCATCTTTTCACCAGCTCAGTTGCATCCTGGAGTGCTGTAGGCCAGTAGAAGCCATGCCGAAAGGCTTTACCAACCAGCGTGCGGGAAGACGCGTGGCTCCCACACTCGCCTCCATGGATTTCTGCGAGGAGCTCGCAGCCTTCTTCCCTTGTGATGCACCGCATTAGGATGCCGTTGGAACCACGCCGGTAGAGATCCCCTTCTACCAGCGTGTATCTTTTAGCCAATCTGACTACCCGGTCAGCGGATACATCATCGTCAGGAAGGATGTTGTCTTTCAAGTAGTTCCGGATCTCCGAGATCCATGCATTGGAACTAACTTGAGCATTTGAGTCTTGCATGCTGGGTTGCTCGGAGCTTCCGGCAGCACCTACGACCCTTGATGGCTGCCATGGTAACAAGGCCATCGGGACCGTCAGCTTCGGGATGCTGATCTCGCCCGCTTCGCTCAGTTCGGCAGGCTGAGCTGTGGGTTTCGACAATCTCCGGACAAAAGTTCCGTCAGGAGCCGGAGCTCCGGTTGACGCTTTCGTCGAGAGTTCGTTAGCTTCAGCGTTGTGTGCACGCTGAACATGGTGGAGGTCTAGGACTTCAAAGTCCTTCTGAAGCCTCTGGACTTCTAGGAGGTAAGCAGCTAGCTGGAGATTGTTGCAGGAGCATTCACCCTTCACCTGCTTGATGATGAGCTGTGAATCTCCTTATACCAGTAGTTGCCTGACACCGTATGACAGTGCCACCTTTAGTCCGTAGATGAGTGCTTCATACTCTGCCATGTTGTTGGTTGCCTTGAAGTCAAGGTGTACCATGTATTTCACCTTCTCCCGAGTCGGTGCAAGGAGAAGGATTCCAGCTCCGGTCCCCTGCTTCTGCATGGAGCCGTCAAAGTAGAGGGTCCAGTGAGGCTCAGTGAAGGTTGGAGCTTGATGCTCCGTCTTCTGCTCACTTGGGCCCCCAGGGTTTGATGGAGAGGGAGTCCATTCTGCCACAAAATCTGCCAATGCTTGACTCTTGACTGCTTGTCTTGAAATAAATTCAAGATCAAATTCGGCCAATTCTGCTGCCCACTTTGCAATATTCCCAGTTGAATTGGGATTATGCAAGATTGCTCGAAGTGGATAGGAGGTCACCACCGAGACTTTGTGAGCTTGGAAGTAATGTCGAAGCTTCCTGGAGGCAATAAGAACTGCATAGAGCAGCTTATGCACCTCTAGGTATCGGGTCTTGGCATCATGCAATACTTCACTAATGAAGTACACTGGGTGTTGAATGGTTCGGACCCTCCCGGAGGGGTCCGGAGCTTCCTCTTCACTGACCCGGACCCTCTTAGAAGGGTCCGGATTTTCTTCGGGGACCTCCGGGTTCTGGCTGGAGGAACCCGGAGCTTCTTCAGAAATGACCTGGACCCTCCCGGAGGGGTCTAGGTCTCCCGAAACAACTTTCGGTGGATTTGAATCTGGGAGCTGAGACCCAGACTCACTTTCAGGAACCTCCAGACCTTCCCGAAGGGGTCTGGATTCCTGAGTGTGGGGTAGTTCTGGTCTCTCCGCGACCAGAACCATACTGACGACTTCGTCAGTAGCTGAAATATAAAGCAATAAAGGCTCACCAGGGTTCGGAGCTACCAGAATTGGTAGGGTAGTGAGGAACTGTTTCAGCTCCTGGAATGCCTTTATTGCTTCTTCGAACCATTGGAATGGTCCGAACTTCCTCAATAGCTTGAAGAAGGGAAGTGCCCGTTCCGCCAGTCTTGAGATGAACCGGCTAAGGGCTGCTAGACATCCAGTTAGTTTTTGGATGTCCTTGATGCGGGTTGGTGGCCGCATGTCTTCAATGGCCTTAATCTTCGCCGGATTAGCTTCTATACCCCGGTGACTTACCAGGAAACCAAGAAGTTTTCCGGAGCTAACCCCAAAGACACATTTGTCTGGGTTTAGCTTTGTTCAGGTGGCCCGCAGCTTGTCGAAGATAGCCTGCAAGGTGTCAAGGAGTGACTCCTTGTTCCTGACCTTGACCACGATGTCATCGACGTACACTTCCACTATGTCTCTAATAAGTTCTTCAAATGTTTTGTACATAGGTCGTACAAAAGTTGAAGCTGCATTCTTGAGACCAAAGGGCATGGCTGTGTAACAATACAATCCATCTACTGTGATGAATGAAGTATGCTCTTCATCTTCCCTAGACATCCTGATTTGATGATATCCGGAATATGCATCTAGGAAGCACAATAATTCACACCCGGAGGTGGAATCCACTATCTGATCTATTCTAGGTAGTGGGAATGGATCTTTTGGACATGCCTTATTTAGTGTGGTGTAGTTGATGCACATCCGAAGCTTCCCACCGGCCTTGGGCACAACGACTGGGTTTGCCAGCCATTTTGGATGGAAGACTTCTCGGATGAATCCAGCTTCGAGCAACTTCTTTACTTCTTGTCGGATGAAGTTCTGCCGCTCTATGGATTGCTTCTGAGATTTCTGATGCACAGGCCGGGCATCGGGGTAGATCTTCAGATTGTGCTCAATCACTTCCCTGGGGATCCCAGGCATTTGTGACGGTTGCCAAGCAAACACGTCAACGTTAGCCCGGAGGAAAGTGACGAGCGCGAGTTCCTATTTGTCGTTCAATCCTCCCGATATACGGGTGGTTTGAGTGGCATCAGAACCAATTTGGACGACTTTGACGTGAATTTCGGTGTCACCGCTTGGCTGCACTCGAGGTGCAGAAGTCGAGCCTCGTTGGCGAATGCTCGAGGGTTTTGGAGCTTGCTCCTGCCTGGAGTCCTCCTCTTGTGCCGTGGTGAGCGCATGGAGTTCTTCCAGTGCAGTTACTTCGACAGTGCGATCTCCGCAGATCCGGAGAACGCCTACTGGCGTTGGCATCTTCAACACCAGAGAGCCATAATGAGCAGCCGCCATGAATTTGTACAGGGCAGGTCTACCCAAGATGGCATTGAAGGGTAAGTTGATCTGCGCGACATCGAAGACCAACTTCTCGGTGCGATACTTCTCCCGTGTTCCGAAGGTAACAGGGAGAGTAATAGCTCCAAGTGGGGTGATGGCCCCCGGACCTACTCCGGAGAAAGGTCGAGAGGGGTGGAGATCCGAAGGTCGGAGCTGAAGCTTAGTGAAAGCTTCGAAGCTGATGAGGTTAAGCCCCGAACCTCCATCTACCATGACGTGGTGGAGCTGGATGTTGTTGATGGTAGGCGATACCATCAAGGGTAATTGTCCTGCTCCAACCATGCTCCGGGGACAATCCGAAGCATCAAAAGTGATGGCCGTGTCCATACACTTTCGGTGAGGTTCCGGCCTGACTGTAGGGGCTACAGCGGCCATATCCCGACGCATAGTCTTGATGACGCGACGGAGGTGATATCCCATGATCCACCAAAAATGGTGTTCATGGTCTTCCGACGCTCATTGTCAGAGACGTCGGAATCATCATCGATGGAGGTGTAGACGGCCTTCAGGACCTTTTTGGGATCCTGGAACCCTAACTCCTCTTCAGCCGGAGCTTCGTCGACCTTTTGCTTTCCTTCCCTCTGTCGGAAAGGAGATTCTTCCCGGCGCTTGCTGTAGCGCTCGACAAGGTTTTGGACCTCCCGGCAGTCTTCCAAACTGTGGCTGCCCGTCTTGTGAATGGGACACCACACTTTGGGTTTGCCACCGTCTTCAGAAGACGGTCGAGGTCGCTTCTCAGGGCGTGGCCCCCGGCCACCTGGAGCTGCAGCAGCTGCAACGTTGGATGTGCTGGCCGACGGCTTCTTCTTGCTGTTGGTCTTCTTTTTCTTCTTGCCACTCCCGGAGGTAGCAACTTCTTCTTTGGAGGATTTCTTGTGATCCTCCGCGGCTGGTTTGGAGTGCATTGCACGGCCCTCCGCAGCTCGGGCACATTTGTCAGCCAAGCTGAAGAATTCCATGACACTGGTGATCTCCTTGATCGCCAGTTTCTTCAACATCTTCTTGTCCCGTACGCCCTGTCTGAATGCCACAATGACAGAGGCGCTAGAGATAGAAGTGATAGTGTTTCGTACCTGAGAGAACCTATGGATGAATGACCGCAAGGATTCTCCCCCTTTTTGCACGACCGCAAAAAGGTCCAGTTCAGTGCCTGGCCGGGTGTATGAACTCCCGAAGTTGGCAGTGAACTGATGGCACAACTCCTCCCAACTGTTGATAGAGTTGGGTGGAAGGCTCATAAACCAGGACCTGGCAGTCCCAGTTAAGGCCAATGGAAAGTAATTGGCCATCACGGCCTCATTTCCTCCGGCTGCCAAGATTGCAGTGGAGTATATCTGAAGAAATTCGGCGGGATTGACAGTCTCGTCGAATTTTTCTGGCAGGTGAGGCCGGAACTTCTGTGGCCATCTAACCATGCGCAGATGCATGGCCAAGGCTGAATAGCCTCCTCCTACTCCTTCAGGAGTAGAAATGTCCTGAGCTTCTCGTCTTTCACGGGCACACTCAATATGGACTCGGCCGTCCTGCTGGCGGTATCGGCGATCAAGCTCCGCCCGGAGGTCATGAGTCGAAAGCCTGGATACCGTGTGAGTGCGCCGAGCCCCGGAAGGCAATGACGTCACTTGTTGTGACGCAACACGTCTCCTGCTGTCAGAGACATGCGGACCAAGTCTTCCAGACAAAGTCCACCGCTGCGACGGGGCACTTCCTGAAGGAGGAGGACCCTGGTTGCTGAGGCGTTCGGCTGCTGCTGCAACCAAATGCTCCACATCGGCCCTCCACTACTCCAGTGCATCCCGAGATGCGTCCGGAGGTGGTGGGCGCTGTAGGAGAGCACGCGCTGCATGGAGCGCGTGTTCCGGGTTGTCATGATTTGCCGACGCAGTAAGCGACGCCGGCGCACCATCACGTTGTTCAGCATGATTTGCTGGAGGAGACAGTGGTGGTGGGAGTGTGACTCCTGCTGGTGCTGAGGCTCCTGCTGGTGGCTGCCTGTTGGAGGGATTGCCCCCAACAGCCTGAGCGGCAGGTTGGCCATTGGATGATCCAGCAGCAGAGTTCACCATTCTCGAAATCTCAGGCGCCCCTACCTGGCGCGCCAACTGTTGGTGGTTTGGAACCGGCAGATCTCCCTACACTACTAAAGTGATAGGGGAGTTTGATGTTCGGTGTGGGCGCGCGGAGATTCAAGAAGGTGAATAGAGTTGACACAGGAGACACAAGAGTTTACGTGGTTCAGGCCGCCTGAGCATAATACCCTACTCCACGGGTGTGTTGGTGTTGTATTAGCTGTATGAGCGTCTGAGGCGCGTGTATCCGTCTGAGTATGCTTCTGTGTATCGTCGGCCTGTCCTTTTATAGTACAAGGGCAGGCCGTTACAGGTTAGCCTGGCCCGACATGTGGCCCCGGCGGTTACTAGTATTGATACACATTTAATTGCTCTTAATGATCCTATAACGGGCTTTGACAGCACCGTTACTGGTATTAAGATCGTCCGTTTAAGTGTCATTAATATGGTATTAATGACACTTAATCGAGTCTTGAAGTCCTTGGCTCTCCTTGGAAGATCCGGAGCCGTTGCGGGTCTTCCGGAGGTTAGAAGCTGAAGATCCGACGGTCGGACACGTGGCAGCTCCGGAGCTTGCTGTGGGAAACAGGTAGCTCCGGCACTACCCGACACGTGTCAGGTCTGGAGCTTCTCTCGGTCAGGGGCTTAGTCCGGGGGTGCCATTTCGGTACATGGTCCGGAGCTTCCCCTTTGTGGGCGGTAGCTCCGGTTTGGTAGTACACGTGGCGACCCAGGGATTAACCATGTTGGAGAAGCGGGTCCGATTATGTCTGACATGTGGGCCTTCGAGGGTCTTCAAACCAAGTAGATGACTTTCTTTTGAGATCTTTGTGACCTCAGGGGGTATACGGTTTCTAGGGTACCGACAGCTTGAATGTTGTATGTTTACTGATCATATTCATCAATATTATTGTGTGCTTTGCCCCCTATTTTTTTTAGTAATAACCTTCGAATATATACGAATGGGCTAATTATATCTGCTCTGGTGACCACGGACTAGTCCATGACTAGTCCGCACACTGCAGACTGGTCCGCAGAGTGTCCATTAGTTCGGACTAGTCCGACCGACCACGAACTAGTCCGATTTTTCGACTCCATAACCCTAGGCACCGCCAAAACCTAATCTTCTTCATCCTCACAACTCACTTCATGTTCTCTCTCCTCACTCAAGTGCTCCCAAGGCGACTTCGTGCTTCCTCCATCAAATCCCCTCAAGTTTCGGTGGGAATTGATCTCCATTGCAAGGGGATTGAAGACCACGGACTTGTCCGCACCTACAACTCCTCCATTCTCAAGAATCGAAGCATTTTTATAATTTTCCTCCCAAACTCTAGAAACCTCGAGTTCCTTTGTTTTGAATCAGATAGCTCAGTTCCTTCCATTTAATGCAAGACTCCTTGTTGTATTACATCCTACTAGAGATAATTTTGCATTGAGATCCACCATTAATCTGATTGTTAGGGTTTGAACTATTGAACACCAGACTAGTCCGGTCTCAGTACGAACAAGTCCGGTTATCCAGACTAGTCCGCATTTGAGCACTGGACAAGTCCGATCTTTAACAGAACTCAACCCTAAATTCCTCTACTCAATGCATTTCCTTTCCATCGATTCTCATCCATGCATTGTATAATCTCCTTCTCAGGATAATGTCGAGCTCCAATGATGAGATCTCTGATTTTGAAGCCGAGTTGGACCAAGAGTCTTTGCTTCGGTCCTCGACGGGCCAAAGAAACAAAAGGCAACACCATGCTGCTGACCCGTTGCCCACTCCACCTCAAGTGCGACGAAAGGTCGTGGCCAAGAAGCCGACATCCAAAGGAAAGGATGCAGCTAGCCCCATCTTGGTAGCTCCCCGCCAAGCCAAGGGCAAAGGGAAAGGGATCGCCACCGGTACCATTGGCTGCCTCCAGATGAGTGCTTCGAGGCAAGGGACCAGAGACCCCACTGAAGAAAGGTTCATTGGAAAAGGAAGCAATGTCGCTGCAAAGCTAAGGAACATTGATTGCTACAACAGGTCCATAAAAGCAGCTGATGGAAGATTCTAGAGCAACTTCCACGCGGACTACTTCAGTTCCGTGTATCTCACTATGAAGACTCCAGTGGTCCGAAGCCAGTGGATCGATTAGACCCACTTTGAGAGGAAGAGTTACTGATGAGGACATCACAATAGCGGAGACATACATTGAACTGCAAGGGCCAATCACAAGAGCACGAGCACGGTTAATAAATCAGCAGGTGAATTCGTTCCTAACTTCTTTTGCATGTGAGTTTGAGAATAGATTGCTATGTGATGATTTAATTGTTATTAGGAATAATGGAGAAGATCAA
This sequence comes from Tuctoria greenei, assembly GCA_036927565.1. Taxonomy (NCBI): domain Eukaryota; kingdom Viridiplantae; phylum Streptophyta; class Magnoliopsida; order Poales; family Poaceae; genus Tuctoria; species Tuctoria greenei. The sequence goes on along the minus strand of JAYESD010000003.1, from coordinate 38,866,219 downwards.
CCAGTGAAGGAAAGAGGCCTTAGGAGCCTAGAGAACCAGCTGGGACGTCCACAAGTTGATGGAAACAATTTACAACTCGGACTCGAGTTCAACTCGAGTCCAGGAGCAGTCCACCTTAAAACGGACGCCCAGGAGGCATACGGACCCCGTTTTCGATGTTCTACATATGCACGGAAAGAGGAGAAGATAAAATTTCCGATGGTTCTGGTCCCACCTAAAAATTCCTCCGGAGTCATTGGGAATCGTTGAAACAAGTTGAGTCCAGATTTCTGTCCGGTACTGCGCCACCGAATCGGGCCTTTGGGCCTTGTATCCCGTTAGAGTCCATTAGGGACGCATATAATCGTGTTTTGGTCGAACCCTAGCCTATAAATACTGCAGACTCCAGTCATATTCGATGGTTTTTGCTTATATCAATAATATCGCCATTCTACGGTTTGTGAGACCCCAACTTCGCGATTTCAGATCGTGTCTTCTACGTTCTTGCTCGTGTTCTCGGTTGCACTTGCAGGAATTAGCCTTCTTGGCGAGGTCAAGCGTGTGAAGCACGGTTGATAGCCAATGGAGCCGTGGTATAGTGATTGCAGGGGTACTCATACCGCTCGAGTGCCGCGGATCATCAACGTCGAGTTCTCCACCCCAATCGACATACCTTTCGGAAGATCGGGCCTAAACCTACTCATCAATTGGTATCAGATTTCCAGGTTGCCCATGAGGTATCTTTGTTTTCCTTCCATTAGATCGATATTGTTTCGTACCGAGAGTCCACAGAAAAGCCACAAAAAAATTAGATTGTTTTTACCGCTTCCCAGACTATAGTGCCTGCAGTTTTGTTTTTCAGTTTGCATTGTTGAGTTTGCATTCGTGTGGTCGAGTCTTGTTGCTGGTTTAGCTTTGTGTTTTAGGTCCTAGTTATCGTGTTTTGTCCTTGTTTTCTTGCTGTTCGACACCTATTCCACAATCCCTAAATAACAAACCGATCCACCACGTTCATCGGTTTGCCCCAGCTAGCCGCCTTGCGTGAACTCCCGCATCGCCAGCCCTAGATTAGGTGACAAACCTTTGTGTCACTCATCCTTGAATCATCACACACCACCCCATTAGTTATCGTGCAAATTCCCGATCGTTTTCATATCCGATTGCGAGTTCTGTTCTCAAACCGAGTTGGAATCAACATCCAAAAAAATGTAACTCGGACAGTCTACCTTAAAACGGCTATAACTTTCGCATACGAACTCGAAATCGGGCGATTTTTTTTTCAAATTCATCTACGCAAAATTTCGCATCTGATTTTCCGCCGCGTTGCCGCGTTCGGCGAGATTAGATTGCCCAAATTCCCCTCGGAATATAGGCTATCCGGCCTCCGAAGTTTCAGCACGAATTTTAAAGAATCTTCTTGATTTTCTATAGGTCGCATATTACATCCAATTGTGCTGCAAATTTGTGTTCTTCTTATATTTGTGCTCCTGAGTAAATAAAAAATATCAAAAAAATTTTACAAAAAAGAAAAAAAATAGTGAAGAGCATGCATATTAAAGCAATTGGCCTATACCACTGGGTGCTGTTTTGTTGGCTATATCATTCTGTCTTTCTTTTGCCTTGATTTCTTCCTTGTGTTGTGATGGGCCCTAGGGCACTTGGTTGACCAGCAACAGTTTCCTACATTGAATACTTATTCAACTTGGTTTAGCTGTTAACGATTTTCTACTTATTAGCCATCATATTATGCCATCCAAGCTCCACCTTTCTCTTGAGCATAAAATGTACCTTTGCAATCAACCCACACTTTATTGGTTCATCTCACCGTCCACACTACCTGCTGTGTCGGTAAGAACACTTGTAAGAGCATGGTAAGACGCTTGAGCGAGAGAGATTGTTTTCTTCCACTTTTCACATTGTCACTGTAGTTGATAGGGATAACATATTTTTTTGTTGTCTTTTGTTTCCTACTAACAATGGCAGGAGAGACAATGATGACGAATGTGTTCAACATGCTGAGTTACGTTAAATGATAAAGACCATGACAGATATGTTTGCCAAATACAACGCAGCAACGGAGGAGTCATTGGCGAACTTGACTCGCCAACTTGATGACCTTGCTCTTCGGATGAATACTTTTGAGGCTCGGTTGCCTCTCGCTGGAAGACAAGAAGACAATGCTTATGATGAACTGGAAGATCACAATAATCAGCCAAGACTGCCACTTTATCGTCGAGGTATGGGAGGTAATAATCATAACAATTATAATCATCCTCCTGATGATCCTTTTGCTAAAGTGAAATTTACTATACCCTCTTTTTCTGGTGCTTATGATGTTGAGGCTTATCTTGATTGGGAGATGATAGTAGAGCAAAAATTTAATTCCCATCTTGTTCCTGAACAACATAGAGTTCATCAAGCCACTAGTGAGTTTAGGGACTTTGCTATCATATGATGGAATGAACTTGTTAAAACTAGAACTGATCCTCCAATATGGGATAGATTAAAGGAAGCTATGCGTGTTCGATTTGTTCCTCCATCTTTTTAGCGGGACCTTCACAAAAATTGCAGCGTTTAGACCAAGGTAACATGTCCGTAGAGGAGTATTATCAAGAGTTACAAAAGGGTATGCTGCGTTGTGCGGTAGTAGAGGACATGTATGATAAAATAGCTCGTTTTTATGGGGGGTTGAGGCATGAAATTCAGTACATTGTTGATTACAAGGAATATGATACTGTTAACAGATTGTTTCAGCTTGCTATGGTGGCAGAAAAAGAATTGCAGGGCCGACAACAACAACAACGCACGAGGAGCAACTTCACGCCGCGTGCAGCAACTACACCATCCAAAACAGCACCATCTTCGACCCCCCGTGCAGCGACTACACCACCCAGTGGCGGCCAACGAACTATACCTGCTGCTCCACCTTCTCGCGTGCTGGAAGTGTGACGCCCGGTTCCGAAAACTGAACCAAGCTAACGCATATGTGTGCCCAGGATGTTCATCACACATATACGAGTGCAATCACAAATGATATACAGATAATTACCACAGAACAAGATTAATTTTCAAATTTTATTACACAACTATATTATCCTCGAATACAAGCTCTAATGAATATTAATGACAAGTTCAACTAATGCAGCGGAAATAGACTAATTAAGCAAACTAAGCAACTATGCAGCATAAGCGACAGGGTATATATATGCGCAGCTCCAATCAACACCACAGGCAAAGCTGACGGTAGACACGGCCTAGAACTCCGCATTATCGCTATTAAACTCCCAATCCTGACCTGCAACTGTTGGGGTGGGGATTGCAAGAGTGAGTACATGTCGTACTCAGCAAGTGTGGAAAGTATGACATGTGGCTGATTCAAATGACGACAATAATAACGGCAAAGTGCTGAAAAGTACAGTAAAACATTTGAAAAGCAATATGTATATTATATGTATGTGAAGTAATCCCATCATAATCACGAGTAATACCATAATACCAAACTGAATTCATTACCATCATCAATAAGTCCAGATTTCACCATTGCCAACAACCATATTCAATACCAGAAATTAAATCCATAACTATTATCAACCCATAACCATTCCAATACCAAATTCCCTCTAATCATGGAAGTTGTCCAGGTGCTCATAACCTAGAGCACGGCTATCATGATAGTTTTATTTAACTCTGCAGAGTTTGTACCACTTTACCCACGTGTTTGTGATTTCATCACCCGTCGGCGACTAAAGAACCTCCCTTATGTCAATTACACTTCCTTTGGTGTATGGCCAAGAGATCACAAAATAGCCTTTACAAAGGGATTACTAGCCTATTTAGACCCCACTGAGGTTTCACCGGTGGCGATGTCTCCCGCAGAGCACATCTTCAACCAAGGGCCCCCTCTTGAGCCACTCGGATCCCAGGGTAGTCCCACCAATCATCAACAAACCCAATCCGACTACCCCTTCCCCGAGCATCCACAATGGTCCAAACAGCACTAGCAAAGCCCTAATTAATCAGCTACGCCGCACCCATACTTGGCCTCGTGGTGGCACTGTAGTCCTGGCTTATTCTCGCATGAACCGGTCCTTAGATCTAAAGCAAGCAAACCACCATAAAATCCAACCCATCCACATACCAGGCTTGCTTAGATCACCCATTACAATACCATATTAACCAGTTCACAATAACCAGAATATCATTAATACATAATTAAATGTGTAGTGTTGGTTTTTCCATCCCAATTAATTAAGCGAAGCAAAAAGGTAAAAACCCTTCCCGACTCTCTACCATAAATTCCAGGTGACAAGGGTGGTTAAACAAATCTAGTAAACTTCCTACCATAGGATTTCCCATCAATTTGACACAAGCATGCAGTTTTGCAAATAAAACATTTATTTTAAAAACAGGATCAATATGCTTCAAGGACACTTGCCTTGCTCTTGCTGTTGATTAGGGTCAAAGCCTTCAAACTCTTGATGTTGTGGATCCTCCGTGGCACTCTCTAGCGCAAATCCATCTAATCCACACAATAAAAATACAAGACAAGAAACACAATCAAAGAGTGCACAAATATTACTCAATATGACATGACATGCATGATTGATGCAATGCAAGGTAGAACTTGTCACTAGATTGCTTTTAATGATCACTAACTAGCTCTAATAGATTTTAACAAGTTTATACAGGTTTGGGATCGATTAGATCAAATTTTAGAATTAATTCAACACAATTTAACCAGAAAGATCGGACTAGTCTGCTAGGGACCGGACAAGTCCGCACTTGATGAGATCAGCAGATTAGGGTTTTCTAGATCGTCATGAATTTGGAGATTAGGGGTTGAATTCACATAAGGAAAAGAGAATAGAAGGTATACCAGGTGTTTAGAACTCCAATGAACCAAGAAACTTGGAGGTAACACTTGGATCTTGATGATCTAGGGTTGGTGATGAACTTGGAGATGAATTGGTGGTGAAGGACGAAACTTGGTGGAGATCTTGATCCTCCTTCGTTTCCTCCTCTTCTTCTTCTTGTTTGGGATCTTCTCCTCCCTCCTTGATGGTGGCTCCCCACAAACTAGGGTTTGGGTGGGTGGAAAAGTGGCAAATAGATGTCAAACCAAGGGGTGGGGTTGTTTATATAGACGTGGAGGCTAGGGTTAGATGGATTTCGAGTTTAGGATGAGTAGAGGCCGGTTTAGAGTCCCACATGGGCTCTAAAAGAGTTGGGCACGACGTCCCTAGGCCCACTTGACGTGAAACCCAAGAAACAAGTCGTAAAACAAAAGGTCAATCTCGGAGTCACGAAATATCGGACAAGTCCGGACAGGACTGGACTAGTCCGAAGTCGTCCAGAGAGAAAATCGGACAAGTCTGGCCAAAAATCGGACAAGTCCGATCTTAGTCAGAAAGGAAAACGGACAAGTCCGCTGGAACACCGGACTAGTCTGGAAAAGTCCAGGGACTTAGCAAATTTTCAAGGATTCATGGAATACCGGACTAGTCCGCACAAAATCGGACAAGTCCGAAGTTGTCCAGAGGCAAATATCGGACTAATCCGCAACAAAAACGGACAAGTCCGTTTTTAGACAGAGAGAAATCGGACTAGTCCTCAGCAAAACCGGACTAGTCCGCACTTTCCTACATTTTTAAGTGCGGTTTTGTTCCAAATCAATTTTAAACTTGTTCCTCTTGTTATGGGTTAATGTTAAACATATATATGAGTGCATGTAGGGCATGATGCATGAAAATGAGGGTGTTACAAACCTACCCCCCTTAAAATGAATCTTGCCCTCGAGATTCGACGCGGAAGAGAAGAGATAGGGAAATTCCTTCTTGAGATCATCTTCTAGCTCCCAAGTTGCTTCTTTTTCGGTATGGTGCTTCCATTGGACTTTACACCATCGAATCACCTTGTTCCTTGTGACTCTCTCCTTGGTTTCCAAGATTTTGACCGGTTGCTCGGCATACGTCAAATCTTCCTCTAGTTCTAATTCTTCCATTGGCACTTGATCTTCCGGTACCCTGAGACACTTCTTGAGTTGGGAAACATGAAACACATCATGTACGTCTGAAAGATGAGCTGGCATCTCCAACTTATATGCTACTTCTCCTCTTTTGTCCAAAATCTTGAATGGTCCAATATAACGAGGTGCGAGCTTACCCCTTATGTTAAACCTCTTATGACCTCTCATTGGTGACACCTTGAGGTAAACAAAATCTCCTATTTCAAAGGCTAATTTCCTTCTCCTATTATCCGCATAGCCTTTTTGCCTTGATTGGGCAGCCCTCAAGTTTCCACGAATTATTTGGACTTGATTTTCGGCTTCTTGCAACACGTCCGGACCAAATACTTGAGTTTCTCCTGCCTCACTCCAGAATAAAGGTGTCCTACACTTCCTCCCATAAAGCGCTTCATATGGTGACATTTTCAAGCTTGCTTGGTAACTATTGTTGTATGAAAATTCTGCGTATGGCAAGCTTTTGTCCCAACTTTTCCCACGCTTTAAAGCACAAGCTCTTAACATGTCCTCCAAAATCTGATTGGTCCTCTCGGTTTGTCCATCCGTTTGAGGATGATATGCTGAACTAAAATTCAACCTCGTTCCCAAAGCTTCATGCAATTTTTGCCATAATCTGGAGGTAAATTGAAAACCTCTATCCGAGACTATCTTCTTAGGGACTCCATGTCGACACACAATATGCTCCATGTACATTTCGGCCAATCGTGCAGCTGTATACTTGGTCTTCACAGGAACAAAATGAGCTGACTTGGTTAAGCGATCCACAATTACCCAAATTGAGTCATACCCGGACTGAGTATGCGGTAACCCAACTATGAAGTCCATACCAATTTCTTCCCACTTCCATTCCGGAATCTTCAACGGTTGCAATAATCCGGCTGGCCTTTGATGTTCCGCCTTGACTCGTTGGCACACATCACATAATGCTACATATTCAGCTATGTCCTTTTTCATGCTATCCCACCAATAGCAAGTCTTCAAGTCCTTGTACATCTTCGTACAACCGGGGTGAATCGAGTAAGGCTAGTCATGTGCCTCCTTTAATATTGTCTCCCGAATATGCTTTACATTAGGCACAATGATCCTCTTTCCAAGCCATAAGGTACCATGTTCATCCTTGTCAAATCTGAATTCTCTCCCTTCTTCGGTTCTTTCCTTGATTTCCTTGATCTCCTCATCTATGGTTTGTGCCTCTCGAATTTCTTGCTCCAAGGTTGGGTTTAACTCCATCATCTCCATCTCGTTTACAAACCCAAGGTTCAACTGTTCAAACTCCTTGCATAACTCGGACGGTAACTCTCGAACCGTGAGTTGATGGCTTACTCCCTTTCTACTCAAAGCATCGACCACTACATTGGCTTTTCCCGGATGATAGTTGATCCCCAAATCATAATCTTTGATGAGCTCCAACCATCTTCGTTGCCTCAAGTTCATATCCGTTTGTGTGAAAATATACTTCAAACTCTTATGATCCGTATAAATTTCACACCTATGTCCGAGAATATAGTGTCTCCAAATCTTCAATGCATGTACCACGGCTGCTAGTTCAAGATCATGCGTGGGGTAATTCTGCTCATGTTTCTTCAATTGTCTCGACGCATAGGCGACCACTTGACCTTCTTGCATCAATACACATCCAAGCCCTTGTCTTGATGCATCGCAATAAATGTCAAAACTCTTGCTTACATCAGGCAATACCAAAACTGGGGCTGTTGTCAACCGCTTCTTCAACTCCTCAAAACTCTCTTGACAAGCTCGAGTCCATTGGAATGCCTTTCCCTTCATTAGCAACTCCGTCATAGGCTTGGCTATCTTGGAAAAATCCTTGATGAATCTATGGTAATATCCAGCTATCCCAAGAAAACTCCTTATTTCCTTGACATTTTGCGGCGGTTCCCACTTCAACACATCCCTCACTTTACCAGGGTCAATAGATACTCTTCCTCCTGAGATGATATGACCCAAAAATGGCACCTCTTTCAACCAAAACTGACACTTGTTGAACTTGGCATACAATTGATGCTCCCTCAATTTCTGCAACGTAAGCCTCAAGTGTTCCTCATGTTCCTTCTCATCCTTCGAGTAGATCATAATATCATCAATAAACACCACAACGAACTTATCTAAGTACTCCATGAAGACTTTATTCATGAGGTACATAAAGTAGGCAGGCACATTTGTCAATCCAAAAGACATCACGGTGTACTCATAAGATCCATACCGTGTCCTAAAAGCTGTCTTGGGTATGTCCGATAGTCTAATCTTCATTTGAAAGTATCCCGACCTCAAGTCAATCTTAGAGAAGACACAAGCACCCTTCATCTGATCAAACAAGTCTTCTATGCGTGGAAAGGTGTACTTGTTCTTGATGGTCACCTCGTTGAGAGCTCGGTAATCCACACACATCCTTTGTGTTCCATCCTTCTTGTCCACAAATAGAACGGGCGCTCCCCAAGGTGAAGAGCTAGGGCGAATAAAACCCTTCTCTAATTGCTCTTGAATTTGCTTCTTGAGCTCCGCTAATTCCATAGGAGGCATCCTATACGGCCTCTTAGCTATAGGTGCAGTTCCAGGTATTAAATCAATAACAAACTCAATGTCTCGATCGGGTGGCATACCTAGCAACTCATCCGGAAACACATCCAAAAATTCACATACAACCGGAATCTCCTCAATTGCGGCACCGTCCATATGATTCAATTATAATTGCTTCGGTGCGGTTTGAGATGCTTCAAATTCTACGGTGATTCCTTCCTCATTGGTCAACTTCACCGTCTTTGTGGCACATTCAATAACTCCATTGTGCTTCCCCAACCAGTCCATACCAAGTATAATATCCAACCCTTGAGAATCTAAAACAATGAGGTTGGCGGAGAAGGCTACCCCCCTTATTCTAAGGCTTACTTTTGGACATACTATATTTGTCCTCATCTCTCCTCCAGGAGACTTAACCAACAGAGTAAACTTCATATGAGAGATAGGCAAACTATACTTGGCAACATACTTTGATGCAATGAATGAATGCGATGCTCCAGAATCAAATAACATAGTCGCGGGGTTGGAGTTGGCGAGAAACATACCAATGGCCACGTCATCCGCTTGTTGAGCATCCTCCGTAGAGACATGGTTCACGTTGCCACGAGCAAAATTTTGCTGTCCACGGCTTCCTTGTGGCTGTCCTCCATTAGGTCTTGGGTTTTGCCTCGATGCATTGCTTCCTTGACCAAGGCCCTACTTAGGACATTGATGTGCAAAGTGTCCAGCTTCTCCACAAGTATAACACTTCTTAACTCCACCAGAATTATTGGGACGAGCTTGGTTTTGAACATTGGCTCCACGAAAATCAGCACAAGGTGCATAAGGCATTGGAGGCCTAGGTGCTTGCATAACAGGGCGCTGCTGCACAAACTGAGTTGGGCGTGGTGCATAACCAGGGCGCTGAGCAGGAATAGAGGAGCTGTAATGAGGCGCATTGGGCGGCGCAAAGCGAGGGCGCACATTACTTCCTTGTTGCTGTCCTTGATATGGCGCCTTCCTCTTGATTTCTTGCTCCATCTCACGGATCTTGTTCTCAACCACAATTGCTTTGTCCACAAGCTTCTGAAAATTGACATAATCACAGTTGAGCAATTGCACTTGTATCGTATTGTTCAATCCCCTCATGAACAAGTATTGCTTCCGGCTGTCCTAGCTAACATCCTCAGGCGCATATCTCGAGAGTTGAGTGAACTTATTGAGATATTCACTCACGCTTGATTTTCCTTGTCTCAAGTTCTCAAATTCTTGCCTCTTCAAGATCATAACACCTTCCGGCACATAATAAGAACGTAAAATCTCCTTGAATTCCGCCCAGGTAATTCTCTCTTGGTTCTCATGAGCATTGCAATAAGAATCCCACCAATCTGCAGCTGCTCCAACGAGTTGATGAGAAGCAAATAGCACCTTCTCCCGGTCACTGCATTGGACAATGGCTAGCTTCTTCTCCACGGACTTGAGCCAATCATCCGCATCCATAGGGTCTGCGGCTTGAGCAAAGGTTGGCGGCCTAGTCCTCATAAACTCTCCCAATCGGTTATGAGGAGGTGGGGGTGGCGGTGGAGGCATGTGGGGCTGATTGTTGATATTGCCAGGCTGCAGCTGTCCCATAGTCTGTATCATGGTCTGCATGAGCTGGTTTTGCATAGCCAATAGCTGCTCGATGTTGATAGCTCCCTGAGTAGATCCTTGCCCATTGTTGTTCTGAGGTACTCCATTGTTCTCCTCCTCATCATTGCCATCCCTCTGGTTGCGAGTCCTCACCATCTGAAGAAAAGCAGTAGGTAAGAATTAGAAAACGTCCCCCAACTATATGCATCAAGGGATATGAAACTAAACAACTAGCTACACTAGCCTAGGTGGACATGGCAATGCTAAAGCATCCCAAAATCCTCTATTAAGCACACAAGCAACCAATATATATAGCAAACAACACTCCAAGCAAAAACACATCGATTCCTGAGTGCTCCTATGTGCTCTAAAGTGTCCATTCTATCTAGGCTGCATCCTACGGTCAACCTGGCTCTGATACCAATCTGTGATGCCCTGTTCCGAAAACTGAACCAAGCTAACGCATATGTGTGCCCAGGATGTTCATCACACATATACGAGTGCAATCACAAACGATATACAGATAATTACCACAGAACAAGATTAATTCTCAAATTTTATTACACAACTATATTATCCTCGAATACAAGCTCTAATGAATATTAATGACAAGTTCAAGTAATGCAGCGGAAATAGACTAATTAAGCAAACTAAGCAACTATGCAGCATAAGCGACAGGGTATATATATGCGCAGCTCCAATCAACACCACAGGCAAAGCTGACGGTAGACACAGCCTAGAACTCCGCATTATCGCTATTAAACTCCCAATCCTGACCTGCAACTGTTGGGGTGGGGGATTGCAAGAGTGAGTACATGTCGTACTCAGCAAGTGTGGAAAGTATGACATGTGGCTGATTCAAATGACGACAATAATAATGGAAAAGTGCTGAAAAGTACAGTAAAACATTTGAAAAGCAATATGTATATTATATGTATGTGAAGTAATCCCATCATAATCACGAGTAATACCATAATACCAAACTGAATTCATTACCATCATCAATAAGTCCAGATTTCACCATTGCCAGCAACCATATTCAATACCAGAAATTAAATCCATAACTATTATCAACCCATAACCATTCCAATACCAAATTCCCTCTAATCATGGAAGTTGTCCAGGTGCTCATAACCGGGAGCACGGCTATCATGATAGTTTTATTTAACTCTGCAGAGTTTGTACCACTTTACCCACGTGTTTGTGATTTCATCACCCGTCGGCGACTAAAGAACCTCCCTTATGTCAATTACACTTCCTTTGGTGTATGGCCAAGAGATCACAAAATAGCCTTTACAAAGGGATTACTAGCCTATTTAGACCCCACTGAGGTTTCACCGTTGGCGATGTCTCCCGCAGAGCACATCTTCAACCAAGGGCCCCCTCTTGAGCCATTCGGATCCCAGGGTAGTCCCACCAATCATCAACAAACCCAATCCGACTACCCCTTCCCCGAGCATCCACAATGGTCCAAACAGCACTAGCAAAGCCCTAATTAATCAGCTACGCCGCACCCATACTTGGCCTCGTGGTGGCACTGTAGTCCTGGCTTATTCTCGCATGAACCAGTCCTTAGATCTAAAGCAAGCAAACCACCATAACATCCAACCCATCCACATACCAGGCTTGCTTAGATCACCCATTACAATACCATATTAACCAGTTCACAATAACCAGAATATCATTAATACATAATTAAATGTGTAGTGTTGGTTTTTCCATCCCAATTAATTAAGCGAAGCAAAAAGGTAAAAACCCTTCCCGACTCTCTACCATAAATTCTAGGTGACAAGGGTGGTTAAACAAATCTAGTAAACTTCCTACCATAGGATTTCCCATCAATTTGACACAAGCATGCAGTTTTGCAAACAAAACATTTATTTTAAAAACATGATCAATATGCTTCAAGGACACTTGCCTTGCTCTTGCTGTTGATTAGGGTCAAAGCCTTCAAACTCTTGATGTTGTAGATCCTCCGTGGCACTCTCTAGCGCAAATCCGTCTAATCCACACAATAAACATACAAGACAAGAAACACAATCAAAGAGTGCACGAATATTACTCAATATGACATGACATGCATGATTGATGCAATGCAAGGTAGAACTTGCCACTAGATTGCTTTTAATGATCACTAACTAGCTCTAATAGATTTTAACAAGTTTATACAGGTTTGGGGTCGATTAGATCAAATTTTAGAATTAATTCAACACAATTTAACCAGAAAGATCGGACAAGTCCGCACTTGACGAGATCAGCAGATTAGGGTTTTCTAGATCGTCGTGCATTTGGAGATTAGGGGTTGAATTCACATAAGGAAAAGAGAATAGAAGGTATACCAGGTGTTTAGAACTCCAATGAACCAAGAAACTTGGAGGTAACACTTGGATCTTGATGATCTAGGGTTGGTGATGAACTTGGAGATGAATTGGTGGTGAAGGACGAAACTTGGTGGAGATCTTGATCCTCCTTCGTTTCCTCCTCTTCTTCTTCTTGTTTGGGATCTTCTCCTCCCTCCTTGATGGTGGCTCCCCACGAACTAGGGTTTGGGTGGGTGGAAAAGTGGCAAATAGATGTCAAACCAAGGGGTGGGGTTGTTTATATAGACGTGGATGCTAGGGTTAGATGGATTTCGAGTTTAGGATGAGTAGAGGCCGGTTTAGAGTCCCACATGGGCTCTAAAAGAGTTGGGCATGACGTCCCTAGGCCCACTTTACGTGAAACCCAAGAAACAAGTCGTAAAACAAAAGGTCAATCTCGGAGTCACGAAATATCGGACAAGTCCGGACAGGACCGGACTTGTCCGAAGTCGTCCAGAGAGAAAATCGGACAAGTCTGGCCAAAAATCGGACAAGTCCGATCTTAGTCAGAAAGGAAAACGGACAAGTCCGCTGGAACACTGGACTAGTCCGGAAAAGTCCAGGGACTTAGCAGATTTTCAAGGATTCATGGAATACCGGACTAGTCCGCACAAAATCGGACAAGTCCGAAGTTGTCCAGAGGCAAATATCGGACTAATCCGCAGCAAAAACGGACAAGTCCGTTTTTAGACAGAGAGAAATCGGACTAGTCCTCAGCAAAACCGGACTAGTCCACACTTTCCTACATTTTTAAGTGCGGTTTTGTTCCAAATCAATTTTAAACTTGTTCCTCTTGTTATGGGTTAATGTTAAACATGTATATGAGTGCATGTAGGGCATGATGCATGAAAATGAGGGTGTTACAGGAAGGCAGCAAGGCGACATCATTCAAACCTTCATTGTCCACTCCTTCTACGGGTTGTACTTCCGACATTAAGTGTCACCGTTGCCAGGGACTTGGTCATATGATGAGAGATTGCCCGACAAACGAGCATACATAGCACGCGACGATGGAAGGTATGATAGTACTTCAGATGTTGAAGATGAATATTCTCTTGCTACCGGTTTTACAGATCCAAATGACGAACACACCGAAGAAGAGGTACTTGGTACAACAGCGACGGAGAACTATAGGAGCATCATTGTGCAGCGTGCCTTGAGCTCCAAACTTGAGACCGACGACAAGCTACAACGACACAACCTCTTCCACATGTTTCTCATCGTCAAGGACTGCCATGTACACACTATAATTGATGGAGGTAGCTGCAATAACTTGGTGAACATGGACGTCATCAAGAAACTTGGTTTGACAACAAGAGCACACCCTCATCCGTACCACATTCAATGGTTCAACAACAGCGGTAAGGTTCAGGTAACACAAATAGCGAGAATACATTTTTCAATTGGTTCATACCATGATTTTGCTAATTTTGATGTTGTTCCTATGGATGCTTGTTCTCTTTTATTGGGTCGTCCTTGGGAATTTGATACAGATGCTATTCATCATGGTAGAACCAATAAATATACTCTCATGCATAAGGTAAATAAAATCACTTTGCTGCCTATGAATCCTGCTGAAATTGTGCATTTTGAGAAGAGTAAAATTAGTGATGGCAAAGCAACTAAATTAAATTCTGAAAAACAGCAAGTTATCAAGTTAAAATCACCATCATTGCTCGCAACTAAATCTAACCTTGATGATTTATTCGATGCTAAGGGGATGTGCTATGCTTTAGTTTGCAAAGAAGCCATGTTTTCACTTCATGAATTGTCTATTGCATTGCCCCCTGCTGTTGCTAACCTTTTGCAGGAGTTTGAGGATGTGTTTCCCTCCGAGATACCCCCTGGTTTACCACCGATGAGAGGCATTGAACACAAGATCGATTTGATTCTAGGAGCAAGTTTGCCAAATCGTGCAGCATACAGGGCGAATCCACAAGAAACTAAGGAAATTCAGCGACAAGTCCAAGATCTTTTGGACCGCGGGTACATTCGTGAAAGCCTTATCCCTTGTTCTGTTCCTGTTCTTTTGGTTCCTAAGAAAGATGATAGTTGGCGCATGTGTGTTGAATGTCGACCGATTAATAACATCACCATTCGATATCGTTATCCTATTCCTCGATTAGATGACATACTTGATGAATTGAGTGGTGCTATCATCTTCACAAAAATTGACTTGCGTAGTGGTTACCACCAAATTAGAGTGGCACTAGGAGATGAATGGAAAACTGCATTTAAAACCAAGTTTGGACTTTATGAGTGGTTAGTCATGCCTTTTGGTTTAACTAATGCACCCAACACCTTTATGCGATTAATGAACAAGGTTTTACGTGCTTTCATTGGACAATTTGTGGTGGTTTACTTCGATGATATCCTCATTTATAGCAAGTCATATGATGAACAACTTGATCATTTACGTGCTGTTTTTACTGTTTTGAGAGACGCACGTTTGTTTGGTAACCTCAAAAAGTGCGTCTTTTGCACCAATCGAGTCTCGTTTCTTGGCTATTTCGTTTCCTCGCAGGGAATTGAGATGGATGAGGCAAAAATTGAAGCAGTCACCAGCTGGCCAGCCCCAACAACCGTCACACAGGTTCGTAGTTTTCTTGGTCTTGCAGGTTTTTATCGGCGCTTTGTGTGGGATTTCAGCACCATTGCAGCACCTCTACATGAGCTAACGAAGAAGAGAGTGCCATTTTGATGGGGCGAACAGCAGCAACATGCTTTTGATGCTCTCAAATCGAAGCTTACACAAGCACCATTGCTACAACTTCCTGAATTTGACAAGACCTTTGAGCTATAATGCGATGCAAGCGACATTTGTATTGGAGGCGTTCTCATACAAGGAGGTAAACCCGTTGCTTTCTTTAGTGAAAAACTTCATGGTCCTTCTCTGAATTATTCTACTTATAATAAGGAATTGTATGCCTTAGTGCGTGTATTACAAACTTGACAACATTATCTTTGGTCTAAGGAGTTTGTCATACATTCCGATCATGAATCATTGAAGTATCTTAAGTGTCAAACCAATCTGAATAAACGACATGCTAAATGGATTGAGTTCATAGAGTCATTTCCATACATCATTAGGCATAAGAAAGGGAAGGAAAATATCATTACCGATGCATTATCTAGGCGTTATACCATGCTGTCCCAACTTGATCATAAAATCTTTGGCTTGGAAACAATAAAAGCATTATATCCTACTGATTTGGACTTCAAAGATGCTTTTTAAAATTTTAGAGAAGGAAGAACTTGGAATAAATATGTGCTGCGAGAGGGTCTCCTCTATCGTGCTAACAAGCTATGCGTTCCAGCTAGCTCCGTTCGTCTATTACTTTTGCAGGAAGCACATGGAGGAGGTTTGATGGGACATTTTGGAGTGAAGAAAACTGAAGACGTGCTGTCCACACACTTCTTTTGGCCAAAGATGAGGCGTGATGTCGAGCGCTAGGTGTCACGATGCACTGCTTGCAACAAAGCTAAGTCTCGCCTTAACCAACATGGTCTTTATATGCCTCTTCCTGTTCCTAGTGTACCTTTGGAGGATATTTCTATGGCCTTTGTTTTGGGATTGCCTAGGACTAAGAGGGGGAGGGATAGTATTTTTGTAGTTGTTGATCGCTTTTCCAAAATGGCACACTTTATACCTTGTCATAAGAATGATAATGCCTCACACATTGCTGATTTATTTATGACGGAAATTGTTCGTTTACATGGTGTGCCAATACCATAGTTTCTGATCGTGATGCAAAATTTTTAAGTCATTTTTGGAGAACTTTGTGGTATAAATTGGGAACCAAGTTGCTATTTTCAACTACATGTCACCCACAAACAGATGGACAAACTGAGGTAGTTAATCATACTTTATCCACTATGTTGTGGGCTGTCTTGAAAACAAATTTTAAGTTGTGGGAGGAGTGTTTACCACATATAGAATTTGCTTACAACAGATCCGTTCACTCCACGACAAAGGTAAGTCCATTCCAGGTAATGGTTTCAATCCCCGTGATCCTATTGATTTACTACCTTTGCCTCCTTCTGAAATTATAAATTTGGATGCTACACAACGATCTGAACTCATTCTTAAGATGCATGAATCTACAAAGAAAAATATTGAAATGATGAATGAGAAATATAGGATTGCAGGTAGTAAAGGTAGAAAAGAAGTAAAACTTGAACTGGGTGATTTGGTGTGGTTACATTTGAGAAAAGAGCGATTTCCCGACTTGAGAAAATCTAAACTTATGCCACGAGCTGCTGGTCCTTTTAAGATCGTTGGAAAGATTAATGATAATGCATATAAGCTTGAATTGCCTCCCGATTTTGGGGTTAGTTTTACATTTAACATTTCAGATTTACGATCGTACATGGGAGAAGAAGATGAACCTGAGTCGAGGACGACTCCAATTCAAGAGGAGGAGGAGGATGAGGACATCACAACAGTGGAGATGCACATTGAACTACAAGGACCAATCACAAGAGCACGAGCACGGTTAATAAATCAGCAGGTGAATTCGTTCATAACTTCTTTTGCATATGAGTTTGAGAATAGATTGCTATGTGATGATTTAATTATTATTAGGAATAATGGAGAAGATCAACCAGTGAAGGAAAGAGGCCTTGGGAGCTTGGAGAACCAGCTGGGACATCCACAAATTGATGGAAACAGTTTACAACTCGGACTCGAGTTCAATTCGCAGTCCAGTAGCTATCCACCTTAAAACGGACGCCCAGGAGGCATACGGACTCCGTTTTCGACGTTCTACATATGCACAGAAGGAGGAGAAGATAAATTTTCCAATGGTTTTGCTCCCACCTCAAAATTCTTCCGGGGTCATTGGGAATTGTTGAAACAAGTCGAGTCCAGATTTCTGTCCGGTGTTGCGCCACCGAATCGGGCCTTTGGGCCTTGTATCCCGTAAGAGTCCATTAGAGATGCGTCTAATTGTGTTTTGGTCGAACCCTAGTCTATAAATACTGCAGCCGCCGTTTATATTCGGTGGGTTTTGCTTAGATCAATAATATCGATGTTCTACCGTTTGTGAGACCCCGACTTCGCGATTTCAGATCGTGTCTTCTACGTTCTTGCTCGTGTTCTCGGTTGCACTTGCAGGTATTAGCCTTCTTGGCGAGGTCAAGTGTGTGCGGCACGGTTTATAACCAACGGAGCTGTGGTGTAGTGATTGCAGGGGTACTCGTACTGCTCGAGTGCCGCGGATCATCAACGTCGAGTTCTCCACCCCAATCGACATACCTTTCGGAAGATTGGGCCTAAACCTACTCATCAGTTGCCCTGCCTTTGATGAAGTGATACAAGCTGTGGAGAGGCATGGGCTCAAAGACTTGTTTGCTTTCAGGTGCAACTGGAATGATGAAGTCATAGCCCAATTCTATGCTACCTGCTATTTTGCTAGTGATGAATTGGAGAGGGTGACTTGGATGACTCATGGATCCAAGTACACCATTACTTATGATGAGTTTGCAAGACTGCTTCACCTAGAAGACACTGGCAACGATGAGCTAACCATCCACAACATTGGTGTCTTGGAGAAGGATAAGATGGAGTTTCTTTATGACACTCGCCTGAAGTACAACCCACCATCAACCAAGAACATGAAGCCCTTCTTCATGGTTCTTAATAGGGTGCTGCGGACGACCATAGCTCCAAAAGATGGAGATGCAGGAAGTGTGCAAGGGTACTTGAGGACCTTAATGAAGGTGATAAGCAAGAACCGGAAGTTGACATCTTCGACTATATCTGGAACGATATGGTGAATATCTCCTGCACACCGAACAGATCCTGTGGCTATGCACCTTACTTCATGTTTATGATTGAGAAAGTCATGGGGATCGAGTTCGTAAAGGATGTGGAGCACACTCTCCTAAGGCCTCAGAAGCCTACCCAAGCTACTCTCCCACCTACTCCATCTCCAGTATCAAGTGACGAGGCTCCGAGGAGAGCTCAAGGAGATACAAGGACTGCTCCCACCACTAGGGCCCCTCCCCAAAAAGGGTCTCCTAGTGGAATCTTTAAATACTTGGCCGCCATCTTTGGCTCATGCAAGAAAGCCGAAGTGAAAATCCATAAGCTGAACAAGGCAAGGAATGAGTCTTCTAGATCCCTCCTCTCCTTCTTTTTGGTGCCTCGATGCCAAAGTGGGAGAGATTGAGGGGGAGTCATTAGGTCCTAGTTGTAGGTTGCGAGAGATGAGAGCTCTATTTGTATTTATTTTGGGTTGTAAATCTTTAATGCTCTCTTATGATTTTTGACTTGCGATGTGGTACAATGACTAAGTTTATGCTTATGCTTATGAAATCTGTGATGAAAGTTTGATATAATCTGTGCTTATGCTTTGAAATTGACATTTATGCTTGATGTTGTTATATCTATGTCAATTATTTCATTCTCATCACAATTATTGCTTACAAACACTTAGTTTTGCACCCCACCATAAAGAGTGCACACATGTCTAATGTTTTCATTACTTAATCTGTTACAAACTCATATGTGCACACTTTATGAAAATACTGCACTTTTAATCATATTTGTGAAATCTCAATTGGTTGTCATCAATCACCAAAAAGGGGGAGATTGAAAGTGCTTCTAGGCACCCCTTGTGGGTTTTGGTGTATTTATGACAAGCAAATGAGATCCTAACTAAATTGTTGAAATGAGCACAAATTTTAATGAAATTATGAAGAAAGCGCAAAAAGAAGGGAGAGTGAGGAATCAAGTTGAAAGGAGCTCAAGAAATGATTATAATACTTTTTGTGTATGGAGTGTGTTGGAGAAACACACCCCAAGAGCTCAAGCAAATTTTAATCACTCTCACTGCACAAAGTTATACAGGTCCAGACTAGTTCGATATCACCACGGACTAGTCTGATTTCTCTCTGTCCAGAATCGGACAAGTCCTCCCGGTGTGGACTTGTCTACATAGTCTAGGTTTACACAGACTGGACTAGTCCGATATCACCACGGACTAGTCCGATATCTTTCTGACTAAGATTGGACTAGTCCTCCCCAGTGCGGACTAGTCCTCAACACTTCACTATTTGCACGAAGTCGGACAAGTCCGATATCACCACAGACTAGTCCGATATCTTTCTGACAAAAATCGGACAAGTCCGATATCTACAGGGAGTAGTCCAAAAACCTTCTGACTAAAATCGGACAAGTCCTCCAAGTGTGGATTTGTCCTCAAATTCACCAAGGGTTTCACTAAAGCCGAACTAGTCCGATATGTGCCGGACTAGTCCGATCTTCTCTAGAGACAAAAACGGACTAGTCCGCCCAAGGCCGGACAAGTCCGATATTTGGGGGCACTTAGGGTTTCCCACACGCCGCACACCGGACTAGTCCGAAGTCTACAACGGACTAGTCCGGACATTAAAAACCCTAACAGTAACCTTTGGAAACCCTAGTATAAATAGAGGTGCACAACCCCTAATCAATATCTCTCGACCCGCTGCGCCTTCAAACCTTCTAAGAGCCTAGAAAACACGTCTCTCCACACAATCCAACGCAAGAAAGATCAAATCCTTGAGGATTAACTTTAGATCAAAGGAGAGACATGATTCTTCAAGTCTTGAGCTCTTGGGTTTGATTCTCTCGCACAGTCTTGTTCTTCATTGCATATAATTTGAGTGTGTTGGTGGTGTATTCAGTTGTAAATCTTGGGGAGCCCTCAACTTGTGAGAAGGCCCCTTGAACTTGGTGATTTGCCCTTTGTGATTAGTGGAAGAGAATCGGCCTCCGTGGCGATTCGACGAGGGTAGGGTTGGTGAAGACTCAGTTCTTTCATGGGCTCCTCAACGTGGATGTAGCTTGCCTGCGTGGGAACCGAACCACAGGATAAAAATCTTGTGTCTTCACTTTGTGCTTATTGTTCATTGAATCTAGGGTTTAATTGATCATAGTCAAATTACGTCAAAACTTGAAACTAAGGTTACCTTGTGCTATCTTCTGTATAATTGAAGCAACATACTCTAGTTACATCTTAATTTCCGCTGCGTAGAGTACTTAGATCGAGATCATCGATCAAACTTGATCGATTTAGTCCACACACACCGGACTATTCCGCACACTATCAGACTAGTCCGATTTATCGGTAATTGATCAAGTTGCTGAGTGTTGCAGGTTCCAAGAAAAAATTCAAAAAGGCCTATTGACCCCCCTCTAGGCCACATTCACACATCTTGAGTCCTTTTAGGATTTCTGCATTTGCTCTCTCGGCTTGACCATTACTTGCTGGGTGAGCTACCAAAGTGTAGCTGACTTGAATGCCAGGTTTTTCGCAATATTCTTGAAATGTAGCACTTGTAAATTGGGTTCCATTGTCAGTTATGACTTTGTTCAGAACTCCAAATCTGCATACAATAGACTTCAAGAACTTGATTGCTGATTGTTTGTTCATAGTCACAACTGGAGTAGCTTCCGGCCATTTGGTGAACCTGTCGATGGCGACATACAGGAACCTGTAACCTCTGACGACTTTTGAGAAAGGTCCCAAAATGTCCATGTCCCACACAACAACTGGCCATGTAGGAGGAATCATTTGTAGTGACTAAGCCAGTGTGTGAATTTGTTTTGTGTGGAACTGACACGCTTCACACTTTTTCACCAACTCCACTGCATCCTGGAGTCCTGTAGGCCAGTAGAACCCATGCCGAAAGGCTTTGCCAACCAATGTGAGGAAGACGCGTGGTTCCCACATTCACCTCCATGGATCTCCGCGAGGAGCTTGCGGCCTTCTTCCCTTTCAATGCACTGGATTAGGACGCCGTTGGCACCGCGTCGGTAGAGATCCCCTTCTACCAACGTGTATATTTTAGCCAATCTGATGATCTGGTAATAGGATACACCATCTTCAGGAAGGATGTTGTCTTTCAAGTAGTTCCAGATCTCCAAGATCCATGCATCGGAGCTAACTTGAGCTCTTGAGTCATGCGTGCTAGGTTGCTCGGAGCTTCCGGCAGCAACTACGACCCTTGATGGACGCCATGGTAACAGGGCCACCGGGACCACCAACTTCGAGGTGCTGGTCTTGCCCCCTTTGCTCAGTTCGGCAGACTGAGTTGTTGGTCCTGACAACCTCCGGACGAATATTCCGTCGGGAGCCGGAGCTCCGGTTGAGGCCTTCATCAAGAGTTCGTCAGCTTCAGCGTTATGGAGACGCTGAACATGGTGGAGATCCATGACTTATAAGTCCTTCTGGAGCTTCTGGACTTCAAGGAGATACAACTAGTTGGGGGTTGTTGCAGCAACATTCACCTCTAACTTGTTTTATGATTAGCTGCAAATCACCCTTCACCAACAACTGTTTAACACCATAGGATAGTGCCACCTTTAGACCGTAGATGAGAGCTTCATACTCTACCATATTATTGGTCGCCTTGAAGTCAACATGGTCCATATATTTGACCTGCTCCCCGATCGGAGCGAGGAGAAGTATTCCAGCTCTAGCCCCCTGCTTCTACACGGAGCCGTCAAAGTAGAGAGTCCAGTGAGGTTTGGTGAATACTGGGACCTTGGGTTCCGACTTCTGCTCAAAGGGGCCCCCAGGATTTGATGGAGAAGGAGTCCATTCCACCACGAAGTCAGCCAAAGCCTGACTCTTGATTGCTTATCACGACACGAATTCAAGATCAAACTCAGCCAGCTCCGCTGCCCACTTTGCGATGTTCCCAGTGGAATCAGGGTTATGCAATGTAGCATGCAGTGGATAAGAAGTTACCACTGATATCTTGTGGGCTTGGAAATAATGACGAAGCTTTCTTGAGGCAATAAGAACTACGTAAAGCAGCTTATGCACCTTGATGTATTTGTTCTTGGTATCATGAAGTACTTCACTGATGAAGTACACTTGATGCTGGACGGTCCAGACCCTTTCAGAGGGGCCCGAAGCTTCCTCTCCATCGATCCGGACTCTCCTGGAGGCGTCCGAACCTTCTTGTTGAACTTCTCAGACCCTCCTGGAAGGGTCCGAAACTTTTTCTTGTTTAATCTGGACCCTCCCTGAGCGACCCGAATCTTCGTGAGCTGCCATGGAAATTCACTCAGATGAGAGAGGTTGACCTTCTAGCACTCCACCTTGAAGATCTGTGCCTGGGGGCTGGGACCCAGACTTGCCTTCAGGTAGCTCTGGACCCTCCCGGAGGGGTCTAGGCTTCTGAACTGGATGTGGCCCCGGTCTTTCTGCGACCATGACCATACTGACAACTTCTGATGTTGCAGAAATGTAAAGCAGTAGAGGCTCAACAGGGTTCAGAGCTACCAAGATTGGTAAGGTGGTAAGGAGCTGCTTGAGCTCTTGGAACGCCTTTTCTGATTCTTCGGACCAATGGAATGGTCCGGTCTTCATCAATAGCTTGAAGACTAGAAGTGCCCGCTGTGCCAGCCTTGATATGAACCGGCTGAGCGCAGCTAGACATCCAGTTAGCTTCTGGATGTCCCTGATGCGGGCTGGAGGCCGGATGTCTTCCATAGCCTTTATTTTCACCGGGGTTGCCTCAATTCCTCGGTGGGTTACCAAGAAACCAAGGAGCTTCACGGAGCTAACCCCGAAGACGCACTTGTCTGGGTTCAGCTTGGTGCGCGTGATGTGCAGCTTGTCAAAGAAGGCTTGCAAGTTGTCAAGGAGTGATTCCTTGTTTTGATCTTCACAACGATGTCATCGACATACACTTCCACCAAGTCTCTAATGAGTTCTCCAAAAGTTTTGTACATAGCTCGCACAAAAGTTGAGGTAGCATTTTTGAGAACAAAGGGCATGGCAGTATAACAATACAATCCATCTACTGTTATGAAGGTAGTATGCTGTTCATCTTCCCTAGACATTTGGATTTGGTGATATCCGGAGTATGCATCTAGGAAACACAATGGCTCACACCCGGAGGTGGAGTCCACTATTTGATCTATCCTAGGTAGTGGAAATGGATCTTTTGGACATGCCTTATTTAGTGTGGTGTAGTTGATACACATCCGAAGCTTCCCGCCAGCCTTGGGTACAACGACTGGGTTTGCCAGCCATTTTGGATAAAAAAACATCTCGGATGAAACCAGCTTCGGGCAACTTCTTGATCTCCCGTCATATGAAGTTTTGCCGCTCGACTGATTGTTTCTGGGGCTTCTGGTGTACAGGCCGTGCGTCAGAATAAATCTTCAAATTGTGCTCAATCACCTCCCTTGGGGTCCCAGACATTTGTGATGGTTGCCAGGAAAACACGTCAACATTAGCCCAGAGGAAAGTGATGAGTGCGAGTTCTATTTGTTGTTCAAACCTCCCGATATACGGGTGGTCTGAGGAGCATCAGAACCGATTTGGACAACTTTTGACGGGAACGTCGGTGTCGCCGCTAGGTTGCACACGTGGTGCAGAGGTTGAGCCTCGTTGACGAGTCCTCGGGGGTTGAGCAATGAGCTCTTTGCCGGAGGTTCCTTCTTGCGATGTGGCAAGCGCATGGAGTTTCTCTAGCGCGGTGACTCCTGTAGTATGGTCTCCACAGAGCCGGAGGACGCGTGAAGGTGTCGACATCTTCAACACCAGGTAGCCGTAGTGAGCTGCGACCATGAACCTGTACAAGGTAGGCCCGCCTAGGATGGCGTTGAAGGGTAGACTGATGTGAGCGACATCAAAAACCAGCTTCTTAGTCCTGTATTTCTCCCGAATCCCAAAGGTCACTGGGAGAGTGATGGATCCGAGGGGGCTGATGGCCCCCGGACCTACCCCAGAGAAAGGTCTTGAGGGGCGAAGGTCCGAGAGTTGTAGTTGGATCTTCATGAATGCTTCAAAGCTCAAAATATTGAGCGTTACGCCTCCGTCTACCAGAATGTGGTAGAGCTAAACGTTATTGATGGTCGGAGATACCATTAGCGGGAGTTGGCCAGCTCCAACCATGTTTCTGGGGCAGTCTGTTGCATCAAAAGTGATGGGCGTATCCATCCACTTTCAATGTGGTTCTGCTATGGCAGTAGGAGCTACAACGGCCATTTCTCACCGCATTGTCTTGAGGACGCGGCGAGAGGTGATGTCCCAGGACCCCCCGCAGATGGTGTTGAGGGTCTTCCAACACTCATTGTCAGAGACGTCAGAGTCATCATCAACTGTGTTGTACACAACCTTTAGGACATTCTTGGGGTCCTGGAACCCTAGCTCCGCCTCAGCCAGAGCTTCGTCAACTTTTTTCTTTCCTTCCCGTTAGCGGAAAGGAGCTTCCTCTCAGCGCTTGTTATAGCGATCGACAAGGTTTTGGACCTCTCGGCAGTCCTCCAGACTGTGCTTGTCTGTTTTGTGGATTGGACACCACATCTTGGAACTACTGCCGTCTTCTGACGAAGGTCGAGGTCGTTCCTCCCGGAGCTGCAGCAGCCGCAGCAGTAGGTGTGCCAACCGACGACTTCTTCTTGCCGTTGGACTTCTTCTTCTTTTTGCCACCTCCGGAGGTAGTGTCTTCAGCTTTGTAGGACTTTTTTTTAGCCTCTGGAGCTGGCTTTGAGTGCATTTCCCAGCCCTCTGCGGCCCAGGCACACTTGTCAGCCAGACTAAACAACTTTGTGACGCTGGTGACTTCTTTCATCGCTAGCTTCTCCAACATCTTCTTATCTTGGACACCCTGTCGGAATGCGACGATAACAGAGGCGTTCGAGATAGAAGGGATAGTATTGCGTACCTAAGAAAACTGCTGGATGAAAGACCGCAACGATTCTCCCGTTGTTTGCTTCACAGCAAACAGGTCTAATTTGGTGTCTGGTCAGGAGTAAGAGCTCCCGAATTTGGTAGTGAACTATTGACATAATTCCGCCCAACTGTTGATGGAGCCGGGCAAAAGACTCATGAACCAGGACCTAGCGATCCCAGTAAGGGCCACATGGAAGTAATTGGCTATCACGGCCTCATTGCCTCCAGGCACGAGGATAGCGGTGGTGTAGATTTGAAGGAATTTGACGGGGTTGATAGTCTCGTCGAATTTCTCCAGCAGATGAGGTCAGAACTTATGTGGCCAGCGGACCATGCGTAGGTGCATGGCCAAGGAAGTACAACCTCCTTCTACTCCCAATAGAGCAGGGTTGTCCCGAGCCTCTCGCCTCTCACGAGCACGCTCAATATGGACGCGACCGTCCTACTGTCACTAGCAGCGGCTAAGCTCTGATCGCAAATCGTGTGTCGAGAGTCTCGACACAGTATGGGTGCATCACGCCCTGGAGGGTAGTGACGTCACCTGTTGAGATACAACACGCCTCCGGTGCTGTGATATGTGAGGACCAAGTCTTCCAGACTAGGTCCAACATTGAGTCGGTGCCTGCCGCGAACAGGGAGGACCTTGGTTGCTGATGGCATTAGCTGCGACTTCAACTAGATGCTGCACATCAGCCCGCCACTGCTCCATCGCACCCTGAGGTGCTCCAGACGCCGGTGGGCGCTCCAGCAGAGTACGTGCAGCAATCAGCATGTTCTCAAGATTGTTGTTTGCCGATGTTGTGACCGAAGCGAGTATCCCATCCTGCTGTCCAGCATTGTTTGCCGGAGCAGATGGTGGTGGTGGTGTGATGCCCGCTGGGACAACGACGCCTGCTGGTTGCTGCATGTTGAAAGGATTCCCTCCAACAGGTTGCACAACGTTGTTGCCGTTGGATGACCCTGCGGTGGAGTTCACCATCTTGTGATCTCAGGCGCCCCCCTTACCTGACGCGCCAAATGTCGAAGCGTACTAATGACACTTCCACTGGTACTACTAAATTGTATGCCATGGAGGTTCTTGTATCGATTTGGGCACGCGGAGATCTTAAACAAGATGATGACATAAATGATTTACGTGGTTCGGGCCGCCGGAGCGTAATACCCTACTCCACGGGATGTGTGCGTGTGTGTTGTATTGAGGATTTACTGATAATTGCGTGAGTATGAGCTTGGTTGTTTTGTACCGTGCAGCACATTCCTTTTATAGATCAAGGAATTGCTGTTACGTGAGTTGCCTGGCCCGACATGTGGCCCCGATAGTTATTCTTGCCTAATACACAATTAAGTGTGTTTAAGCACCCTAATAACGTGGTAACGCCACCATTAAGTCGCGTTATCAGTATTAAGGGTCTTCTGATCGTGCACCATTAATATTGCATTAATGGCACATAATTAGGCCTTGTAACTGTAGCAATAAGTGTCCTTTGAATGCTTATGCCGTTGGAGATTCGTCTGTATTTCCGTTGGTAGCGTAGGTCTGGAGGCTCAACACGTAGCGTCTCTGGAGCTTTCCCTCGCGGGAAGGTAGGTCCGGAGCTGCTATATATGTGGAGGAACCGGAGCTTCCTTTGTAGGATCGAAGAGCACGTGAAAAGCTACTAGAGGGGGGTGAATGGTAGATTTAAAAAATCTTACGCAACGAAAACAATTAAATCTCAACCCCTTCAGGCGAAAAATCTTTTATAGAAATCATGTGTGAGACTAATCTAAACGTGTTTCACCGGAACAAAAGCGATATATATCAGAGAGAATCAAGTAACTAAGAAAACACAAGAAGAATCACTCAAGTCCGTCGAGATAAACTCAAGTTATGATCAAAAGATCGAACAAATGTCAATCTATCCTACTCGAGAAAAACAGTTCTGGAATGCTGCAAAGAAACTCGTGTAGATCAGAAACCACAAATCCAATGATCGTGAAATTTTGACAAATGATAGATAATCAAGTTGTGAAGACAAAACAAAAATAACCACATCAATTGGATCTTTAAAACTCGAGTTATGATAAAACCACTGATAAAAGGTAGTGCTGTCCAGAAACTCGATGAGTAAAACTTGTCTGGAACAAGTTGGACGAACAAGGCACAAAAGTTGCTTCAAACTACGAATTTTATTCAATAGAACACAAGAGGAACAACCCCCAAAGTCGTGCACCACGAGCTCTGGCATCCCTTGCTTATATAACCAGTCCTTAGGCCAACCCAATTTCAACTAGGACTCTAATCCTACTCCGTTCACAAATCGAAACTTTCCATAACTGCTTAGAACTCTTCTATACGCAGATAGAAGCAATCTTAAGACTTCCAAACACCTTAGGAACGTATCCCACATTCCTAAAACAACTCAAATTCGTGGCCCACATGAAATATTATCATAACCAACTCAAATATTTTCATATTTGAGTCAAACCCGACTCAGCCGCAGCCTGAGTCCATAACCTAGTCGGTTGGACCTTTCCGACCAATTATTTACGTCCACATCTCTTCAACACGCCTCGGAACCATGAAGTCACGTCCATGCACTCCTTGCACACGTGCAAACATCTTCCAATGACGTCTACGATACCTTCATATGCATTGTTCTTGATTCAAACATGTTGCGCAACCTCCCGATCAACTCAACCACAATTCCTCCCGAACTTGGTTGTTGAACCTCATCTTCTCCCTAAGACTAGTTCAATGGATCCTGTTACCAGCCATGTCTTGAACTCAAGCAACACCTGCACATGAATAAACAACCAATCCATACGATACCAAGTCCGTGACTTGACTCAAGTCAGTTCCAAACACAACACCTTACGTACACCTCACATAAGCATGTTGCAAAGCATATCAAAAAGATATCAGCCATATCAACCAAAATGCACCAAAAACTTAGCAAATGAATACTAAGCAATCTTTCTAAGAATATAAAGCAAGTTTGAAACATTGCAAGATAAAAGCAGGAACATTGCAATCACGCTCCAAACCTAGCCAAAGCTAACCGGAGCTTGAGCCGGAGCTTACCAAAGCTAGTACAACCTAGCGCGGAGCTTACCAAAGCTAGTACAACCTAGCGCCGAAGCTTACCAAAGCTAGTACAACCTAGCGCCAGAGCTTACCAAAGCTAGTACAACCTAGCGCCGGAGCTTACCACAACTAGTCGGAACTAGTCATCCCAAAAGTCAGAGCTAGAAAAACATGTCGGAGCTAACCAACATAAGTCGGACCTAGCAAAACATATCAGAGCTTAACAAAGACATGCCGGAGCTATCAAAGATATGCCATAGCTAAAGACAAAGGTCACTGGAGTTACCCAAAAAACATGTCGGACTTAGACAAAGCAAGTCAGACCTTACGTCACACCTTGCAGAAGCTCAGAGCTAGAGTCGAACCTTGCTAAAAAGATGTTACCGCAACATTCAAAACTTTTATTGTCAAAGCCAATGTTTTCAGTACAAGCCAATGTATTCAACACACATAGGTCACACAATCTCCCCCTTGATGAATGCATTGGCAACACCGTTTAAAATACAAACATTGGCATGAAAAGTTTCGAGAACAATTTTACCCCTTTTTGAAAATCAAATGAGATAGAAATAAATTTCTCCCCCTATACATATTTCTCCCCATTGCATAATTCACCATATTATCTCTCCCCCTTTGACAATATATTCAGCAAGGTTCAAAAGAGAAATTTTAATTATTATGATCATATTATAATATATACATATAAAACAAAGCTCATCCAAGTCATACTATCAAGTAACTTACACTATCACAACAATGAGATACATAAAGTAGTGTAAGCCATGCTAGAGATCAAATGTAATTTTCAATTTAAGCAAGTCATGATCTCACAAACTTAATTATTTCAATACCTGAAAGCATGACACTTGTTGCTGCATTTTATTATTTTTCAAAGCACAAATTTAGATCATATGATATTTGCAAGAGATTATATGCGCATCTGCCTTATTCTAACCAACCAAGCCAAGCCTATGTCATTTGACAATCAGAAGCTTAAGGACATGATTTTAGTCATACACAACTTCTTCCAAGTTCATATCTAAGTGCAATGGTAAACCATCTGAAAAGAAGAAGTGCGATGCATGCATATTCTCTTGATCTTTTCTCAACTTATATTTGTTCACAAAAACTCAACATGTGAGTTGATTACTTGATTAATTTTTTATGATTAAAAACACTTGTGAGCATGCAACAAGTTCAAAACAGCAAGAAAGTTCAACCATGACCAGATTTAGTATAAGTAATTATTCCAATTACTAGACATGGCAAAAACTACAAAATGTATAACACGAGTAATGTAGTAAGAACTTTTAGTATGTAAAAGGAATCACAAAGTCATATATGTATGAAATACTATGCTCATATTATTTTAATTTCAGATTCACACATAGAATTCTAAAGTTTGAAAACTCCCCCTCAATGTAAGTCATGAGGATGCATAACCCCTATTTCACTACGAATGAAACAAAAACGGGTGAAATCCAAAGGTTTTGTAAAAATGTCAGCCAATTGTTGTTCGGTATCTACATGGTGAAGCACAATCTTTCCCTTTTCAACATTATCACGGAGAAAGTGATACCTAATATCAATGTGTTTAGTTCTAGAATGTCGCACAGGTTTTTTAGCAATGCAAATGGCACTAGTGTTATCACAAAACAGTGGACCACTATCTAGATCAACCCCATAATCCTTAAGTGTTTGAACAATCCAAAGAATTTGTGAGCAAGCACTAGCAGCATCTATATATTCAGATTCGGCTATGGATTGTGGAACTGAATTTTGTTTTCTAGAGGACCAAGCAACAAGTGAATTACCAAGAAAATAACAAGCACCGGAAGTACTTTTCCTATCAATCCTACAACCTCCAAAATCAGCATCGGAAAAATCTTTCAAAGTAACGGTTGAGGAAGAAGGAAGAAAAATACCAAATTCTTGAGTTCCATGTAAGTACCTGAGAATCCTTTTGACGGCTTGACGATGTGAAGCACGTGGGGAAGCTTGAAATTGTGCACAAAGACATACGCTGAATTGTATGTCCAGTCTTGATGCCGTGAGGTACAAAAGTGATCCGATCATACTTCTATATTCTTTTTGATCCACGGGTTCACCATCTTCATCAAGTTCAAGTGTTGTTGCTGTTCCCATTGGTGTCCGAAGAGGCTTGCTTTTGTCCATGTTGAAGCACCTTAAGAGGTCTTTTGTATACTTCATTTGATGCACAAAGGTACTCTCCTTGGTTTGCTTGATTTGCATCCCCCAAAAGTATGTGAGTTCTCCCATCATACTCATCTCAAATTCTGAACTCATCATAGCTGAAAACTTGGACACAAGATAATGAGAAGCACAACCAAAAATAATAGCATCCACATACACTTCAATGAATAATGAGTCATTGCCATGCTTAAGCACAAAAAGAGTTGTATCAACCTTACCCATGGTAAACCCTTTTTCAAGTAAAAATGTTTTCAACCTATCATACCATGCTCTAGGGGCTTGTTTGAGACCGTACAAGGCTTTGGTTAGTTTGTAAACATGATTGGGAAAATCTGAATTTTCAAAACCCGATGGTTGTTTGACATAAACCTCCTCATCTATGTAGCCATTAAGAAAAGCACTTTTAACAACCATTTGATATAGCTTAAATCCTTTAGATGCAGCAAAAGCTAACAAAATTCGTATGGCTTCTAATCTAGCAACATGAGCGAAAGTTTCATCAAAATCTAGACCTTCAACTTGAGTGAAACCTTGAGCAACCAACCTAGCCTTATTCCTAACCACAACTCCATCCTCACTTTGTTTATTTTTAAACACCCATTTAGTTCCAATTGAAGTGTGACCTTGAGGAGGAGGTACAAGTTTCCAAACATTATTTCTTTCAAAATTTTCTAACTATTCTTGCATGGCAATAATTCAAGATTCATTAGTCAGTGCGTGTGATATATCTTTGGGTTCAAAAGAAGCAACAAAAGCAAAATGAGCATGAGAGTTTGGATCAGAAAACATGGACCGTGTAACACGTTCATGCAAGCTTACAATAATCTGTTGTGGAGGATGAATTTTGAGAACTCGGAGGGGAGTGGACACTTCACAAGCTTCTTCTTCTTCTTCATGTTCATCACAAATCGATGATCTTGTGACTTGAGAAGGATCTGGACCAGCAATGGTGGTCGTCGGTGCTGGCTGTGAATCAAAATCAGGAGCTCGAACAATGTCATTAGCTGCTGAACTTTCAGGCAGCAGCTCCACCTCTTCCTCATCTTCAACGAAAATGCTCTCCCCCTGTGGATATGGATCTGGACCTGCAATGTTTGAGCTAGTACCTGGGCTAGCTTCATCAAAAGACACTTCATAAGTCTCCACAATTTTGTTAGTGTCAAGTAAAAGCACACGATAGCCTCTAGTGTGAGATGGATAAACAAGAAACATGCCATCAATGGATCTAGGTTCAAATTTATCAAGATTACCATGTTTCTTAGCAAAGCATTTGCAACCAAAGATCCGAAAGTGCGTAACACTAGGCCTATGTACAAACCGGAGCTCATATGGTGTTTTACCTAGCTTAGCGCGCAAGAAAACATGATTTGAGACATAACAAGCAGTTGCAATTGCATCAGCCCAAAATTTCCTAGGAGTTTGATATTCATCAAGCATAGTCCTAGCCATCTCAACTAAGGTTCTGTTCTTTCTTTCTACAACACCATTTTGTTGAGGTACATATGGTGAAGAAAATTGATGATCTATTCCATTTTCAGCACAAAAGTGATCAAAAGATTGATTTTTAAATTCAGTTCCGTTATCACTTCCAATTGCTTTTAAAGATCCTGGGTGATCAATTGATAATCTAAGAAACAAAGTTCTAAATTGACTAAAAGCTTCATTCTTAGATGCCATAAAGTAAACCCAAAAATATCTAGAATAATCATCAACTATAACAAGAACATACCATTTACCTCCGAAGGATTGACCACGCGAAGGTCCTACGGTGTCAAGGTGCAAAAGTTGACCCGGTTCAGTTGTCATGATCATTGTGAGAGGAGTATGTGAACCTACAACCATCTTAGAATGTCTACAAGAAGAGCACACAATTTCTTTGTCCCCTTTAAGCTTAGGCAGCCCACGTATGCGATCAAGAGCACTAACACGCATTAGGTGATCAAAGCCTACGTGACCAAGTCTACGATGCCAAAAATATAAGTCCTTTGAATCATTAGCAACCAGACATCTATGCTTAGAGGAAGTTATATCAAAATCAGCTTTAAAAACTCTTCTAAACCGAGACATGTTAAAAATAAGCTCACTATTTGAACTTACAACTTTGCAACATCTTTTATTGAAAATAATTTCCAAATTTTCATCTAGCATTTGTGAAACAGAAAGCAAGTTGTATTTCAAATTTTTAACAAGTGCCACATCCTTCAAATTGTAGTGATCATTTAATCTAACCAAACCCTTAGTAATTATAGGAGTTGAAGAATTATCAGCAAAAGTAACATTCTCTACACGTGACACAAAAGAGAGGGAGGAGAACCATTCTTTGTTACCGGTCATGTGGCGTGAGCAACCTGAATCCACAATCCAAATGTTCTCCTTCCTCAAGCATGTAACCTACATAGAAGCACAATACGTCGATGACTCAATATTGAAGTTAGTCAAAAGGCATTTAGGTATCCAGTACTGAGTCACAAGACGTTTAACAGGAAAAACACACGAAAGCTGAGATAAAACAGTAGGCTTATGAGTCAAAGTTTGAAGTTTTTTATTATTAACTACTGACCTATAAGATGTTACTTGTGTAGCACAAAAATCATTAGCTCCGGAGGCAAAACAGAAGGTCCGGATGTAAACTTTGAATGTTTTTGACTCATAACAGTAGGTTGCATGTTCTTGGCATTCGGTTTAATATGTGCAGCAAATTTTGCATGAAAGTTATGAGATCTAGCAATCATTCTTTCCTTTTTTCTGTTGTTTAGCTAGTCTATAACAAAAACTATGACATGACCATCTCTACCACAGTAGGTACAATGAAATTTAACTTCGTGTTCATGTCTAGATGAGCAAGCAATATTTTTATTTAAAACCGAATGAGACAACACTCCTGTAGATTTGAATACCACTTCTTTTTGTTTAGGAACTATTTGAATCCAACCACTTCCTAATGACTTTACAATTTTAGGTGGATGTGCCTTAGCATGAGCATGAGAATCAAAACCTAAACCAGTTTTATCATTGCATGACTTGGAAGAATTCAACAGCAAGTTTAGGTTGTTATTGCCATTACAAAACCGATCTAATGTCCTATGCATGTTATCAAGTTTATTGGACAGATCAAGACAATTTTCACATGAAGTTGTTCTTTTTAATTTGCAATTGGAACAATATTTAACTTCATGAGAACGTAAAGCATTATTCAATATTGAAATTTCATTCATAGCATCTTTTAGTTTCTTTTCAAGATCATCACAACTAGAACAATGCAAATCAATTGTAGAACAAGAAGCATCTTTTAAGTTTCCATTGTCAAGTGCAGCAAACTTTTTGTTCTTTTCAATTTCAATTTCAAGTCTATCTAGAGTAGAGGAATATACAGCTCTTAATGTGGACAATTGTTCATAGATTAAATAACACGAGGGACAAGAATCATCACTAGGAATCAAGGTTTTCAAATGGTTGATTTCAGATTCTAGTGATTCAATTTTAGCAGCATTATCCCTAAGCTTTTTGTACTTTTTCTTAACAATAATAGTTACACGAGAAATTGCATCACACATTTCATTACAGGTAGAACATACCTCATCATTGTCACTGTTGTGTTCTGCATCCTCCTGACTTGATCTTGATCTTGTTTTGCCGCCATGAAGCATAAGTTGGCCAAATCATCTTCATCTTTGTTACTTCCAATGTCCACGTCGCTTGAGCCAAGTTCCTGGAGTGCGGAGATAAAACTGTTCACCAGTTGGCGACCTGTAAAGCCCTTCTTCTTCTTCTTATCATTTGTTGAGGAGTGCTTCGTCCTTGATTGTTTTTCTTCTCAGGAAGTAGAACCTGAAAGGTTAGGGCATTTTGTACAAAAGTGTCCCGTCTTACCACATTCGAAGCATCGTTGAGGTTCGGAGCTTCCTCTCCTTCTAGTTCTCACATTTTGCAATGCTTTGAGAACCTAGTAGAGAGATGTGCTAGCTCCTCCTCTGGAAATTCTTCGATCTGCTTCAGGGTTAGTGAGGACAACAAAGCAAGAGTATTATGGCCGGAGCTAGGCATATCACGTTGTGAGACAAATGCAATAGACTTATTTGGGTTCTTACGTGATAAGATGTCAATTTCATAAGTTTTGAGTTTAGAGTAAAGCACATCTAAAGTAAGTGTACTCATGACAGTAGATTCACGAATAGATGTAAATTTCATCTCCCAGATTGACATGTCTAATGCACTAAGAAGTTGCCTAGCATTTTCAGCATCAGAAAAATTAACGTTGACACTACGCAAGTTACTGATAATTTTGTTAAAGCGAGCAAAGAGATCATCGATGGACTCACCGGGTTGCATCTCGAGGCGCATGTATTCTTTCTTCAACATGTCTTGCCTTACCTCCTTAATCGTGTTGGATCCTTTGTGATAGTCACAAAGTGCTCTCCATGCATCGTATGTCGATCGGAGATGTGCAACGCGGTCGAAGTCGCTCTGAGTGAGTCCTTGGATGATCAAGTTCCGGGCTTTGTTGTTGTCGACGTCCCGTAGGTTTGTAGCCGTAACTTGATCGTCAGGTGACACTTTGTAAGGCTTGTACATCTTCTCCCATATTGCGAAGCCTTGCGCCTGGATGAAAGCCTCCATGCGTGCCTTCCAAACCTGAAAATCAATACCAGCAAACACACAAGGTTTGGCGGAGTATTTCTCCATAATGATTAGTCAAAAACACGTGCAAATCACAATGATTGGAGCAGCGTGGCTCTAATACTAATTGTAGGATCGAAGATCATGTGAAAAGCTACCATAGGGGGGGGTGAATGGTAGATTTAAAAATCTTACGCAGCGAAAACAATTCAATCTCAACCCCTTCGGCAGAAAAATGATCTATTAAAGAAATCATGTGTGAGACTAATATAAACGTGTTTCACCAGAACAAAAGTGATATATATCATAGATAATCAAGTAACTAAGAAAACACAAGAAGAATCACTCAAATCCGTCAAGAGAAACTCAAGTTATGATCAAAAGATCAAACAAAAGTCAATATGTCCTACCCGAGAAAAACAGTTCTGGAATGCTGCAAAGAAACTCATGTAGATCAGAAACCACAAATCCAATGACCATGAAATTTTGACATATGATAGATAATCAAGTTGTGAAGACAAACCAAAAAGAATCACGTCAATTGGATCTTTAAAACTCGAGTTATGATAAAACCACCGCCGAAAGGTAGTGCTGTCCAGAAACTCGACGAGTAAAACTTGTCTGAAACAAGTCGGACGAACAAGGCACAAAAGATCCTTCAAACTACAAATTTTATTCAATAGAACACAAGAGGAACAGCCCCCAAAGTCGTGCACCACAAGCTCTGTCCTCCCTTGCTTATATAACCAGCCATTAGGCCAACCCAATCTCAACTAGGACTCTAATCCTACTCCGTCCACGAATCGAAACTTTCCATAACTGCTTAGGACTCTTCTATACGCAGATTGAAGCAATCTTAAGACTTCCAAGCACCTTAGAAACGTATCAACATTCCTAAACCAACTCAAATTCGTGACCCACATGAAATCTTATCATAACCAACTCAAATCTTTCCATATTTGAGTCAAACCCGACTCAGCCGCAGCCTGAGTCCATAACCTAGTCGGTTGGACCTTTCCGACCAATTCTTTACGTCCACATCTCTTCATCACACCTCGGAACCATGTATCCACGTCCATGCACTCCTTGCACACATGCAAACAGCTTCCAATGAAGTCCACGATACCTTCATATGCATTGTTCTTGATTCAAACATGCTGCGCAACCTCCCGATCAATTCAACCACAATTCCTCCCGAACTTGGTTGTTGAACCTCATCTTCTCCCTAAGACTAGTTCAATGGATCCCGTCACCAGCCATGTCTTGAAATCAAGCAACACCCGCACATGAATAAACAACCAATCCTTACGAGCCCAAGTCCGCGACTTGACTCAAGTCAGTTCCGAACACAACACCTTACGTGAGCACCTCACATAAGCATGTTGCAAAGCATATCAAAAACGATATCAGCCATATAAACCAAAATGCACCAAAAACTTAACAAATGAATACTAAGAAATATTTCTAAGAATATAAAGCAAGTTCGAAACATTGTAAGATAAAAGCAGGAACATTGCAATCACGCTCCGAACCTAGCCAAAGCTAACCGGAGTTTGAGCCGGAGCTTACCAAAGCTAGTACAACCTAGCGCCAGAGCTTACCAAAGCTAGTACAACCTAGCGCCGGAGCTTACCAAAGCTAGTACAACCTAGCGCTGGAGCTTACCAAAGCTAGTACAACCTAGCACCGGAGCTTACCACAACTAGTCGGAACTAGTCATCCCAAAAGTCAGAGCTAGAAAAACATGCCGGAGCTAACCAACATAAGTCGGACCTAGAAAAACATATCGGAGCTTAACAAAGACATGCTGGAGCTATCAAAGACATGCCAGAGCTAAATAAAAAGCTCACCGGAGCTACCCAAAAAAAATGTCAGACCTAGACAAAGCAAGTCGGACCTTACGTCGGACCTTGCAGAAGCTCAGAGCTAGAGTCGGACCTTTCTAAAAAGATGTTACCGCAACATTCAAAACTTTTATTGTCAAAGCCAATGTATTCAGTAAAAGCCAATGTATTCAGCACACATAGGTCTCACATCCTTCTAATGGGGGTTAGGTCTGGGATAACTGGACACGTGTTAAGCGTGGAGCTTCCCTATGTAGGGAGTTTAGCTCCAGTATACACATGGTAATGCCGGGGCTACCCATATGAAGGAGGTGGATCCAGTGCCGTGTGACACGTAGGGCCTGCGGAGGTCTTCAACTTTGACAGGTGGAACACCTTTGCACTTCTTGCGGTATCATGGGGTACCTGGTATGCAGGGTACCGACACCAGTGGTACGAAGTCAATAGATAGACTGGAACTACTTTGGAAGAAAGAGCTGTGCTGCATTTGATGAGGTAGTTGGCCACTGCAGAGAGGCATGATCTAAAGGATCTTTTATCCTTTAGATACAACTGGAATGATGAAGTGATAGCCCAATTCTATGCCACTTGCCACTTTTCCAATACGGGTGAAGAAAGAGTAACCTAGATGACTCATGGATCAATCTACAATGTTGACTTTGCAAAGTTGTTACATCTTGAGGATACCGGGAACCATGAGATTGTGATCCACAATGACAACCCTCTGGAGAAGTACAAGATGGAGTTCCTCTATGAAACTCATCTCCGTTACAACCCCCCATCAACCAAGAACATGAAGCCATTCTTCATTGTCCTCAATCGAGTGCTTCAGAAGAGCATTGCTCCAAGGATGGAGATGCAGGCAGTGTCCAAGGGTACTTGAGAACCCCGATGAAGGTCATAAGAAGGAGAAGAATGTTTGATGTGTTCAACTATATTTTGAATGACATGGTGAACATCTCTTGCACTCCCAACCGCTCCTATGGCTATGCGCCATATATTATGTTCATGATTGAGAAGGTCACAAGAATCAAGTTTGTGATGGACGTGGATCACACTACCTTGAGGCCTCAGAAGCCACCTCAAGCTACTCTCCCAACAGCTCAATCTCCTGTGTCAAGTGAAGAGCTCACAAGGAGAGCCCAAGAAGAAGCAAGGGCTCCCTCTAGCTCTAGGGCCTCTCCATTTCACAAGGGGTCCGCTAGTGGGATAATGAAGTATCTTACTTCTATCTTTGGTTCTTGCCACAAATCAGAGGTGAAGATGCACAAGATCAACAAGGCAAGAAAGGAGCAAATGAAATACATGAAAGAAAACGTCAAGACCTTTTGTCAAAAACTGGAAATTGAGCTTGTGGGGTCTTCTGTCATCTCAAAAGACTCTAGATCTGACTTCTCCGAGCTTCCTCCTCTCACCAACTCTGAACTCGCTTACTTTGGCATGATGGGTGGTTCCCCTCCTCCTCATCATCAACCTGATGAATAAGAAAGTGAAGAGAGGACCGAAAGCGCGGATGGAGCCAACAACAACGGGTAGATCCTCTTCTATTCCTTTTAGGTGTCTTGATGCCAAAGGGGGAGAGATTGATGGGGAGTCGTAGGGGGAGTCCTAGGTCTTAGCTTAGATTGAGGAGGAGTCCTAGGTCTTAGCTTATGTCTGTATGCTCTACCTCTTTTAAGACTCTTTCATGCACTTGGTCATGTAGGACTCTTTTATGCATTTGGACATGTAATTTATGTTCTCTATGATCTATGCATTATGCCTTAAAATTGCTATGTGTGCTTGATAATCTTTATGATGTTATGATTATGCTTTTCACTTTATTCACATCAAAATTCTTGCTCACACACACATAGTTTTGCACCCCACCATAAAGAGTGCACATATGAGTAGTACTTCTACATTTACATTTTTTTTTCTCAAAACTCATATGTGCACACTTTATGAAAATCTGAAATTTTCATCATATTTATGTAATCTCAATTGGTTGTCATCAATCACCAAAAAGGGGGAGATTGAAAGTGCATCTAGTCATCCCCGGTGGGTTTTGGTTGATTAATGACAAGCAAATGAGATCCTAACAAAATTGTCGAGAGATGAGAGCATGTTTCAACAAATGAGAAACAAATTACAAAAAGGAAGGAGAAGGAGTATCCAAAAGAAAAAGGGCTCAAAATTTGAAAATAGTAGATCTAATTTGTTAGGAGCGTGTTGAAGAAACACATCCCAAGAGCTCAAGTGACGAGATCGCACTCACCGCACAGGTTTCAGAAATAATGGACTAGTCCAATAATGAACAGACTAGTTGAAATCTCTCTGGATAAAATGGACAATCCTCCAGGTGTGGACTTGTTCACAAGTCTTCATGTTTTGCACAAAAGCGGACTAGTACGATATTGACTGGACTAGTCCAAAAATTCTCTGTGTAGAAAATGGAAAAGTCCTCCATGTGCGGACTTGTCCTCAGATCTTCACATTTGCACCAGAATGTACATGTCCGATAATGACTAGACTAGTCTGAAAACTCTCTGAAAAAGAAACGGACTAGTCTCCACCTTAACAGACTAGTCCTGTACCCTCAACACATAGGATTTTTCACACACACACACACACACACACACACACACACACACACACAGACACACACACACACACACACACACACACACACACACACACACACACACACACACACACACACACACACACACACACACACACACACACACACACACACACCGGACTAGTCCGGTGTCCAACAACGGACTAGTCCGCACTTCGCAAAACCTAACGGTAACTTTTGGAAACCCTTGTATAAATAGAGGTGCACGACCATGTAACCCTAACTCTCGAACCTCTGCACCGTCACACCTCCCAAGAGCATAAAAACACCTCTCTCCACTCATCCTAAACCAGAAAGGATCAAATCTTTGAGGATTAGGGATTGGATAAAGGAGAAAATTCATTCTTCACGATCTTGAGCTCTTGAGTTTGATCTCTTGCACACTCTCATTGAGGATTGTACATATTTTGAGTGTGTTTGGTGGTGTTCATTCGCTGTAATATTTGGGGAGCCCTCAACTTATGAGAAGGCCCCTTGAACAATTTATTATCCCTGTGTGGTTAGTGATTGAAAATCGGCCTCCGTGGCGATTCAAAGAGGGAAGGGTTAGTGAACACCTGATCCTCTGTGGACTCGTCAACGGGGATGTAGATTCCTTTGTGGAATCGAACCTTGAGATAAAATCTTGTCTCACGTGTTCTTTTTTTATTTTAGATTATGTTTTAGGGTTTGCAAATTCTTGTTTAATCTTCATCGAAACATTGTATTAAACTTGATAGTTGCAATCTCTTACTTCATAATCACAATATATTTAAGTTGTCAATTGCTTTCCACCACATAGAATACTAGAAGAAGAATTAAAAATTTACTTGGATTTTAAGTGCGCATATACCATACTAGTCTGCAGCGTAACAGACTAGTCCGACCTTCCTCTATTTGATCTCTTTGCTATGTGTTTCAGGGATCAATAAAAATTCAAAAAGCCTATTCACCCCCCTCTAGGCTACATTCAGGAGGCCTTCCGCCTCTCTTCGTGCAACTTCCTCCCGGTCGGCGAGCTCTCAAGCACGATGCTCCAAATCGTCCTTCCGGCGTTTGATGGCGAGCTCCGAGTCCTACACAGCTAGGCGCCTCTCCTACAACATGCCAAGGCTCTGAGAGACCTTTTCTTCCTTCAGTGCCAGGTCCCGTTCTGCATCAACAATGGTAACCTCACGGTGGACCAACTCCAGCCGCTTATCCTCGCACAACTTAAGGTAAGCTTTGGCGACAACATGGGCCTTTGGGGTCTCCACCTCGAGCTCCTTATTCTTGGCGTCGACCAGCTTCACTAGGCGCCACTCCTCAGGAAGCTAATCCCACTCTTGGACGAAAGCAGCCTGCGTCTGGCACAAGGTGGACTGGGTCGCGACAATAGCATCCGAGAGGGGGATTGGAATGGCTGTAGCCACAGACGGTTGCCTCTTCGCCTCTTATGCCAGTTCCGCGGCAAACACTAACACCTGGGGACCAGATGGCTCCCCGGCTGGATCCCTAGGAGTCAGCACATCGCTTCCCGGCACCGAAGCACTCCCCCCTACCATAAAGTTATCGTTGGCCGCCGGTGGCGAGTCGCCATCTTGAACGCCGATGACATCGGGCACCAACATAGTGTCAACGATGGGCGGGTTCACTCCACCTGGGGTAGTAACAATGGACAAGGTGGCCACCTCCTCGCGTGGCATCGCCTCAACCTCGTCTGCTTCGATGGACGCAGGAGCAGGAACATCGGCGTCACTGAAAGCCAGTGCACCACCAGGCGTAGGATGCGGCGCAGCAGACCCTGTTCCAGATCTAGGAGGTGCGGGAGCTACCAAGCCCACCCCTAGAAGCACCAAGGGCACTATGTCGGCTGATTCTGCCCTGAAAAGCCAAAACCAACTCCGTCAGAGCGAAGAAACAATGAAAAAATAGCGGAGGAAGAAACTGCGCCTTATCAGCAGGCCGGGCTGCTCCATAGACCCTGGCCTCCCAGCTCGCATAGCGTATTGAGGCCCCCTGGGCATGACGACAAGGCCGGTGCCACAACCTCTGGCACTTGCTCTTGGACAGCTCTTATCAGCACGGCCATCGACGTAGACTCCTCCGTGCCTCCTCCAGAACTAGAGCCGCTAGAATCAGAGACCAAGTCGATGACAGAGGCTTTGACCCCTCTGGCTCCCTCGCGATGGGAGATTGGGGTATCGTCATCCCCCCAAGTTAACTTCTCCCTCTTCGACACAGAGGTGGCAGGACCCGCGACTAGGGTATGGGAACACTTTCCCGGTGCCGGAGCTGGTGCTGGCTGGCTGCCCTTCGCCCCGTCGAATGTTGTTGAGAGCCCTACTTCCGCCCTTCCCGAAGGACGTGAGGAAGACCCCAACCTTTGTTGCATCACAACACAACACTGCTCTAGGACCGCCGAAGCTCCAGTCGTCTCTTCAGGGTGTAGACGGACAACCCTGAACACATTGATATTCGACATCAAGCTCCACAATTCAGCCCTCAAGTCGGTGGTCATGAAGAGCGACTGGCAGTCATCCGGGATGGAGATGTGCTCATTGTCAACAATGTCGCAGGTCACCACCTTCAATATGTCCTCCATCATGTTGGAGGTTGGGTCGTCCTGATCCAGCCGGCACTGGTCGTTCATGCCGGTGTAGACCCAGGCCCCGTAGAAGTGCATATGAAGGGGGGCGATGCGGCGACGCAAGAAGTCTGCCAACACCATCAGGGACGTCAAGCCCTTGTCAGCCAAGACCGGATCCTCTTCAGTACCAGCTTGTGTAGGATCGAAGAGCACATGTAAAGCTACCATGGGGGTGAATGGTAGATTAAAATTTTTTAGCGGAAGCAACAAAACACCCCTCGGCAGAAAACCGATTTGTTAAAGAAACGTGTGTGCAACTAATCTAAATGTGTTCAGAAACCACAAATCCAATGACTGTGAAATTTTCACAGATGTGAAAATCAAGTTGGGAAGACAACCCAAAAACAATCACATCAATCGGATCTGTAAAACTCGAGTTATGATAAAACCATCGTAGAAAGGTAGTGCTGTGCAGAAACTCGACGAGAAAGACTTGACCAAAACAAGTCAGACGAACAATGCACAAAAGCTCTTTTAGACTACAAATTTTATTGATCAAAACTTACAAGGAAGAGCCCCAAAGTCGTACACCACGAGTTGTGGCCTCCCTTGCTTATATAACCAGCCCTTAGGCCAACCCAAACATAATTAGGACTCTAATCCTACTCAATTCACGAATCAAAACTTTCCATAACTGCTCAAGACTCTTCTATACACAGATAGAAGCAATCTTAAGACTTCCAAACACCTTAGGAATGTATCCCACATTCCTAAAACAACTCAAATTCGTAACCCACACGAAATCCTATCATATCCAACTCAAAACTTTCCATATTTGAGTCAAACACGACTCAGCCACAGCCTGAGTCCATAACCTCGTCGGTTGGACCTTTCCGACCAATTATTTACGTCCACATCTCTTCATCACGCCTCGGAACCATGTACTCACGTCCATGCACTCCTTGCACACGTACAAACATCTTCCAACAACGTCCACGATACCTTCATATGCATTGTTCTTCATTCAAACATGTTGCACAACCCCCCGATCAACTCAACCACAATTCCTGCCGAACACGTCATTGAACCTCATCTTCTCCCTAGGACTAGTTCAATGGATCCTGTCACCAGCCATGTCTTCAACTCAAGCAACACCTGCACATGAATAAACAATCAATACTTTTGAGCACAAGTCCACGACTTGACTCTCGTTAGTTCTGATTACCATAACACCTTACGTGAGAACCTCACATAAGTATGTTGCAAACCTTAGCAAAAAGATCTCAACCATAACCACCAAAACACACAAGAAACTTAGCAAAAGAAAACTGAGAAAACTTTCCATAATCCAAAAAGCAAGTTCGAAACATTGCAAATTAAAAGCAGAACCACTGCGATCAAGCTCCGAACCTTAGCAAAGCTAACCAGACCTTGAACTGGAGCTTACCAAAACTAACAGGATCCAGCGCCGGAACTTACCAAAGCTAGGAGGACCTAGCACTGGAGCTAACCAAAGCTAGTCAGACCTAGCGCCGGAGCTTACTAAAGCTAGTCGGACCTAGAGCCGGAGTTAACCAAAGCTAGTCGGACCTAGACAAAGAAGTCGGACCTAGCCAAAACAAGTCGGACCTTATGTCAGACCTTGCCGCAGCTACCCAAAACAAGCCGGACCTATCGTCGGACCTTGATAAGAAGGTTGTGAGACCTATGTGTGCTGAATACATTGGCTTATATTGAATACATTGGCTTTGATGATATAAGTTCTGAAATTCTGCCAATATACCCTTTTTAGCAAGGTCCAACTCTAGCTCCATGCTTTTGCAAGGTCCAACAATAGGCCCGACTTGCTTTGTCAAAGTCCAACACATTTTTGGGTAGCTCCAGTGAGCTTTGTCTTTAGCTCCGGCA
The DNA here is from genome assembly GCA_036927565.1 of Tuctoria greenei. Classification (NCBI taxonomy): domain Eukaryota; kingdom Viridiplantae; phylum Streptophyta; class Magnoliopsida; order Poales; family Poaceae; genus Tuctoria; species Tuctoria greenei. Next base: position 38,822,208 of record JAYESD010000003.1, on the reverse strand, counting down.
TGTCTTTGATAGCTCTGGCATGTCTTTGTTAAGCTCCGATATGTTTTTCTAGGTCTGACTTATGTTGGTTAGCTTTGACATGTTTTTCTAGCTCCGACTTTTGGGTTGACTAGTTCTGACCAGCTTTGGTAAGCTCCGGCGCTAGGTTGTACTAGCTTTGGTAAGCTTCGGTGCTAGGTCGTACTAGCTTTGGTAAGCTTCGGCGCTAGGTTGTACTAGCTTTGGTAAGCTCCGGTTCAAGCTCCGGTTAGCTTTGGTAAGATTCAAAGCTTGATCGCAATGTTCCTGTTTTTACTGTGAATTGTTTTGAACTTGCTATACATTGTTGGAAAGATAGCTTAGTATTCACTTTGCTAAGGTTTTGGTGCATTTTGGTTGATATGGCTGATATCATTTTACTGTGGTTTTGCAACATGCTTATGTGAGGTGCTCACGTAAGGTGTTGTGTTTGGAACTAATTTGAGTCAAGTCGAGGACTTGGGCTCGTACGTATTGTTATTTATTCATGTGCAGGTGTTGCTTGAGTTCAATACATGGCTGGTGAAGGGATCCATTGAACTAGTCTTAGGGAAAAGATGAGGTTCAATCACCAAGTTCGGGAGGAATTGTGGTTGAGTTGATCGGGAGGTTGCGCAGCATGTTTGAATCAAGAACGATGCATATGAAGGTATCGTGGACGTCGTTGGAAGATGTTTGTGTAGGATCGAAGAGCACGTGAAAAGCTACCGGAGGGGGGTGAATGGTAGATTTAAAAATCTTACGCAGCGCAAACAATTAAACCCCAACCCTTCGGCAGAAAAATAATCTGTTAAAGAAATTGTGTGTAAGACTAATCTAAACGTGTTTCATCATGACAAAAGTGATAGATATCAGAGATAATCAAGTCACAAAGACAACACAAAAATAATCACTCAAATCAGTCAGGAAAAACTCAAGTTATGATCAAAAGATCAAACAAAGGTTAATCTGCCCTACCCGAGAAAAAAAACAGTTCTGCAATGCTACAAAGAAACTCGTGTAGATCATAGACCACAAATCCAATGACCGTGGAATTTTGAAATATGATATATAATCAAGTTGTGAAGACAACCCAAAATAATCACGTCAATTGGATCTGTAAAACTCGAGTTATGATAAAACCACCGACGAAAGGTAGTGCTGTCCAGAAACTCGATGAGTAAAACTTGTCTGGAACAAGTCAGAGGAACAAGGCACAAAAGTTCCTTTAAACTACGAATTTTATTCAATAGAACACAAGTGGAACAGCTCAAAAGTCGTGCACCACGAGCTCTGGGATCCCTTGCTTATATAACCAGCTCTAAAGCCAACTCAACTCAAATCAGGAACCTAATCCTACTCCGTTCACGAATCGTAACTTTCCATAACTGCTTAGGATTCTTCTTTACGCAGATAGAAGCAATCTTAAGACTTCCAAACACCTTAGGAATGTATCCCACATTCCTAAACAACTCAAATTCGTGACCCACACGAAATCCTATCATAACCAACTCAAATCTTTCCATATTTGAGTCAAACACAACTCAGTCGCAGCCTGAGTCCATAACCTAGTCGGTTGGACCTTTCTGACCAACTCTTTACGTCCACATCTCTTCATCACGTCTCAGAACCATGTAGCCACATCCATGCACTCCTTGCACACGTGCAAACATCTTCCAATGACGTCCATGATACATTCACATGCATTGTTCTTGATTCAATCTTGTTGCGCAACCTCCTGATTAGCTCAACCACAATTCCTCCTGAATTTGGTTGTTGAACCTCATCTTCTCCCTAAGAATAGTTGAATGGATCCCGTCACCAGTCATGTCTTGAACTCAAGCAACACTTGCACATGAATAAACAACCAATCCATACGAGCCCAAGTCCTCGACTTGACTCAAGTTAGTTTCGAACACAACACCTTACGTGAGAACCTCACATAAGCATGTTGCAAAACCACAGTAACACGATATCATCCATGTCAACCAAAAACGCACCAAAGACTTAGCAAATGAATACTAAGCAATCTTTCTAGAGATGTAAAGCAAGTATGAAACATTGCAAATGAAAAAACAGAAGCATTGCGATCAAGTTCCGGACATTGCCAGAGCAATCCGGACCTTGAGCCGGAGCTAACAAAAGCTAGTAGAACCTAGCACCGGAACTTACCAAAACTAGTATAACCAAGCTCCCGCTGGAGCTAACAAAGACATGTCGGAGCTAAAGACAAAACTCACCGGAGATAACCAAAACTAGTCGGACCTTAATAAAAAGGTGTTTTGGTGATATTCAAAAACTTTTATCGTCAAAGCAAGTGTATTCACTACAAGCCAATGTATTCAGCACACATAGGTCTTACAATCTCCCCCTTGATGAATGCATTGGCAACACCATTTAAAATCCGAACATTTGCTTATTCACATAAAAGTTTTGAAGGCAAGGCAATTTCTCCTCCTTTGTAAATCAAAAGTAAAATGAGAAGAAAATCCAAAAATTATCCCATATTATCTCTCCCCCTTTATTATCTCTCCTTATGCACATATTCTCTTTCTCTTCATGTTTATCTCTCCCCCTTTGACAATGTATTCAGCAAGTCATGAGCATATAAACAAATTATCTCTCCCCCTTTAGTTGTTATGAGCATATTATAACATATACATATAAACAAAGCTCATCCAAGTCATACTATCAAGTACCTTACATTATCACATCAATGAGATACATAAAGTAGTGTAAGCCATGCTAGAGATCAAATGTAATTTTCAATTTAAGCAAGTCATGATCTCACAAACTTAACTATTTTAAAACCTGAAAGCATGACACTAGTTGCTGCATTTTATTGTTTTTTAAAGCATAAATTTAGATCATATGATATTTGCAAGAGATTATATGCGCATCTTCCTTATTCTATCCAACCAAGCCAAGCCTATGTCATTTAACAATCAGAAGCTTAAGGACTACACAACTTCTTCCAAGTTCATATCTAAGTGCAATGATAAGCCACCTCAAAAGAAGAAGTGCGATGCATGCATATTCTCTTGATCTTTTCTAAATTTATATTTGTTCATAAAAACTCAACATGTGAGTTGATTACTTGATTAATTCTTAATGATTAAAAGCACTTGTGAACATGTAACAAGTTCAAAACAGCAAGAAAGTTCGACCATGACCAGTTGTAGTGTAAGTAATTATTCCAATTACTAGACATGGCAAAAACTACAAAATGTATAACACGAGTAATGTTGTAAGAACTTTCAGCATGTAAAAGGAATCACAAAGTCATATATGTATGAAATACTATGCTCATATTATTTTAATTTCAGATTCACACATAGACTTCCAAGGTTTCAAAACTCCCCCTCAATTTAAGTCATGAGGATGCATAACCCCTATTTCACTACGAATGTAACAAAAACGAGTGAAATCCAAAGGTTTTGTAAAAATGTCAGCCAATTGTTGTTCGTTATCTACATGGTGAAGCACAATGTTTCCTTTTTCAACATTATCTCAGAGAAAGTGATACCTAATGTCAATGTGCTTAGTTCTAGAATGTTGCACGGGGTTTTTAGCAATGCAAATGGCACTAGTGTTATCACAGAACAGTGGAACACTATCTAGATCAACCCCATAGTCCTTAAGTGTTTGAACAATCCAAAGAATTTGTGAGCAAGCACTAGCAGCAGCTACATATTCAGATTCGGCTGTGGATTGTGCAACTGAATTTTGTTTTCTAGAGGACCAAGCAACAAGAGAATTACCAAGAAATGACAAGCACCGGAAGTACTTTTCCTATCAATCCTACAACCCCCAAAATCAGCATCGGAAAAAGCTTTCAAAGTAACGTTTGAGGAAGAAGAAAAATGCCAAATTCTTGAGTTCCATGTAAGTACCTGAGAATCCTTTTGACGGCTTGACGATGTGAAGTACGTGGAGAGGCTTGAAACCGTGCACAAAGACATACGCTGAATTGTATGTTCGGTCTTGATGCCATGAGGTACAAAAGTGATCTGATCATGCTTCTATATTCTTTTTGATCGACGGGTTCACCATCTTCATCAAGTCCAAGTGTTGTTGATGTTCCCATTGGTGTCCGAAGAGGCTTGCTTTTGTCCATGTTGAAGCGCCTTAGGATATCTTTTGTATACTTCGTTTGATGCACAAAGGTACCCTCCTTTGTTTGCTTGATTTGCAGCCCCAAAAAGTAAGTGAGTTCATCCATCATACTCATTTCAAATTCGGAACTCATCATTGCTGAAAACTTGGACACAAGATCATGAGAAGCACAACCAAAGATAATATGATCCACATACACTTGAACGAATAATGAGTCATTGCCATGCTTAAGCACAAAAAGAGTTTTATCAACCTTGCCCATGGTAAACCCTTTTTCAAGTAAGAATGTTTTTAACCTATCATACCATGCTTTAGGGGCTTGTTTGAGACCGTACAAGGCTTTGGACAGTTTGTAAACATGATGAGGAAAATATGGATTTTCAAAACCAGGTGGTTGTTTCACATAAACCTCCTCATCGATGTAGCCATTAAGAAAAGCATTTTTAACATCCATTTGATATAGCTTAAAACAAATAGATGCAGCAAAAGCTAACAAAATTCTTATGGCTTCTAATCTAGCAACAGGAGCAAAAGTTTCATCAAAATCTAGACCTTCAACTTGAGTGAAACCTTGAGCAACCAACCTAGCCTTATTCCTAACCACAATCCCATCCTCACTTTGTTTATTTTTAAATACCCATTTAGCTCCAATTAAAGTGTGACCTTGAGGTGGAGGTACAAGTTTCCAAACATTATTTCTTTCAAAATTTTCTAACTCTTCTTTCATGGAAATAATCTAAGATTCATTAGTGAGTGCGTGTGATATATCTTTGGGTTCAAAAGAAGCAACAAAAGCAGAATGAGCATAAGAGTTTGGATCACAAAACCTAGACCGTGTGACTCATTCATGCAAGCTTCCAATCATCTGTTGTGGGGGATGATCTTTGTAAAACCGTAGGGGAACAGATGTCTCACAAGCTTCTTCTTCTTCATGTTCATCACAAATCAATGAGCTTGTGACTTGAGGATGATTTGAATCAACATTGATGGTTGTCGGTGCAGGTTGAGAATTAACATCCGAAGCTGAACCAAAGTCTTTAGCTGCTGAATTTTTGGGGAGCAGCTCCAATTCTTCTTCATCTTCAACGAAAATGCTCCCCCCTGTGGATATGGATCTAGACCATTTACCTCCGAAGGATTGAACACGTGAAGGTCCTAAGGTGTCAAGATGCAAAGGTTGACATGGTTCAGCTGTCATGATCATTGTAAGAGGAGTATGTGAACCTGCAACCATCTTAGCATGTCTACAAGAAGAGCACACAGTTTCTTTGTCCCCTTTAAGCTTAGGCAGCCCATGTATGCGATCAAGAGCACTAACACGCGTTAGGTGATCAAAGCCTATGTGACCAAGTCTACGATGCCAAAAATATAGGTCCTTTGAATCATTAGCAACTAGACACCTATGCTTAGAGGAAGACATATCAAAATCAGTTTTAAAAAACTCTTTCAAACCAAGACATGTTAAAAATAAGCTCACTATTTGAACTTACAACTTTGCAGTAGTTTTTATTGAAAATAATTTCCAGATTTTCACCTAGCAATTGTGAAACACAAAGCAAGTTGTATTTCAAATTTTTGACAAGTGCCACATCTTTCAAAGTATTGTGATCATTTACTCTAACCGAACCCTTAGCAATTATAGGAGTTGAAGAATTATAGGCAAAAGTAACATTCTCTACACATGACACAAAAGAGAGGGAGGAGAACCAATCTTTATTACCGGTCATGCGGCGTGAAAAACCTGAATCCACAATCCAAATGTTCTCCTTCCTCAAATGTGTAACCTACATAGAAGCACAATACGTCGATGACTCAATACTGGGTTAGTCAAAAGGCATTTAGGAATCCAGTACTGAGTCACGCGACGTGCAGCAGGAAAAACACGCGAAAGCTGAGACAAAACAGCAGGTTTATGAGTCAAAGTTTGAGATTTTTTATTCTTAACTACTGACCTATAAGATGTTACTTGTGTAGCACAAAAATCAGTAGCTCCGGAGGCAAAAACAGAAGGTCCGGAGGTAAACTTTGAATGTTTTTGACTCAAAATAGTAGGTTGTACATTCGGTTCAAGATGTGCAGCAAATTTTGCATGAAAGTTATGAGATCTAGCAACCATTCTTTCCCTTTTCTGTTGTTTAGCTAGTCTATAACAAAAATCTATGACATGACCATCTCTACCACAGTAGGTACAATGAAATTTAACTTTGTGTTCATGTCTAGATGAGCAAACAACATTTTTATTTGAAACCGAATGAGATAATACTCCTGTAGATTTGAAAACCACTTTTTTTTTAGGAACTGTTTGAATCAAACCACTTCCTAATGACTTTACACTTTTAGGTGGATGTGCCTTAGAATGAGCATGAGAATAAAAACCTAAACCAGTTTTATCATTACAAGACTTGGATGAATTTAGCAGCAAGTTTAGGTTCTTATTCCCATTACAAAACCGATCAAATGTCTTATGCATGTTATCAAGTTTATTGGACAAATCAAGGCAATTTTCACATGAAGTTTTTCCTTTTAATTTGCAATTGGAACAATATTTAACTTCATGACTACGTAAAGCATTGTTCAATATAGAGATTTCATTCATAGCATCTTACAGTTTCTTATCAAGATAATCACAACTAGAACAATGCAAATCAATTGTAGAACAAAAAGCATCTTTTAAGTTTCAAATATTAAGTGCAGCAAGCTTTTTGTTCTTTTAAATTTCAAGTTCAAGTTTATCAAGTGTGGAGGTATGTGCACTTCTTAGGGAGGACAACTGTTCATATATTAAGTCACATGAGGAACAAGAATCATCACTAGGAATCAAGGATTTCAAACGATTAATTTTAGATTCTAGTGACTCAATTTTAATAGCATTGTCCCTAAGCTTTTTGTCCTTTTTCTTAACAATAATAGTGGCACGAGAAATAGCATCACACATTTCTTCGCAAGTAGTACATACCTCTTCATTGTTGCTATTGTGTTCTGCCTCCTCCATACTTGATCTGACTTGCCCGCCATGAAGCACAAGTTTGCCAAATCATCTTCATCTTCATCACTTCCAATGTCCACGTCGCTTGAGCCAAGTTCCTGGAGTGCTGAGATAAAATTGCTCACCAATTGACGTCCTGTAAAACCCTTCTTTTTCTTCATATCTTTTGCAGAGGAGTGCTTCGTTCTTGTTTTCTTTTCATCCCGGGAAGTAGGACCTGAAAGGTTAGGGCAATCTGAACGAAAATGTCCTATCTTACCACATTCAAAGCATCGTTGAGGTCCGGAGCTTCCTCTCCTTCTAGTTCTCACATTTTGCAATGCTTTTGAGAACCGGGTAGAGATGAGTGCTAGCACCCCCTCCTCTGGAAACTCCTCAATCTGTTCAAGGGTTAGAGAGGACAGCAAAGCTAGTGTACCACAAGATGATGTTTGACCGGAACTAGGCATGTCACATTGAGAAACAAAAGCAATAGACTTGTTGGGGTTCTTACGTGAGATTATGTCAATTTCATGAGTTCTTAACTTGGAATATAGCACATCTAAAGTAAGTGAACTCATGACAGTAGATTCACGAATAGATGTGACTTTCATCTTCCAAATTGATATATCTAATGCACTTAGCAATTGCCTAGCATTTTCAGCATCTGAAAAATTAACATTGACACTACGCAAGTTGCTGAGAATCTTATTAAAGCGAGCAAAAAGGTCATCAATAGACCCACTGGGTTGCATCTCGAAGCGCATGTATTCTTTCTTGAACATGTCTTGCCTTACCTCTTTCATCGTGTTGGATCCTTCGTGGTAGTCACAAAGTGCTTTCCACACATCGTATGCAGATCAGAGGTGTGCAACACGGTCGAAGTCGCTTTGTGTTAATCCTTGTATGATCAAGTTCCGAGCCTTGTTGTTGTTGTCGACATCTCTCAGATTTGTAGCTGTAACTTGATCGTTTGATGGCACTTCGTAAGGCTTTAATACCTTCTCCCATATTGCAAAGCCTTGTGCCTGGATGAAAGCCTCCATGCGTGCCTTCCAAACCTAAAAATCAATACCAGCAAACACACAAGGTTTGGCGGAGTACTTCTTCATGATGATTAGTCAAAAACACGTGCAAATCACAAAGATTAGAGCACCGTGGCTCTGATACCAATTTTAGGATCGAAGAGCGCGTGAAAAGCTACCAGAGGGGGGAAAAACGATATGTTAAAGAAATCGTGTGTAAGACTAATCTAAACATGTTTCACTGTGACAAAAGCGATAGATATCAGAGAGAATTAAGACAAGAAGACAACACAAAAAGAATCACTCAAATCCGTCGATAAAAACTCAAGTTATGATCGAAAGATCAAACAAAGGTTAATCTGCCCTACCCGAGAAAAAAAAACAGTTCTGGAACGCTACAAAGAAACTCATGTACATCATAGACCACAAATACAATGACTGTGAAATTTTGACATATGATATATAATCAAGTTGTGAAGAAAACCCAAAAGAATCACTTCAATTGGATCTGTAAAACTCGAGTTATGATAAAACCACCGACGAAAGGTAGTGCTGTCCAGAAACTCGACGAGGAAAACTTGTCTGGAACAAGTCGGACGAACAAGGCACAAAATTTCCTTCAAACTACGAATTTTATTCAATAGAACACAAGTGGAACAGCCCCAAAGTCGTGCACCACGAGCTCTGGGCTCCCTTGCTTATATAACCAGCTTGAAAGCCAACTCAACCCAAATCAGGAACCTAATCCTACTCTGTTCACGAATCGTAACTTTCCATAACTGCTTAGGATTCTTCTATACGCAGATAGAAGCAATCTTAAGACTTCCAAACACCTTAGGAACGTATCCCACATTCCTAAACAACTCAAATTTGTGACCGACACGAAATCCTATCATAACCAACTCAAATCTTTCCATATTTGAGTCGAACCCGACTCAACCGCAGCCTGAGTCCATAACCTAGTCGGTTGGACCTTTTCGACCAACTCTTTACGTCCACATCTCTTCATCACGTCTCGAAAACATGTAGCCACGTCCATGCACTCCTTGCACACGTGCAAACATCTTCCAATGACGTCCATGATACATTCACATGCATTGTTCTTGATTCAATCATGCTGCGCAACCTCCTGATCAGCTCAACCACAATTCCTCCTGAATTTGGTTGTTGAACCTCATCTTCTCCCTAAGACTAGTTCAATGGAACCTGTCACCAGCCATGTCTTGAACTCAAGCAACACCTGCACATGAATAAACAATCAATCTATACAAGCCCAAGTCCTCGACTTGACTCAAGTTAGTTTCGAACACAACAGCTTATGCAAGAACCTCACATAAGCATGTTGCAAAACCACAGTAACACGATATCATCCATGTCAACCAAAAACACACCAAAGACATAGCAAATGAATACTAAGCAATCTTTTCAGAGACGTAAAGCAAGTATGAAACATTGCAAATGAAAAAACAGAAGCATTGCGGTCAAGTTCCGGACATTGCCAGAGCAATCCGGACCTTGAGCCGGAGCTAACAAAAGCTAGTAGAACCTAACGCCGGAACTTACCAAAACTAGTATAACCAAGCTCCTGCCGGAGCTAACAAAGACTGTCGGAGATAAAGACAAAACTCACTGGAGATAACCAAAACTAGTCGGACCTTAATAAAAAGGTGTTTTGGTGATATTCAAAAACTTTTATCGTCAAAGCAAGTGTATTCACTACAAGCTAATGTATTCAGCACACATAGGTCTTATAGTTTGCATGTATGCAAGGAGTGCATGGACGTATCTACATGGTTCCGAGGTGTGATGAAGAGATGTGGACGTAAAGAATTGGTCGGAAAGGTCCAATTGACTAGGTTATGGACTCAGGCTGCGGCTGAGTCGGGTTTGACTCAAATATAGAAAGTTTTGAGTTGGTTATGATAGGATTTCGTGTGGGTCATGAATTTTAGTTGGTTTAGGAATGTGGAATACATTCCTAAGGTGTTTTGAAGTCTTAAGATTTCTTCTATCTGCGTATAGAAGAGTCTTGAGCAGTTATGGAAAGTTTTGATTCGTGAATTGAGTAGGATTAGAGTCCTAGTTAGGTTTGGGTTGGCCTAAGGGCTGGTTATATAAGCAAGGGAGGCCAGAGCTCGTGGGATATGACTTTGGGGCTCCTCCTATGGTTTGATTAATAAAATTCGTAGTTTGAAGGAACTTTTGTGCCTTGTTCGACCGACTTGTTCCAGACAAGTTTTCTCGTCGAGTTTTCTGCACAACACTGCCTTTCTTTGGTGGTTTTATCATAACTTGAGTTTTACGGATCCAATTGACATGATTCTTTTTGGGTTGTCTTCACAACTTGATTATCTATCATCTTTTAAAATTTCAAGGTCATTGGATTTGTGGTTTCTGATCTACAGGAGTTTCTTTGCAATGCTCCAGAACTGTTTTTCTCAGGTAGGACAGATTGACCTTTGTTTGATCTTTCGATCGTAACTTGAGTTTCTTGACGGATTTGAGTGATTATTGTTGTGTCATCTTCGTGACTTGATTCTATATGATATATATCACTTTTGTCACAATGAAACATGTTTAGATAAGTCACACAAATGATTTCTTTAACAGATCATTTTTCTGCCGAGGGGTTTTCATTGCTTCCGCTGAAAAAGTTTTAATCTACCATTCACCCCCCTCTGGTAGCCTTACACGTATTCTTCGATCCTACAATTGATATCAGAGCCACGATGCTCTAATTTTTGTGATTTGCATCGTGACAAAATTGAGTGATTCTTGTTGTGTCATCTTTGTGACTTGATTCTATATGATATATATCACTTTTGTCATGATGAAACATGTTTAGATTAGTCTCACAAACGATTTCTTTAACAGATCATTTTTCTGCCGAGGGGTTTTCATTGCTTCTGCTGAAAAAGTTTTAATCTACCATTCACCCCCCTCTAGTAGCCTTACACGTGTTCTTCGATCCTACAATTGGTATCAGAGCCACGGCGCTCAAATTTTTGTGATTTGCACGTGTTTTTGACTAATACTCATGGAGAAGTACTCCGCAAAATCTTGTGTGTTTGTTGGCATTGATTTTCAGGTTTGGAAAGCACGCATTGAAGCTTTTATCCAGGCGCATTGCTTCAACATATGGAAAAAGGTATACAAACCTTATGAAGTGCCACCGAATGATCAAGTTACGGCTACGAACCTACGGGACGCCAAGAACAACAACAAAGCCCGAAATTTGATCATCCAAGGACTAACTCAAAGCGACTTCGACCGCGTTGCACACCTCCGATCGACATTCGATGTGTGGAGAGTGCTTTGTGACTATCACGAAGGATCCAACACGATCAAGGAGGTGACACAAGATATGTTCAAAAAGGAATACATGCATTTCGAGATGCAACCCGGTGAGTCTATCGATGACCTTTTTGCTCGTTTCAATAAAATTCTTAGCAACATGCATAGTGTCAATGTCAACTTTTCCGATGCTGAGAATGCTAGGCAACTTCTTAGTGCATTAGACATGTCAATCTGGGAGATGAAAGTTACATCTATTCATGAATCAACTGTCATAAGTTCTCTTACATTAGATGTGCTTTACTCTAAACTAAAAACTAATGAAATTGACATATTATCATGTAAGAATCCAAATAAGTCTATTGCATTTGTTTCACAATGTGATATGCCTAGCTCTGGCCAATCATCATCTTGCAATACTCTTGCTTTGTTGTCCTCACTAACCCTGGAGCAGATTGAGGAATTTCCAGAAGAAGAATTTGCACTCATCTCTACTAGATTCTCAAAAGCCTTTCAAAATGTGAGAACTAGAAGGAGAGGAAGCTCCGAACCACAACACTGCTTTGAATGTGGAAAGACGGGACGCTTCCGTACAGAATGCCCTAATCTTTCAGGTCCTACTAACCATGATGAGAAGGAGAACAAGGTCAAAACCATCTCTGCAAACTACAACAAGAAAAATAAGGGTACCATAGGACGCAAGATGATAAACAACTTCATCACCGCACTTCAAGAGCTCAGTTCAAGTGATGTAGACTTTGGAAGCGATGAAGATGATGACGATCTAGCCAACTTATGCTTTATGACGGGCAAAATAAGATCAAGATCAAATCAGGAGGATGCAGAACACAACAATGATGACGATGAGGTATGTTCCACATGTAATGAAATGTGTGATGCAATTTCTCGTGCAACTATTATTGTCAAGAAAAAGGACAAAAAACTTAGGGATAATGCTGCTAAAATTGAATCACTAGAATATGAAATCAACAGTTTGAAAACCTTGATTCCTAGTGATGATTCATGTCCCTCATGTGACTTAATCTATGAACAATTGTCCACATTAAGAAGTGCACACTCCTCCACTCTAGATAGACTTGATGAAGAAATTGAAAAGAACAAAAAGCTGTCAGATTTTAATGTTAAACACTTAAAAAATGCTTCTTGTTCTACGGATGATTTGCATTGTTCTGCATGTGATAATCTTGATAAGAAACTAAAAGATGCAGTGAATGAAATTTCCATTCTAAACAATGCTTTACGAACAAATGAAGTTAAAAATTATTCTAATTGCAAACTTAAGGGTAAAGCTTCATGTGAAAACTGCCTAGACTTGTCTAAAAAGCTTGATGACATGAATAGGACACTAGAGCGGTTTAGTAACGGGAATTAGAACCTAGACTTGCTGTTGAATTCTTCTAAACCTTGCAATGATAAAACTGGTTTAGATTTTGATTCCCATGCTTATTCTAAAACACATCCACCACACGTTGTAAAAACATTTGTAAGAGGTTTAATCAAAACTGTCCCTAAACATAAGGATGTGATTTTTATATCTGCAGGAGTACTTTCTAATTCTGTTTCTAATGTTGGATGTTCATCTAAACATGATTACAAAATTAAATTTTATTGTACTTACTGTGATAAAAATGGTCATGTCATAGACTTCTGTTATAGACTAGCTAAACAAATTGAAAAGGATAAAATGGATGCTAGATCTTATAACTTTCATGATAAATCCGCCATGCATGCTTGCTAAACAGAAGATTAGAAACATGCAAACTTCTTTAACGAGTCAGAAATTTGCAAAGGTAGCATCCGGACCTTCTGGTAAGAAATTTGAAAATGCAGCTCTGGTAGTTCCGATCCGAGAGCTCCCGAACCTTCTGTTGTTCCCTACAAAACTTCAGTTTTTGCACCCGGAGCTTCAGTCTTTTCCGTTCGAACTGGTGCGCCCACCTTCGGAGCTACTAGTTTTCGTGCTAAACGCGTAACAACTTTTAAATCAGTGGTTAAGAACAGAAAACCTCAACTCTTCACTCATAAACATGCTGTTTTGTTATAGCTTCCGCATGTTGTTCCTACTGGACGTCGCATGGCTCAGTATTGGATTCCCAAATACTTATTGACTAACCCCAGTATTGACTCATCGACGTGTTCTGCTGCTGTGTAAGTTTCACGCTTGAGGAAGGAGAACATATGGATTGTAGATTCAGGTTGCTCACGCCACATGACCGGTAACAAAGAATGGTTCTCCCCCTCGTTTGTGTCACATGTAGAGAATGTTACTTTTGCCGATAATTCTTCAACTCCTATTATCGCTAAAGGATCGGTTAGAGTAAACAATCACTACACTTTAAAAGATGTGGCACTTGTTAAAAATTTGAAATACAACTTGCTTTCTGTTTCTCAATTGCTTGATGATAATTTAGAAATAATTTTATCTAAAGATTGCTACAAAGTTGTAAATTCAAATAGTGAGCTTTTGTTTAATATGTCTTGCTTTGGAAGAGTTTTTAAAGCTGATTTTGATATGTCAACTTCTGAGCATAGGTGTCTAGTTGCAAATTATTCAAAAGATTTATTCTTCTGGCATTGTAGACTTGGTCACGTAGGCTTTAATCACCTCACTCGTGTTAGTGCTCTTGATCGCATACGTGGTTTACATAAACTCAAAGGGGACAAAGATATTGTATGTTCTTCGTGTAGACATGCTAAGATGGTTGCATGTTCACATGCCCCTCTCACGATGACTGTGTCAACCAAACCTAGTCAGCTTTTGCACCTTGACACCGTTGGTTCGGCATGTGTACAATCCTTTGGAGGTAAATGGTACGTGCTTGTAATTGTTGATAACTATTTCAGGTACTCTTGGGTCTATTTTATGGCATCTAAGAATGAAGCTTTTACTCATTTTAGGACTTTATTTCTTAGACTATTAGTTGATCACCCAGGGTCATTAGAAGCAATCAGAAGTGATAATGGAACTGAATTTAAGAATCAATCATTTAATCACTTTTGTACTGAACATAGAATAGAACATCAATTTTCTTCACCTTATGTTCCTCAACAAAACGGTGTTGTAGAAAGGAAAAACAGAACCTTAGTTGAGATGGCGAGGACTATGCTTGATGAATATCAAACTCCTAGAAAATTTTGGGCAGATACAATTGCAACAACTCGTTATGTTTCAAACCGTATTTACTTGTGCACTAAGCTTGGTAAAACACCTTATGAACTTCAGTTTGGACATAGGCCCCGTGTTTCACACTTTAGGATTTTTGGTTGCAAATTATTTCTTAAGAAACATGGAAATCTTGATAAATTTGAAGCCAGATCCGAAGATGGCATGTTTCTTGGTTACCCATCTCACACTAGATGATACCGTGTGTTTTTACTTGGAACTAACAAAATTGTGGAGACTTGTGAAGTTTCTTTTGATGAAGCTAGCCCAGGTACTAGCTCCAATATTGCAGGACCAGATCCATATCCTCAGGGGGAGGGTATTTTCGAAGAAGAAGAAGAAGAAGAAGAGTCAGTGAAATTGCCTGATAGTTCCGACGCTGACACGTGTCTAGCTCTGAACCTTGAACAAGCTCCGACTACCACCTCTGCTGGTCCTGATCATCCACAAGCCACAAGCTCATCAATCTGCGATGAACCTAATGTGATGCCTATGTGTGCTGAATACATTGGCTTGTAGTGAATACATTGGCATTGATGATAAAAGTTCTGAAATTCTGCTAAAACACCTTTTTAGCAAAGTCCGACTCTAGCTCTGAGCTTCTGCAAGGTCCGACAATAGGTCTGACTTGCTTTGTCAAAGTCCAACATGTTTTTGGGTAGCTCCGGTGAGCTTTGTCTTTAGCTCCATCATGTCTTTGATAGCTCTGACATGTCTTTGTTAAGCTCCAATATGTTTTGCTAGGTCCGACTTATGTTGGTTAGCTCCAACATGTTTTTCTAGCTCCGGCGCTAGGTCCGACTAGCTTTGGTAAGCTCCGGCGCTAGGTTGTACTAGCTTTGGTAAGCTTCGGCTCAAGCTCCGGTTAGTTTTGGCATGATTTTGAAGCTTGATCGCAATGTTCCTGTTTTTACTGTGAATTGTTTCGAATTTGCTTTACATTGTTGGAAATATTGCTTAGTATTCATTTGCTATGTTTTTGGTGCATTTTGGTTGATATGGTTGATATCATTTTGCTTGTTTTGCAACATGCTTATGTGAGGTGCTCACGTAAGATGTTGTAGTTTTGGAACTAACGTGAGTCAATTCGAGGACTTGTGCTCAAAAGTATTGGTTGTTTATTCATGTGCAGGTGTTGCTTGACTTCAAGACATGGCTGGTGACGGATCCATTGAACTAGTCTTAGGGAGAAGATGAGGTTGAACAACAAAGTTCTGGAGGAATTGTGGTTGAGTTGATCGGGAGGTTGCGCAACATGTTTGAATCAAGAACAATGCATATGAAGGTATCGTGGACGTCGTTGTAAGATGTTTGCACGTGTGCAAGGAGTGCATGGACGTGGCTGCATGGTTCCAAGGCGTGATGAAGAGATGTGGATGTAAAAATTGGTTGGAAAGGTCCAACCGACTAGGTTATGGACTCAGGCTGCGGCTTAGTCGTGTTTGACTCAAATATAGAAAGATTTGAGTTGGTTATGATAGGATTTCATGTGGGTCACGAATTTGAGTTGTTTTAGGAATGTGGGATACGTTCCTAAGGTGTTTGGAAGTCTTAAGATTGCTTCTATCTGCGTATAGAAGAGTCCTAAGCAGTTATGGAAAGTTTCGATTCGTGATTTGAGTAGGATTAGAGTCCTAGTTGAGATTGAGTTGGCCTAAGGTCTGGTTATATAAGCAAGGGAGGCCAGAGCTCGTGGGACACGACTTTGGGGCTGTTCCTCTTGTGTTCTATTGAATAAAATTTGTAGTTGAAAGGAACTTTTGTTCCTTGTTCGTACTACTTGTTCCAGACAAGTTTTTCTCGTTGAGTTTTCTGCACAACACTACCTTTCTTCGGTGGTTTTATCATAACTGGAGTTTTACAGATCCAATTGACGTTATTCTTTTTGGGTTGTCTTCACAACTTTATTATCTACTGTCAATATTTCATGGTCATTGGATTTGTGGTTTCTGATCTACACGAGTTTCTTTGCAGCGTTCCAAAACTGTTTTTCTCGGATCGTTTTTCTGCCGAAGGGGTTGAGATTTAATTGTTTTCGCTGTGTAAGATTTTTGTTAAAGCTACCATTCACCCCCCCTTTGGTAGCTTTTCACGTGCTCTTCGATCCTACACCTAATGAAGAAGAAGCTTGTGAGACATCTGTTCCCTTACGGATTTACAAGAATCATCCCCCGCAACAGATAATTGGAAGCTTGCATGAACGAGTTACAAGATCCATGTTTTCCGACCCCAATTCTCATGCTCATTCTACTTTTGTTGCATGGGTTCACCGATCATGCTTCTATATTCTTTTTGATCCACAGGTTCACCATCTTCATCAAGTTCAAGTGTTGTTGTTGTTCCCATTGGTGTCCGAAGAGGCTTGCTTTTGTCCATGTTGAAGCACCTTACGAGGTCTTTTGTATACTTCGTTTGATGCACAAAGGTACCCTCCTCGGTTTGCTTGATTTGCAGTCCCAAAAAGTACGTGAGTTCTCTCATCATACTCATCTCAAATTTTGAACTCGTCATATGTAACACCCTCATTTTCATGCATCATGCCCTATATACACTCATATACATGTTTAACATTAACCCACAACAAGAGGAACGAGTTTAAAATTGATTCGGAGCATTTAAAATTGATTTGGAACAAAACCGCACTTAAAACGCAGGAAAGTGTGGACTAGTCCGATTTTACTGAGGACTAGTCCGATTTCTCCCTGACTAAAAACGGACTTGTCCGTTTTTGCTGCGGACTAGTCCGATTTTGTGCGCACTAGTCCAATATTCCATGAATCCTTGTAAATTTGCTAAGTCCCTGGACTTTTCCGGACTAGTCTGGTGTTCCAGCGGACTTGTCCGTTTTTCCTCTCTGTTCAAATTCGGACTTGTCCGATTTTTGGCCAGACTTGTCCGATTTTCTCTCTGGACAACTTCGGACTAGTCCGGTCCTGTCCGGACTTGTCTGATATTTTGTGACTCCGAGTTGATCTTTTGTTTTACGACTTGTTTCTTGGGTTTCATGTTAAGTGGGCCTAGTTACGTCGTGCCTAACTCTTTTAGAGCCCATGTGGGACTCTAAACCGGCCTCTACTTATCCCAAAACACGAAATCCATCTAACCCTAGCCTCCACCTCTATATAAACAGCCCCACCCCTTGGTTTGACATCTATTTGCCACTTTTCCACCCCCCAAACCCTAGTTCGTGGGGAGCCACCATCAAGGAGGGAGGAGAAGATCCCAAGCAAGAGGAAGAAGAGGAGGAAACGAAGAAGGATCAAGATCTCCACCAAGTTTCTTCCTTCACCACCAATTCATCTCCAAGTTCATCACCAACCCTAGATCATCAAGATCCAAGTGCTACCTCTAAGTTTCTTGATTCATTGGAGTTCTAAACACCTGGTATACCTTCTATTATCTTTTCCTTACAAGAATTCAACCCCTAATCTCAAAATTCACGTCGATCTAGAAAACCCTAATCCACTGATCTCGCAGAGTGCGGACTTGTCCGGTCCCTAGCGGACTAGTCCGGTCTTCCTGGTTAAATTGGGTTGAATTAATTCTAAAATTTGATCTAATCGAATCCAAACCTGTATAAACTTGTTAAAATCTATTAGAGCTAGTTAGTGATCATTAAAAGCAATCTAGTAACAAGTTCTACCTTGCATTTGCATCAATCATGCATGTCATTTCATATTGAGTAATATTTGTGCACTCTTTGATTGTGTTTCTTGTCTTGTATGTTTATTGTGTGGATTAGACGGATTTGCGCTAGAAAGTGCCGCGGAGGATCTACATCACCAGGAGTTTGAAGGCTTTGATCCTAATCAACAGCAAGAGCAAGGCAAGTGTCCTTGAAGCATATTGATCCTGTTTTTAAAATAAATGTTTTGATTGCAAACTGCATGCTGTGTCAATTTGATGGGAATCCTATGGTAGGAAGCTTACTAGACTTGCTAAACCACCCTTGTCACCAGGAATATATGGTAGAGTGTCTGGAAGGGTTTTTACCTTTTTGCTTCGCTTAATTAATTGTGATGGCAAACAACACTATACATTTAATTATGCATCAATGATATTCTGGTTAATGTGAACTGGTCAATACGATGGGTGATCTAAGCAAGTCTGGTATGTGGATGAGTTGGATGTCATGGTGGTTTTGCTTGCTTTAGATCTAAGGACCGGTTCATGCGAGAATAGGTCAGGACTACAGTGCCACCACGAGGCCAAGTATGGGTGCGGCGTAGCTGATTAATTAGGGCTTTGTTAGTGCTGTTTGGACCATTGTGGATGCTCGGGGAAGGGGTAGTCGGATTGGGTTTGTTGATGATTGGTGGGACTACCCTGGGATCTGAATGGCTTGAGAGGGGGCCCTTGGTTGAAGATGTGCTCTGCGGGAGACATCACCACCGCTGAAACCTCAGTGGGGTCTAAATAGGCTAGTAATCCCTTTGTAAAGGCTATTTTGTGATCTCTTGGCCACACACCAACGGAAGTGTGTAATATGAATGACGGGTCATGGGCATAAGGGAGATTCTTAATCACTAAAAGGTGATGAAATCACGAACACGTGGGTAAAGAGGTACAAACTCTGCAGAGTTAAATAAAACTATCATGATAGACGTGCTCTCGGTTATGAGCACCTGGACGACTTCCATGATTAGAAGGTACTCGGTATTGGGATGGTATTTGGATGGTTATGGTTTGGTAAGGTTATGGACGGTTATGGATTTATTTCCAGTATTGGATATGGTTATTGGCAATGGTGAAATCTGGAATATTTGTTGATGGTAATGAATTCAGATTTGGTATTACGGTATTACTTATGATTATGATGGGTATACTTCACATACATGTAATATAATGCTTTTCAAATGTTTTTATGGACTTTTCAGCACTTTGCCATTATTATTGTCATCATTTGAATCAGCCACATGTCATACTTTCCACACTTGCTGAGTACGACATGTACTCACTCTTGCAATCCCCCCCCCCAACATTTGCAGGTCAAGATTGAGAGTTTAATGGTGACAATACGGAGTTCTAGGCCGTGTCTACTGTCAGCTTTGCCTGTGGTGTTATTGGAGCTGCGCTATATCCTATCGCTTATGCTGCTTAGTTGCTTAGTTTGCTTAATTAGTTTATTTCCGCTGCATTAGTTGAACTTGTCATTATTAGTCATTAGAGCTTGTATTCGAGGATAATCTGGTTTGTGTAATAAAATTTGGTCAATTAATCTTGTTCTGTGGTAATTATCTGTATATCGTTTGTGATTGCACTCGTGTATGTGTGATGAACATCCTGGGCACACATATGCGTTAGCTTGGTTCATTTTTCGGAACCGGGCGTGACATCATAGTTGAAAACTTGGACACAAGATCATGAGAAGCACAAGCAAATATAATATCATCTACATACACTTGAACAAATAATGAGTCATTACCATGCTTAAGCACAAAAAGAGTTTTATCAACCTTGCCCATGATAAACCCCTTTTCAAGTAACAATGTTTTTAACCTATCATACCATGCTCTAGGGGCTTGTTTGAGACCGTACAAGGCTTTGGACACTTTGTAAACATGATTAGGAAAATCTGAATTTTCAAAACCCAGTGGTTGTTTGACATAAACCTCCTCATCTATGTAGCCATTAAGAAAAGAACTTTTAACATCCATTTGATATAGCTTAAAACCTTTAGATGCAACAAAAGCTAACAAAATTCTTATGGCTTCTAATCTAGCAACAGGAGCAAAAGTTTCATAAAAATCTAGACCTTCAACTTGAGTGAAACCTTGAGCAACCAACCTAGCCTTATTCCTAACCACAACCCCATCCTCACTTTGTTTATTTTTAAACACCCATTTAGTTCCAATTAAAGTGTGACCTTGAGGTGGAGGTACACGTTTCCAAACATTATTTCTTTCAAAATTTTCTAACTCTTCTTGCATGGCAATAATCCAAAATTCATTAGTGAGTGCGTGTGATATATCTTTGGGTTCAAAAGAAGCAACAAAAGCAGAATGAGCATGAGAGTTTGGATCGCAAAACCTGGACCGTGTAACTCGTTCGTGCAAGCTTCCAATAATCTATTGTGGAGGATGAATTTTGAGAACCCGGAGGGGAGTGGACACTTCACAAGCTTCTTCTTCTTCATGTTCATCACAAATCAATGAGCTTGTGGCTTGTGGACGATCAGAACAAGCAGAGGTAGTAGTCGTAGCTTGTTCAAAGTTCAGAGTTGGACACATGTCAGCTTCAGAACTATCTGGCAGTATCACCGACTCTTCTTCATCTTCAAAAATACCCTTCCCCTGAGGATATAGATCTGGTCTTGCAATACTGGAGCTAGTACCTGGGCTAGCTTCATCAAAAGTAACTTCACAAGTCTCCACAATTTTGTTAGTGTCAAGCAAAAACACACGGTAGCCTCTAGTATGAGATGGATAACCAATAAACATGCCATCAATAGATCTAGGTTCAAATTTATCAAGATTACCATGTTTCTTAACAAAACATTTGCAACTAAAGACCCGAAAGTGCGTAACACTAGGCCTATGTCCAAACCAGAGCTCATATGGTGTTTTACCTAGCTTAGCACGCAAGAAAACACGATTTGAGACATAACAAGTGGTTGCAATCGCATCAACCCAAAATTTCCTAGGAGTTTGATATTCATCAAGCATAGTTCTAGCCATCTCAACTAAGGTTCTGTTCTTTCTTTCTACAACACTGTTTTGTTGAGGTACATATGGTGAAGAAAATTGATGATCTATTCCATTTTCAGCACAAAAGTAATCAAAAGATTGATTTTTAAATTTAGTTCTGTTATCACTTCTAATTGCTTTTAAAGATCTTGGGTGATCAATTGATAATCTAAGAAATAAGGTTCTAAAGTGACTAAAAGCTTCATTCTTAAACGCCATAAAGTAAACCCAAGAGTATCTAGAATAATCATCAACAATAACAAGAACATACCATTTACCTCCGAAGGATTGAACACGTGAAGGTCCTACGGTGTCAAGGTGCAAAAGTTGACCCGGTTCAGTTGTCATGATCATTGTGAGAGGAGTATGTGAACCTGCAACCATCTTAGCATGTCTACAAGAAGAGCACACAATTTTTTGTCCGCTTTAAGCTTAGGCAGCCCACGTATGCGATCAAGAGCACTAACACGCGTTAGGTGATCAAAGCATACATGACCAAGTCTACGATGCCAAAAATATAAGTCCTTTGAATCATTAGCAACTAGACACCTATGCTTAGAGGAAGACATATCAAAATCAGCTTTAAAAACTCTTCCAAACCAACACATGTTAAAAATAAGCTCACTATTTGAATTTACAACTTTGCAACAATTTTTATTGAAAATAATTTCTAGATTTTCATCTAGCAATTGTGAAACAGAAAGCAAGTTGTATTTCAAATTTTTGACAAGTGCCACATCCTTCAAAGTGTAGTTATCATTTACTCTAATCGAACCCTTAGCAATTATAGGAGTTGAAGAATTATCGGCAAAAGTAACATTCTCTACACGTGACACAAAAGAGAGGGAGGAGAACCATTCTTTGTTACCGGTCATGTGGCGTGAGCAACCTGAATCCACTATCCAAATGTTCTCCTTCCTCAAGTATGTAACCTACATAGAAGCACAATACGTCGATGCCTCAATACTGGGGTTAGTCAAAGGCATTTAGGTATCCAGTACTGAGTCACATGACGTGCAGCAGGAAAAACACGCGAAAGCTGAGATAAAACAAAAGGTTTATGAGTCAAAGTTTGAGGTTTTTTATTGTTAACTACTGACCTATAAGGTGTTACTTGTATAGCACAAAAATTAGTAGCTCCGGAGGCAAAAACAGAAGGTCTGGAGGTAAACTTTGAATGTTTTTGACTCATTAACAGTAGGTTGTATGTTCCTGGCATTCAGTTTAATATGTGCAAAAAATTTTGCATGAAAGTTATGAGATCTAGCAATCATTCTTTCCCTTTTCCATTGTTTAGCTAGTCTATAACAAAAATCTATGACATGACCATCTCTACCACAATAGTTACAATGAAATTTAACTTTGTGTTCATGTCTAGATGAGCAATCAATATTTTTATTTGAAACCGAATGAGACAACACTCCCGCAGATTTGAAAACCACTTCTTTTTGTTTAGGAACTATTTGAATCAAACCAGTTCCTAATGACTTTACAATTTTAGGTGGATGTGCCTTAGCATGAGCATGAGAATCAAAATCTAAGCCAGTTTTATCTTTGCAAGACTTGGAAGAATTTAGCAGCAAATTTAGGTTCTTATTCCCATTACAAAACCGATCTAATGTCCTATGCATGTTATCAAGTTTATCGGACAAATCAAAACAATTTTCGCATGATGTTTTTCCTTTTAATTTGCAATTGGAACAAATTTAACTTCATGAGAACATAAAGCATTATTCAATATTGAAATTTCATTCATAGTATCTTTCAGTGTCTTTTCAAGATCATCACAACTAGAACAATGCAAATCAATTGCAGAACAAGAAGCATCTTTTAAGTTTCCAATGTCAAGTGCAGCAAGCTTTTTGTTCTTTTCAATTTCAAGTTCAAGTCTATCTATAGTGGAGGAGTGTGCAGTTCTTAGTGTGGACAATTGTTCATAGATTAAATCACATGAGGGACAAGAATCATCACCAGGAATCAAGGTTTTCAAACGGTTGATTTTAGATTCTAGTGATTCAATTTTAGCAGCATTATCCCTAAGCTTTTTGTCCTTTTTCTTAACAATAATAGTTGCATGAGAAATTGCATCACACATTTCATTACAGGTAGAACATACCTCATCATCGTCACTGTTGTGTTCTGAATCCTCCTAACTTGATATTGATCTTGTTTTGCCTGCCATGAAGCATAACTTGGCCAGATCATCATCATCTTCATCACTTTCAAAGTCTACATCGCTTGAACCGAGCTCTTGAAGTGCAGTGATGAAGCTGTTAATCATCTTGCGTCCTATGGTACCCTTCCTTTTCTTGTTGAGGTTTCCAGAGGTGGTCTTGACCTTGTTCTGTTTTTCTTCACGGGTAATAGGACCTGAAAGGTTACGACATTCTGTACAGAAGTGTCCTGTCTTAACACATTCAAAACAGCGTTGAGGTCCGGAGCTTCCTCTCCTTCTAGTTCTCACATTTTGCAATTCTTTTGAGAACCTAGTAGAGATTAGTGCTAACTCCTCTTCTGAAAATTCCTCGATCTGCTCCAGGGTTAGTGAGGACAACAAACAAGAGTATTGCAAGATGATGATTGGCCGGAGCTAGGCATATCACGTTGTGAGACAAATGCAATAGACTTATTTGGGTTCTTACGTGATAAGATGTCAATTTCATGAGTTTTGAGTTTAGAGTAAAGCACATCTAAAGTAGGTGTACTCATGACAGTAGATTCACGAATAGTTGTAACTTTCATCTCCCAGATTGACATGTCTAATGCACTAAGAAGTTGCCTAGCATTTTCAGCATCAGAAAAATTAATGTTGACACTACGCAAGTTACTGAGAATTTTGTAAAAGCGAGCAAAGAGATCATCGATGGACTCACCGGGTTGCATCTCGAAGCGCATGTATTCTTTCTTGAACATGTCTTACCTTACCTCCTTGATCGTGTTGGATCCTTCGTGATATTCACAAAGTGCTCTCCATACATCGTATGCCGATCGGAGATGTGCAACGCATTCGAAGTCGCTTTGAGTGAGCCCTTGGATGATCAAGTTTCGGGCTTTGTTGTTGTTGTCGATGTCTCATAGGTTTGTAGTCGTAACTTGATCGTTAGGTGGCACTTCGTAAGGCTTGTACACCTTATCCCATATTGTGAAGCCTTGCGCCTAGATGAAAGCCTCCATGCGTGCCTTCCAAACCTAAAAATCAATACCAGCAAACACAAAAGGTTTGGCAGAGTATTTCTCCATGATGATTAGTCAAAAACACGTGCAAATCACAATGATTGGAGCACCGTGGCTCTGATACCAATTGTAGGATCGAAGAGCACATGAAAAGCTACTAGAGGGGGGTGAATGGTAGATTTAAAAATCTTACGCAGCAGAAACAATTAAATCCCAACCCCTTCGGCAGAAAAACAATCTGTTAGAGAAATCATGTGTGAAACTAATATAAACGTGTTTCACTGTGACAAAAGTGATATATATCAGAGAGAATCAAGTCACGAAGAAAACACAAGAAGAATCACTCAGATCCGTCGAGAGAAACTCAAGTTATAATTAAAAGATCGAACAAAGGTCAATCTGTCCTACCCGAGAAAAACAGTTATGGAACGCTGCAAAGAAACTCATGTAGATCAGAAACCACAAATCCAATGACCGTGAAATTTGGACAGATGATATATAATCAAGTTGTGAAGACAACCCAAAATGAATCGCATCGATTCGATCTGTAAAACTCGAGTTATGATAAAAACACTGATGAAAGGTAGTGCTATCCAGAAACTCGACGAGTAAAACTTGCCTGGAACAAGTCAGACGAATAAGGCACAAAAGTTCCTTCAAACTATGAATTTTATTCAATAAAACACAAGAGGAACAGCCCCAAAGTCGTTCACCACGAGCTCTGGCCTCCCTTGCTTATATAACCAGCCCTTAGGCCAACCCAATCTCAACTAGGACTCCAATCCTACTCCGATCACGAATCGAAACTTTCCATAACTGCTTAGGACTCTTCTATACGCAAATAGAAGCAATCTTAAGACTTCCAAACACATTAGGGACATATCCCATTTTCCTAAAACAACTCAAATTCATGACCCACACGAAATCCTAACATAACCAACTCGATACTTTCCATACCGAGCCATAACCGACTCCGCCGCAGCCAAAGTCATCAACCGATACAATCCGGTCCTTCCAACCAGATCTTCCCATCCATAAAACATATTCAGAACCATGTTGCCACGTCATGCACCGCATGCATACGTGCAAACACCTTCCTTCGATGTCCAGTAACCTTCATATGCACTGCTCTTGATTCAATCATCCTGCGCGACCTCCTGACCTGCTCAACCACAATTCCTCCTGAATTTGGTTGTTGGAACCTCATCTACTCCCTGAGACTAGTCCAAAGGATCCTGTCACAAGCCATGACTTGAACTCAAGCAACACCTGTACATGAATAAACAACCAATCCGTACGAGCCCAAGTCCGCAACTTGACTCAAGTCAGTTCTGAAGACAACACCTTACATGAGCACCTCACATAAGCATGTTGCAAAATCACAGTAAAATGATATCAGCCATATCAACCAAAACGCACCAAAAACTTAAGAATACTAAGCAACCTTTTCATAAGTGTAAAGCAAGTTCGAAACATTTCACATGAAAATTTGGAACATTACGTTCAAGCTTTGAACCTTGCCAAAGCGAACCGGAGCTTGTGCTGGAGCTTACCAAAGCTAGTATAACCTAGCGCCGGAGCTTACCAAAGCTAGTACAACCTAGCACCGGAACTTATCAAAACTAGCAGGACCTAGCACCGGAGCTAACCAAAGCCAGTCGGACCTAGCGCCGGAGCTGACCAAAACTAGTCGAAACTAGTCAACCCAAAAGTCGGAGCTAGAGAAACATGTCGGAGCTAAACAAAATAAGTCGGACCTAGCATAACATATCGGAGCTTAACAAAGACATGCCGGAGCTATCAAAGACATTTCGGAGCTAAAAAAACTCACTAGAGCTACCCAAAAATATGTCGGACCTAGACAAAGCAAGCCGGACCTTACGTCGGACCTTGCAGAAGCTCGGAGCTAGAGTCGGACCTTGCTAAAAAGATGTTATGGCAGCATTCAAAACTTTTATTGTCAAAGCCAATGTATTCAGCACACATAGGTCTCACAGATGGTGAACCTGTGGATCAAAAAGAATATAGAAGCATGATCGGATCACTTTTGTACCTCACAACATCAAGACCGGACATAAAATTCAGTGTATGTCTTTGTGCATGGTTTCAATCATCCCCACGTGCTTCACATTGTCAAGCCGTCAAATGGATTCTCAGGTACTTACATGGAACTCAAGAATTCAGCATTTTTCTTCCTTCTTCCTCAACCATTACTTTGAAAGCTTTTTCCGATGCTAATTTTGGGGGTTGTAGGATTGATAGGAAAAGTACTTCCAGTGCTTGTCATTTTCTTTGTAATTCACTTGTTGCTTGGTCCTCTAGAAAATAAAACTCAGTTGCACAATCCACAACTGAATTTGAATATGTAGCTGCTGCTAGTGCTTGCTCACAAATTTTTCGGATTGTTCAAACACTTAAGGACTATGGGGTTGATCTACATAGTGTTACACTATTTTATGATAACACTAGTGCCATTTGCATTGCTAAAAACCCCGTGCAACATTCTAGACTAAGCACATTGACATTAGGTATCACTTTCTCCGTGATAATATCGAAAAAGGAAAAATTGTGCTTCACCATGTAGATACCAAACAACAATTGGCTGACATTTTCACAAAACCTTTGGATTTCACTCATTTTTGTTTCATTCGTAGTGAAATAGGGGTTATGCATCCTCATGGCTTACATTAACGGGGAGTTTTGAAACTTGAGAAGTCTATGTGTGAATCTGAAATTAAAATAATATGAGCATAGTATTTCATACATATATGACTTTGTGATTCCTTTTACATGCTGGAAGTTCTTACTACATTACTCGTGTTATACATTTTGTAGTTTTTGTCATGTCTAGTAATTGGAATAATTACTTACACTAAATCTGGTCATGGTCGAACTTTCTTGCTGTTTTGAACTTGTTGCATGCTCACAAGTGCTTTTAATCATAAAGAATTAATCAAGTAATCAACTCACATGTTGAGTTTTTATAAACAAATATAATTTTAGAAAAAAGATCAAGAGAATATGCATGTGTCCCACTTCTTCTTTTGAGATGGCTTATCATTGCACTTATATATGAACTTGGAAGAAGTTGTGTATGACTAAAACCATGTCCTTAAGCTTCTGATTGTCAAATGACATAGGCTTGGCTTGGTTGGTTAGAATAAGGCAGATGCGCATATAATCTCTTGCAAATATCATATGATCTAATTTTGTGCTTTGAAAAATAATAAAATGTAGCAACAAGTGTCATGCTTTCAGGTATTGAAATAGTTAAGTTTGTGAGATCATGACTTGCTTAAATTGGAAATTACATTTGATCTCTAGCATGGCTTACACTACTTTATGTATCTCATTGTTGTGATAATGTAAGTTACATGATAGTATGACTTGGATGATCTTTGTTTTATATGTATATATTATAATATGCTCATAACAATTAAAATTTCTCTTTTGTACCTTTGTGAATATATTGTCAAAGGGGGAGAGACAATATGTGAATTTTTCAAAAAGATAAGTATGCAAGGGGGAGAAATTGATTACACATCACATATTCACAATTGTTTTGGCACGATTCTTCTCAGGGGGATAATTTGTTTTTCTTCTCATTTTATTTTTATTTTACAAAGGGGGATAAATTGTTTTGAAAACTTTTAATGTAAGTAAGCCAATGTTCGGATTTTAAATGGTGTTGCCAATGCATTCATCAAGGGGGAGATTGTAAGACCTATGTGTGCTGAATACATTGGCTTGTACTGAATACATTGGCTTTGATGATATAAGTTCTGAAATTCTGCCAAAATACCCTTTTCAGCAAGGTCCGACTCTAGCTCCGAGATTCTGCAAGGTCCGACAATAGCTCCGACTTTCTATGTCAAAGTCCAACATGTTTTTGGGTAGCTCTGGTGAGCTTTGTCTTTAGCTCCGGCATGTGTTTGATAGCTCCGACATGTCTTTGTTAAGCTCCGATATGTTTTGCTAGGTCCGACTTATGTTGGTTAGCTCCGACATGTTTTTCTAGCTCTGCCTTTTGGGTTGACTAGTTCTGACTAGCTTTGGTAAGCTCCGGCGCTAGGTTGTACTAGCTTTGTTAAGCTCTGACGCTAGGTTGTACTAGCTTTAGTAAGCTCTGGCTCAAGCTCCGGTTAGCTTTGGCAAGATTCGGAGCTTGATCACAATGTTCCTGTTTTTACCGTGAATTGTTTCAAACTTGCTTTACATTGTTGGAAAGATTGTTTAGTATTCACTTGCTAAGTTTTTAATGTGTTTTGGTTGATATGGCTGATATCGTTTTACTGTGGTTTTGCAACATGCTTATGTGAGGTGCTCACGTAAGGTGTTGTGTTCGGAACTAATTTGAGTCAAGTCGCGGACTTGAGCTCGTACGGATTGGTTGTTTATTCATGTGCAAGTGTTGCTTGAGTTCAAGACATAGCCGGTGACGGGATCCATTGAACTAGTCTTAGAAAAAAGATGAGGTTCAACAACCAAGTTCAGGAGGAATTGTGGTTGAGTTGATCCGGAGGTTGCGCAACATGTTTGAATCAAGAACAATGCATATGAAGGTATTGTGGATGTTGTTGGAAGATGTTTGCACATATGCAAGGAGTGCATGGACGTGGATACATGGTTCGGTGGTGTGATGAAGAGATGTGGATGTAAATAATTGTTCAGAAAGGTCCAACCGACTAGGTTATGGACTCAGGCTGCGGCTGAGTCGGGTTTGACTAAAATATGGAAAGTTTTGAGTTGGTTATGATAGGATTTCGTGCGGGTTACAAATTTAAGTTGGTTTAGGAATGTGGGATACATTCCAAAGGTGTTTGGAAGTCTTAAGATGCTTCTATCTGCGTATAGAAGAGTCTTGAGCAGTTATGGAAAGTTTCAATTCATGAATTGAGTAGGATTAGAGTCCTAGTTAGGTTTGGGTTGGCCTAAGGGCTGGTTATATAAGCAAGAGAGGCCAGAGCTCATGGGGGATGACTTTGGGGCTGTTCCTCCTGTGGTTTGATAAATAAAATTCATAGTTTGAAGGAACTTTTGTGCCTTATTTGTCCGACTTGTTCCAGACAAGTTTTCTCGTCGAGTTTTGTGCACAGCACTATATTTCTTCGGTGGTTTTATCATAACTCGAATTTTATAGATCCAATTAACGTGATTGTTTTTGGGTTGTCTTCATAACTTGATTATATATCATTTTTAAAAATTTAACGGTCACTGGATTTGTGGTTTCTGATCTACACGAGTTTCTTTGCAATGTTCCAGAACTGTTTTTCTCGGGTAGGACAGATTAACCTTTGTTCGATCTTTCGATAGTAACTTGAATTTCTCTTGACATATTTGAGTGATTCTTGTTGTGTCGTTTTCGCGACTTGATTCTCTCTGATATATATCACTTTTTTCACGATGAAACACGTTTAGATTAGTCTCACACACGATTTTTCTTTAACATATCATTTTTCTACCGAGGGGTTTTCATTGCTTCCGCTGAAAAAGTTTTAATCTACCATTCACCCCCCCTCTAGTAGCCTTACACGTGTTCTTCAATCCTACAAATGTGTTTTGGTAGTATACAAAACTTTTATTGTTAAAAGCAATGTATTAAGCACAAGTCAATGTATTCAGCACATGTAGGTCTCACAATCTTCCACTTGATGAATGCATTGGCAACACCACTCAAAATCCGACCATTGGCATGAAAAATTTTGAAAAAAATTTCTCCCCCTTTTTGAAAATCAAATGAGATAGAAATAAAATTTTCCCCTTTTTTGAAAATTGATAGAAATAAATTTTGCCTCTATACATATTTCTCCCCCTTGCATACTTCTCCCCCTTTGACAATGTATTCAGCAAGGTACAAAAGAGAAATTTTAATTTGTTATGAGCACATTATAACATATAAATATAAAACAAATCTCATCCAAATCATACTATCAATTAACTTACACTATCACAACAATGAGATACATAAAGTAGTGTAAGCCATGCTAGAGATCAAATGTAATTTTCAATTTAAGCAAGTCATGATCTCACAAACTTAACTATTTCAAAACCTGAAGGCATGATACTTATTGCTGCAATTTTTTTAAAACACAAATTTTGATTATACGAAATTTGCAAGAGATTATGTGCGCATCTGCCTTATTCTAACAACTAAGCCAAGGCTATGTCATTTGATAATCAGAAGCTTAAGGACATGGTTTTAGTCATACACAACTTCTTCCAAGTTCATATCTAAGTGCAATGATAAGCCACCTCAAAAGAATAAGTGTGATGCATGCATATTCTCTTGATCTTTTCTCATTTTTTCATTTGAACATAAAAGCTCAACATGTGGATAGTTGATTGATTAATTTTTATTATTAAAAGCACTTGTGAGCATGCAACAAGTTCAAAACAGCAAGAAAGTTCGATCATGACCAGATTTAGTATAAGTAATTATTCCAATTACTAGTCATGGCAAAAATTACAAAATGTATAACATGAGTAATGTAGTAAGAACTTTCAGCATATAAAAGGAATCACAAAGTCATATATGTATGAAATACTATGCTCATATTGTTTTAAATTCAGATTCACACATGAAGTTTCGAAGTTTCAAAACTACCCCTCAATTTAAGACATGAGGATGCATAACCCCTATTTCACTACGAATGTAGCAAAAACGAGTCAAATCCAAAGGTTTTGTAAAAATATCAGCCAACTGTTGTTTAGTATCTACATGGTGAAGCACAATGTTTCCTGTTTCAATATTATCACGGAGAAAGTGATACCTAAATGTCAATGTGCTTAGCTCTAGAATGTTGCACGGGGTTTTTAGCAATGCAAATGGCACTAGTGTTATCAAAAAATAATGGACACTATCTAGATTAACCACATAGTACTTAAGTGTTTGAACAATCCAAAGAATTTGTTTGCAAGCACTAGTAGCAGCTACATATTCAGATTCGGCTGTGGATTGTGCAACTGAACTTTATTTTCTAGAGGACCAAGCAACAAGTGAATTACCAAGAAAATGACAAGCACCGAAAGTACTTTTCCTATCAATCCTACAAACCCCAAAATCAGCATCCGAAAAAGCCTTCAAAGTAACGGTTGAGGAAGAAGGAAGAAAAATGTCAAATTCTTGAGTTCCATGCAAGTACCGAAGAATTCTTTTGATGGCTTGACGATGTGAAGCACGTGGGGAAGCTTGAAACTGTTCACAAAGACATACGCTAAATTGTATGTCTGGTCTTGATGTCGTGAGGTACAAAAGTGATCCGATCATACTTCTATATTCTTTTTGATCCACGGGTTTACCATCTTCATCAAGTTCAAGTGTCGTTATTGTTCCCATTGGTGTCTGAAGAGGCTTGCTTTTGTCCATGTGGAAGCGCTTAAGAAGGTCTCTTGTATACTTTGTTTGATGCACAAAGGTTCGCTCCTTAGTTTGCTTCATTTGCTGCCTTAAAAGGTATGTGAGTTCTCCCATTATACTCATCTTAAATTTTGAACTCATCATAGCTGAAAACTTGGACACAAGATCATGAGAAGCACAACCAAAGATAATATCATCCACATAAACTTGAACGAATAATGAGTCATTGCCATGCTCAAACACAAAAAGATTTTTATCAACCTTGACCATGGTAAACCCCTTTTCAAGTAAGAATGTTTTTAACCTATCACACCATGCTCTAGGGGCTTGTTTGAGACCGTACAAGGCTTTGGACAGTTTGTAAACATGATTAGGAAAATATGGATTTTCAAATCCTGGTGGTTGCTTGACATAAATCTCCTCATCTATATAGCCATTAAGAAAAAACACTTTTAACATCCATTTGATATAACTTGGAACCTTTAGATGCAGCAAAAGCTAACAAAATTCTTATGGCTTCTAATCTAGCAACAGGAGCAAAAGTTTCATCAAAATCTAGACCTTCAAATTGTGTGAAACCTTGAGCAACCAATCTAGCCTTATTCCTAATCACAACCCCATCCTCACTTTGTTTATTTTTAAACATCCATTTAGTTCCAATTAAAGTGTGATATTGAGGTGTAGGTACAAGTTTCCAAACATTATTTCCTTCAAAATTTTCTAACTCTTCTTGCATGGCAATAATCCAAGATTCATTAGTGAGTGCGTGTGATATATATTTGGGTTCAAAAGAAGCAACAAAAGAAGAATGAGCATGATAATTGGGGTAAGAAAACCTGGATCTTGTAACTCATTCATGAAAGATTACAATTATATGTTGCGGAGGATGATTCTTGTTAATCCGTAGGGGAACATATGTCTCACAAGCTTCTTCTTCATCAGGTTCATCGTATATTGATGAGCTTGTGGCTTCTGGATGATCAGGACAAGCAGAGATGGTAGTCGGAGCTTGTTCAAAGTATGGAGCTGGACACGTGTTAGCTTCAGAACTATCAGGCAATATCATCGCCTCTTCTTCCCTCCCCCATAGGATATGGATCCGGCCCTGCAATGTTTGAGCTAGTACCTAGGCTAGCTTCATCAAAAGACACCTCACAAGTCTCCACAATTTTGTTAGTATCAAGTAAAAGCACACAGTAGCCTCTATTATGAGATGGATAACCAAGAAACATGCCATCAATGGATCTAGGTTCAAATTTATCAAGATTACAATATTTCTTAACAAAGTATTTGCAATCAAAGACCCAAAAGTGTGTAACACTAGGCCTATGTCTAAACCGGAGCTCATATGGTGTTTTACCTAGCTTAGCGTGCAAGAAAACATGATTTGAGACATAACAAGCGGTTGCAATCGCATCAGCCCAAATTTCCTAGGAGTTCGATATTCATCAAGCATAGTCCTAGCCATTTCAACTAAGGTTCTGTTCTATTCTTTCTTTCTACAACACCGTTTGTTGAGGTATATATGGTGAAGAAAATTGATAATCTATTCCATTTTCAGCACAAAAGTGATCAAAAGATTGATTTTAAATTCGGTTCCGTTATCACTTCTAATTGCTTTTAAAAGATCCTGGGTGATCAATTGATAATCTAAGAAATAAAGTTCTAAAGTGCCTAAAAGCTTCATTCTTAGATGCCATAAAGTAAACCAAAGAGTAACTAGAATAATAATCAACAATCACAAGAACATACCATTTACCTCCGAAGGATTGAACACGTGAAGGTCCTATGGTGTCAAGGTGCAAAAGTTGACCCGGTTCAATTGTCATGATCATTGTGAGAGGAGTATGTGAACCTGCAACAATCTTAGCATGTCTACAAGAAGAGCACACAATTTTTTTGTCCCCTTTAAGCTTAGGCAACCCACGTATGCGATCAAGAGTACTAACACGCGTTAGATAATCAAATCCTACGTGACCAAGTATACGATGCCAAAAATATAAGTCTTTTGAGTCATTAGCAACTAGACACCTATGCTTAGAGGAAGACATATCAAAATCAGCTTTAAAACACTTCCGAACCAAGGCATGTTAAAAATAAGCTCACTATTTGAATTTACAACTTTGCAATAATTTTTATTGAAAATAATTTCCAGATTTTCATCTAGCAGTTGTGAAATAGAAAGCAAGTTGTATTTCAAATTTTTAACAAGTGCCACATCCTTCAAAGTGTAGTGATCATTTACTCTAACCGAACCCTTAGCAATTATAGGAGTTGAAGAATTATCGGTAAAAGTTACATTATCTATATATGACACAAAAGAGAGGGTGGAGAACCATTCTTTGTTACCGGTCATGTGGTGTGAGCAACCTGAATCCACAATCCAAATGTTCTCCTTCCTCATGTGTGTAACCTACATAGAAGCATAATACGTCGATGACTCAACACTGGGGTTAGTCAATAGGCATTTAGGAATCCAGTATTGAGTCACACGACGTCCAGTAGGAACAACACACGACAGTTGAGATAAAACAATAGGTTTATGAGTCAAAGATTGAGATTTTTTGTTCTTAACTACTGACCTATAAGGTGTTACTTGTGTAGCACGAAAATCAGTAGCTCTAGAGGCAAAAACAGAAGGTCCGGAGGTAACAACAGAAGGTTCAGAGGTAAAAACTGAAGCTCCGAAGGTAAACTTTGAGTTTTTTGACTCATAACAGCAGGTTGCATGTTCCTGACATTTGGTTTAGTATGTGCAGCAAATTTTGCATGAGAGTTATAAGATCTAGCTTGCATTTTTTCCTTTTTATGTTGTTTAGCTAGTCTATAACAAAAATCTATAACATGACCATCTCTACCACAATAGGTACTACAAAATTTAACTCTGTGTTCATGTCTAGATGAATTTAACTTTGTGTTCATGTCTAGATGAGCATGCAGTATGTTTATTTGAACCCGAATGTGACAACACTCCTGTAGAGTTAAAAGCCACCTCTTTTGGTTTAGGAACTATTTTAATCAAACCACTTCCTAATGACTATACAATTTTAGGTGGATGTGCTTTAGCATGAGCATGGGAATCAAAACCTAAACAAGTTTTATCGTTACAAGATTTGTATGAATTCAACAGCAAGTTTAGATTTTTGTTTCCAATACAAAACTGCTCTAGTGTCCTATTCATGTCATCAAGTTTCTTAGACAGTTCTAGGTAGTTTTCACATGAAGTTTTTCCTTTTAGTTTGCAATTAGAACAATATTTAACTTCATGAGCACGTAAAACATTGTTCAGTATTGAAATTTCATAGCATCTTTTATTTTCTTTTCAAGATCATTACAGGTAGAACAATGCAAATCAATTGTAGAACAAGAAGCATCTTTTAATTTTCTATCATTAAGTGCAACAACTTTTTGTTCTTCTCAATCTCTAACTCAAGTTTATTAAGAGTGGAGGAGTGTGCATTTCTTAAGGAGGACAATTGTTCATATATTAAATTGCATGAGGAACAAGAATCATCACTAGGAATCAAGGTTTTCAAATGATTAATTTCAGATTCTAGTGACTCAATTTTAACAGCATTGTCCCTAAGCTTTTTGTCTTTTTTCTTAACGATAACATTTGCACAATAAATAGCATCACACATTTTATCACAAGTAGGACATACCTCTTCATTGTCACTGTTGTGTTCTGCATCCTCCATACTTGATCTTGATTTGCCCGCCATGAAGCATAAGTTTGCCAAATCATCTTCATATTCGTCACTTCCAATGTCTACATCACTTGAGCCATGTTCTTGAAGTGTGGTGATAAAACTGTTTATTAGTTTGCGTCTTGTAAAACCCTTCTTCTTCTAGTTGATGTTGCCAGAAGAGGGCTTGACTTTATTCTGCTTTTCATCACGGGTAGAAGGACCTAAAAGGTTAGGGCAATTCGTACAAAAGTGTCATGTCTTACCACATTCAAAGCATCGTTAAGGTCCGGAGCTTTCTCTCCTTCTAGTTCTCATATTTTGCAATGCTTTTGAGAACCAAGTAGAGATGAGTGCTAGCTCCTCTTCTGGAAATTCTTTAAACTGTTCTAGGGTTAGTGAAGATATCAAAGCAAGTGTATTGCTAGATGAAGATTGGCCGGAGCTAGGCATATCACGTTGAGAAACAAATGCAAGAGACTTGTTGGGGGTTCTTATGTGAGATTTATGTCAATTTCATGAGTTTTCAATTTAGAATATAGCGCATCTAATGTAAGTATACTCATGACAGTAGATTAACGAATAGATGTGACTTTCATCTCCCAAATTGATATATCTAATGCACTTAACAATTGCTTAGCATTTTTAGCATATGAAAAATTAACATTGACACTACGCAAGCTGCTGAGAATCTTATTAAAGCGAGTAAAAAGGTCATCAATGGACTCACCGGGTTGCATCTCGAAGCACATGTATTCTTTATTGACCATATCCTTCTTTACCTCCTTGATCGTGTTGGATCCTTCATGGTAGTCACAAAGTGCTCTCCTTACATCGTACGCCGATCGGAGATGTGCAACATGGTCAAAGTTGCTCTGAGTTAGACCTTGGATTATCAAGTTGCGGGCTTTGTTTTGTCATCGACATTTCTTAAGCTTGTAGCCGTGACTTGATCGTTCGGCGGTACGTCGTAAGGCTTGTACACTTTTTTCCATATTGCAAGGCTTTGCGCTTGGATAAAAGCTTCCATGTGTGCCTTCCAAACCTAAAAATCAATACCAACAAACACACAAGGTTTTGCCAAGTATTTCTCCGTGAGGATTAGTCAAAAGCACGTGCAAATCACAAATATTAGAACACCGTGGCTCTGATACCAATTGTAGGATCGAAGATCACGTGTAAAGCTACCAGAGGGGGGTGAATGGTATATTAAAACTTTTCAGCGGAAGCAACAAAACACCTCTCGGCAGAAAACTGATCTGTTAAAGAAACCGTGTGTGCGACTAATCTAAACGTGTTTAACTGTAAAAAACTTGTATATATTGTAGTGAATCAAGTAACAAATACGTCACAACAAGAATCACAAAAATCCGTTGAGAGAAACTCAAGTTACGATCGAAAGATCCACCAAAGGTCAATCTGTCCTACCTGAGAAAAACAGTTCTGGAATACTGCAAGGAAACTCGTGTAGATCCGAAACCACAAATCCAATGACTGTGAAATTTTTACATATGATAGAAAATCAAGTTTTGAAGACAAACCAAAAAGAATCACGTCAATCAGATCTATAAAACTCGAGTTATGATAAAACCACCGTAGAAAGGTAGTGCTGTGCAGAAACTCGACGAGAAAGACTTGACGAAAACAAGTCGGACGAACAAGGCACAAAAGCTCCTTTAGACTACTAATTTTATTGATCAAAACTTAAAAGGAACAGACCCAAATTTGTACACCACGAGCTCTGGCCTCCATTGCTTATATAACCAGCCCTTATGCCAATCCAAACCTAACTAGGACTCTAATCCTACGCAATTCATGAATCAAAACTTTCCATAACTGATCAAGACTCTTCTATACGTAGATAGAAGCAATCTTAAGACTTACAAACACCTTAGGAACGTATCCCACATTCCTAAAACAGCTCAAATTCGTGATCCACACGAAATACTTTCATAACCAATTCAAAACTTTCCATATTTGAGTCAAACACGACTCAGCCGCAACCTGGGTCCATAACCTCGTGGGTTGGACCTTTCCGACCAATTCTTTACATCAACATCTCTTCATCACGCCTCGGAACCATGTAGCCACGTCCATGCACTCCTTGCACACGTGCAAACATATTCCAACGACATCCATGATACCTTCATATGCATTGTTCTTGATTCAAACATGCTGCGCAACCTCCCAATCAACTCAACCACAATTCCTGCCAAACTTGGTTGTTGAACCTCATCTTATCCCTAAGACTAGTTCAATGGATCCCGTCACCAGCCATGTCTTGAACTCAAGCAACACCTGCACATGAATAAACAACCAATACTTCCGAGCACAAGTCCACGACTTGACTCTCGTTAGTTCCGATAACCACAACACCTTGCAAACCTTAGAAAAAAAAGATATCGACCATAACCACCAAAACACACCAAAAACTTAGTCAAAGAAAACTAAGCAAACATTCCATAATCCAGAAAGAAAGTTCGAAACATTGCAAATTAAAAGCAGAACCACTACGATCAAGCTCTGAACCTTGCCAAAGACGACCGGACCTTGAACCAGAGCTTACCAAAACTAACAGGATCTAACGCCGGAACTTACCAAAGCTAGAAGGACCTAGCGCCGGAGCTAACCAAAGCTAGTCGGACCTAGTGCCGGAGCTTACCATACCTAGTCGAACCTAGAGCCGGAGCAAACCAAAGCTAGTCGGACCTAGACAAAGAAGTCAGACCTAGCCAAAATCAGTCGGACCTTACGTCAGACCTTATCGGAGCTACCCAAAACAAGTCGGACCTATCGTCGGACCTTGATAAGAAGGTGTTTTGGTAGTATTCAAAACTTTTATTGTCAAAGCCAATGTATTCAGCACAAGCCAATGTATTCAACACACGTAGGTCTCACAGCTTGTACTCCTTCGTCAACCCCTGGAATTCCTCCCAGGTGGTGGGATCGGAGGCCGGACATTCAGACGGCATCTTGAAGCATGGGCATCGGTCCGCACGATCGCCCAATATTCCCTTCAGTTGCTCCACTTGCTCCCTTTGAGTGAAGCAATGTAGGCCCTAGAGGTCTTGTCCCGATGCCGGAACTAGTAGGCCCCCACTTGTCTCATCGCACTCGTTCTGGTGGTCTTCATCACGAAGAGGAACCGGAACAGCTCCACCATTGGCGGGCAGCCCACGAACGCCTCACAAAGGTGGACGAACACAACGACCACGGCGATGGAGTTCGATGAGAGGTGGGAAGCTTCAGCCCGTACTCCTCTAACACCGCCAGGAAGAACGTCGACAATGGGAGTCCAAGCCCCGTAGAGATGTATGCGACGAAGAGAAAAGTCTCGTCTTCGCGCAAGTCTCGAAGATCGGGAGATCCACAACGGATCATCCATCCTTGCTCTACCACCGCCTAGCTGAGCAGTCGCCTCATCGGCACCAGATCCTCGGCCGACTGGAAATGAGAAGCAGGCAGCGGGTAGGCCATCGGAGCAAGCAAGAATGAGAGCTTTGGCTGAGTGGTGAAGGCTCTGGCACTCAAGGAAGAAGACAAAAGCTCGTGCAGTGGGATATGAGTAAGGAAGGAACTGTCCCCTTTAACAAAGGTTTCCTTTTTTATCACCTCTGCAATGCCTGAGCACTTCGTGCGTATCGCAAAGGATCGGCCCGCCCCACAAAACCCACAAATCAATGACAATGGGGGCTAGGCCCTCCCACAGAAGTGCTGGCCCAAGCGGCCAGCCACATAAGAAGATAGCTGAAGCGGTTCCCATAAAGGCAGAGTGAACGTAAGTGCTATATCTACACTAGGAACCGCCGCGGTTAGAGGCGCCACAGAAGACAGAGATACTACAGCAAGCAAAGATCTCATCGCCATAGTTCCTCAACCAGGAGTGGTCGTGTGGCCACGTCAGCAGAAGAGCCCACCGCTTTGGCTGACCAAGACAAAATTCAAAGAGCAGTGCAGCAAAACATGGTAAGGGCTCCACCCTCAGGCTCATCACCTCCCCAAGGTGGACCTAGGGACCACTGTCGGTACCCCACATACGGGGTACCCTCGCACAGAGGCTGAAAGTGCATGTGTACATTCAGTGGCGCCACATTTCCAGAAGGTGCTGGACCCCGGCTTTCATCAAGTGCGGGATCCAGCACTACCACGTGGACCACAAAGATGGGACCCGGCTCCTCCAGTGGGATGGGATCCCAAGATGCCTCGTGTTCGGGCGGGACCTCATCCTACTATAGGTGTGAGCTCCATCACAACCACGTGGCTCGAAGCATTAGGTCGGACGCCTCCCGCAGAGAAGGGCTCCAAAGCTGCCACGTACCCCGAAGATCTCCGGAGCTGACACGTGCACCAAAGGGATCCGGAGCTGCCATGTGCCTCGAAGGGCTCTGGAGCTGACACATGTCACGAAGAAGACTTGGCCTTTCCTAGCGGAGGTCAGCCCCAAAGCTGCCGCGTGTCCTGCAACTCACTCTGGGCGGTGGGATACGGGAGTTAAGGGATGGTGCGCCCCATCTAAATCAAGCATTGAAGACAGGCACCCACCTCCGGCGGGTAACGTGGAGCATGCCAACGGTCAGAGACCACTGCACTCAATCACATCACAGTGAAGACACCGCAGGCCTACCTCGCTCCGCCAAGTGGGTAGCTTGCGGCGACCAGACGGACGGACGGGACATCCCCTGACACCTCAGCGACTACGTGTGGTCCACTGGCGACTGAGGCGGCAAGACGTCGAGTCTTCACGCCATGGTC
This sequence comes from Tuctoria greenei, assembly GCA_036927565.1. Classification (NCBI taxonomy): domain Eukaryota; kingdom Viridiplantae; phylum Streptophyta; class Magnoliopsida; order Poales; family Poaceae; genus Tuctoria; species Tuctoria greenei. The sequence goes on along the minus strand of JAYESD010000003.1, from coordinate 38,781,972 downwards.
AGAGGAAGCTTATGTGAGAAGCTTTAGATCTTTAGGATAAAATTGCCCCGGGGCCACCTGTCGGGCCCCAGACTCCACTTGTAAGGCGTCTGACCTTGTTTATAAAAGGACCAGACTGCCACCGTTAAAAAGGACCCCTATTCTACACACACCAACAATACAACCTCACCATGGAGTAGGATGTTACACTCTTGTAGCCCGAACTACGTAAAAACCACAATCTCACACTCTCATACGAGCGTTCACTCGATAGAGGATTAAGCCTTGCCGATCAAAGAAACTCCACAGGCTGCTCCTTAGCAGATTCGGGATAAGTGTCGCATTAACATTTCGACAGGACGCTACGGCCCAACATCGATACCAACATCTGCAGCGGCTGTTTGCGTTCAGATCTACAATAGTTCCTCCAGCTTCAAATCGGTACGCGATATTACTCGTCTCGTCTGTCTGCCAGCATTAATCGCTGTTGTTTTCGCGTGTTTTTCTGAAATTGCTCAGTAAATTGCCTCATATTTTTCTAACAATGCTTAGGAAAAAGAAAGCTAGTAGTGCAAAGAGATACGTTTCTCTGAAACTCGGATCCTTTGGCTTCACGCCATGCTGTATGCAGAAAAACAAGTGATTGTGATGGATCCAAAATGTTCAAAGACTACCACTACTACTTTCTAATGTATACATGGTTTTATTATATGGTTTGTGTGGATTCTTCTTATGGTTAACTGTACTGCTGCAGGTCTTTGGTAACTGACAGTTGGTGCAATCTAATGCCAAGAAAAAGTGAAACAAAAATGGAACCCTAAACTAATCAGTAGAGAATTTAGCAATTAAAAGGCACAACAACACATCTTGTTGCTTCGCGCGTCCAGCACAGGTCATTACGAATGATGCAACGTGATTTTTTGTGAAAATGATGCAAGAATTCTGATGCAAAATTGCAAAAATCATAGAGTCAATCCAACACAACTGGGTAATCAGAACCAACCCAACATAGCTTTGTACGATTGCGGAAAGAGGAAGATGTCAGTTGGTTCCACTACCAGGTGGCCTAGAGCGCGGCCTTTTCTTGCTCGATCTCCGGGACGATGGCTTTGTTCTCCTTAAGGAGAGGGCTCCGACTGGCGGCTGCCTGGGAATCGAGGCCCAAGGATAAGCACCAGACTGTGATGGTGGTCTCGGCGGATACTACCAACCACCAGACTATTTGTGACACTCTGTTTTATTAAGAATAAAAAAATAGTGATAAATAGTTCTATATCGAATACAAACAACATTTACATCTTTAAAGCAGCGGAAGAGGAAAAACTCTATGGCAACCACAAGCAAATCGACTAGTAGCAACGCGACCTTCTATGCACCGTCTTCAATAGAACCTGTCTTCGTTGGATCTTCTTTCCAGTGAGCAACATTTACGAAAAATAATGGCAAGCGAACGAGTACATAGAGTACTCAGCAAGTGTGAGAAATAAATGACATGAAGGCCAATCAAAAGTAAATATTGATAATAATTTAAGCACTAAGCATTAAATATATCCTTATCTTTCATTAGCAACCTACATCTAGATGAATATTCCTAATCATAATAGAATAATAATAAATCATTAATATCAATATCATTTACAACCATCATCCCATTCATTGAACTAATTATAAATTGGCCCCAAGCCACTCCTGACTGTGAGGACGGCTGTCTAGACAATCTGACAAAACTCTGCAAAGTGTGTACCCTTTACCCACAAACAGTGATTTCATCCCCTATTGCCAACTAGACTAAGTGAACATTCGTGTCGTCCGTGACCTGCGATCACGTTTCACACTTCCTTTGTTGTGTGACCAGGAGATCACTAAATGATCTTTACAAAGATACTCACAACTAGTGTTAGCCCTCTAGGATTTCACCGCTGAGACATTCCTAGAGTAACCCTCCACCTCAGTAGCCCCCTCTTGAGGTATAAATAAAAATACAAAATGTTTTGCTATAAATAAATACTAAAAATGGAGAATAAATATAGAAATAGTAGAAAATTTATTTATAAAACCTTTAAAGATGAAATAAAATTAGAAAGTGCATAAAAAAAATATAATTTGACTATGGGAAATTCATTAAAAATGGTTTTAGCCTATAGATAGATACTAAAAATGGAAAATAAATGGTAAATGCATTTATTTGACTATGAAAATTATAAAAACTTCGTAGAGACATATTAGCATAAGATTTTATGCTCATGTGAATATTTTGGTGTGTTGTTGTTGAATGTTTTTATTTCTCCTTTATCAGTAGTTTATACACATTCGTATCTCGACCAATGAAGTGACATGAAGATATGATGGCAAGAGTTCAATCAAGAAGGTTGAGTAGCTAAATAATATAAGAAAAGTGCCCTTGATCATCTTGTGCCTATTTTAAGAATTATAGTTAGTTGCATGCTTAATTAATGTGAATCTTATTTATTTTACCCGTTTCATATAAATCCTTGTCGCTCTGGGTTGGATTGGGTGGTTTTGGATATTGTTATCACGCTTACCCATGCTTAATAGTTGTGAGGGAAATTTGGACACATGATTGTATTATTAATTGTGATCATTATGTTACTTTAGAAATGATTAAGTGGTTGGTAGGAATCCGGCGATTGGATGATTAGGTGTGGTGCAGTTTGCACGAGACCCTGGTTTGGGTCTGATACCGCTGGATTCTAAGGACCAAATTATGGAGGAAGTCACTAAGCTTTACATTACCACCACAAGACTGAGATGGAGCGACTGCTCAATTAATTAAGTTTCTCCTGACGAAATGCTAGTAGTTGAAAGGTGCGGGGAATGATGAAGGGGTACTACTCTAGGAACTACATGGCTCAAGAGGGGGCTCTAAGGCAGAGGGTTACTTCGAGAATGCCTCAGTGGTGAAACTTTAGAGGACTAGCACTAGTTGAGAGTATCTTTGCAAAGATCATGTAGTGATCTCGTGGCCACAAACCTACGAAAGTGTGTAATGTGGTTGGCCGCCACTGGCATTAAGGAGGTTTACTCAGTCCACTTGGCAACAGAGGACAAAATGACCGCTTGTGGGTAAAGGGTACACACTCTACAGAGTTTTGTCAAACTGTCTAGACAGTCATGCTCACGATCAGGAGCGGCTTGGGGTCAGCTCATAATTAGTCAATGGATTAGATGATGGTTAGGAATGACATTGGCATTATTTCATTATTATTATTATGTTATGGTAGGAATATTCAACTAGATGTATGTTGTTAATGAAAGCTAAGGATAGGTTTAATTCTTAGTGCTTAAATCATTATCAACCTTTTCTTTTGATTGGCCTTCATGTCATTTATTTTCCACACTTGCCGAGTACTCTATGTACTCATGCATTTGCCATTATTTTTCATAAATGCTGCTTAGTAAAAAGAAGATTCAATGAAGGCAAGTTATATTGAAGACGGTGCGTAGAAGGTCGCGTTGCTGCCGGTCGATTTTTCCTGTAGTTGCCCTAGAGTTTTCCTCTTCCACTGCTATTCAAAACTCATTTGAAAGTTTGAATATTGTTTCTATTTGATATAAACTTGTTTATCACTATTTGTCATACATTTATGGTGAAACTGATCCCGATATATATGTATTTTGTAGCCGGTTTTATTCTTAATAAATCCAGTGTGACACTGTCGTGGTGGGACATCCTCACGACGGATACTGTGGTAGTGTGTGGCAGTGGGGACGAAGACCGGTGCGGCGACGGGGAGGGTGGCGGATGCGTCGGCGGGAGGGCCACGGGTGTGGCGGCGGGTGCAGTGACCTCGCCCTGCAGTGTTAGCCGAATTCTTTTGGGAGGGCAATTTCATAATTCCACTGCTTCCTTAATTAGATGGAAGCTGTCGAAAATGACAAATAAAACAAGAGGGAGAGAGTATAAAGCTATATATCTGTTTGGAATAGAGGATTAAACAAAATGAAATGTAAAAAATTGCATGACTGAGAAAACATATGAATAGAGAAACACAGGAATTTAACATGGATAGGTGTTTGGAACTCAAAAATGAGAGTATAACATTTTGGATGATTTATTAGATAAACCATGTGTCATTTACTTTTGAATTCATAGCTGACATATGACCATATGTGACTAAATTGATAAAACATAGGAACACGTGGTCTTCTTTGTTAATTTGTCCAATTTTCATCTACTGGCCAACATGTGTTTCAATTATTTACAATATTTTTAATTTATAAGGAATAATCTTTTGCTTATTTGAGAAGAATGATTTCTCATAACCTCCTGCTGGAGAACTTGCTGTCCGTAGAATTTGAAATATTTGACAATTCTAATTATTATCAATTGATTTTCTATTTTATCTGTATAATAACTTGTATTTCTCTTAGTATAATAGTAACTTATTTTCATTGGTTTTTTTCCTTTTTGGCGATTTAGGTGTGCGAGTGGTCTCATAGCAAGCATCACACTACGCAAATCGTGGAGATGTGACTTAAGTTCTTTTTTTTTGATAGGTCAGGAAAAGGAGCTCCCGTAAATATCATATAAGAAAAAAAGTTTGGCCCAATTTATGTGGGACATCGGACTCGATAATGGAAAAAAACACTACATCCACCAAATAGGGATACACCACCGCTAGTCTGATGGATACCTAAAGAAAAGATGTGTTATAAACTTAGTTGTTGGTTAAGGATAACTGAACCTTTCATACAACAAAGACAGAAGAACTTCTAAAACAACACCTCCAAGAAGAGAAACAACGTAGTGACGCCACCATCACAAGGTTTTCATCCAGAGGACTTACAAGGGAGTTACAACACCACCTCAATAGAACTCATGATACCGGTCAGCATCTTTGTTATCATCCCGTCTCTTCATTGAGGTAAGCCTTACAGTCGTACCCAAATTCCCCTACCCAATTTGTTCATTAATCAAAGTATTTGATACTCCCACCAACCTCTAGAACCGTCATGCTGGGCTATTTGTGACTCTTCCACAACCACCACGGTACAATTGTGCTTCACCCCACAGTTACCACCGTGTACAACACCAGTGCCACGACTGCAGCCATCACCACACCAACATCATCACTACGCCTGACCCACGCGGTCAGTGCCACGCACCACACGGATGCCACCACCTCATCCACGATCAACATCACTCGAATGCCATCACCTCACCTTACGCATAGTAACTATCGCACGTCACACCAACATCACTACCGTGATGCACCGTCGTGTTGCAACCACCAAGACATCGCTCTATTCACGTCGCAGTCGTGACCACATCAACATGCTGCACCAACACAACCTCCATGTCGTGCCGCTCACCGTGAGCGCAACCCACTATTGTCATCGTCTTTGCAACCAGCCCAGATATGAAGCACTATCGTGTCCACCAATATCAGGTCGCCATATTTGGGTGTCCGGCGGCCAGATACGACAACTACCAGTAGCGCCAACTGTTGTCGATGCTATCTTGAGTCGCTAAGTATGACTCCTTCGTCACCCACCTGACCAGATTTGATCGTCTTCACTTTCTGTTGGCTGTCACACTGTCAATGGTTTTGATTCGGCAGATCTTCCGACACTACTACAGTGTTAGAGGAGTTTGAGGTTCGGTGTGGGCGCGCGGATATTCAAGAAGGTGATATGTAAAACGGCGTAGGATACACGAAGGTTTACGTGGTTCGGGCCGCCTGAGCGTAATACCCTACTCTACGGGGTGTGTTGTTGATGTATTGGGTGTATGCGTGCGTAGGCCAGATCAGAGCGGGTCAGATCAGATCCTCCTCTATGTATCGTCAGCCTGTCCTTTTATAGTATAAGGACAGGACATTACAAGCTAGCCTGTCCCGACATGTGGCCCCGGCGGTTAATAATATTGATACACATTTAATGCGCTTAATTACCCTTAATAACCGAGTTACAGGCTTTGACAACACCGTTACTGGTAATTAAGGTCGTCCAATCGTGTGTCATTAACATAGTATTAATGACACTTAATCAAGTCTTGAAGTCCTTGATTCCCCTTTGAAGATCTGGAGCCGTTGTAGAGTCTTCTGGAGGTTAGAGGCTGAAGATCCGACGGTTGGACACGTGGCAGCTCTGGAGCATACTGTGGGGAACAGATAGGTCCGGTGCCACCTGACACGTGTCAGTTCCGGAACTCCCCTCGGTCTGGAGTTAGGTCCGTGGGTGCCGTTACGATATATAGTCCGGAGCTTTCCCTTGTGGGCGGTAGCTCCGGTTTGATAGTACACGTGGCGACCCTGGGACTAACCATGTTGGAGAAGTGGGTCCGGTTATGTCTAACATGTGGGCCTCCGAAGGTCTTTAAATCAAGTACATGACATTCCCTTAAGATCTTTGCAATCCCAAGGGGTATATGGTATTCAGGGTACCGACAGTGGCCCCCTGGGCCCACCTCTGGGGAAGACCCCTTGGGTGAAGTCATTCCGCTGGAGGTGGGTCCATCCTTCGACTTTTGAACTGAGTCTTCAAAGGTCTTCGGATGTGTCGTTGTCGATAGTTTGGAGTTAAATCCTCGCCGTGTGGCATATCTCATGTGTGGCAAATGAGATCTTTGGCATGCGGATCTCACGCAATTGAAGATCGCCGGTTCCCGATACGAAAATCATATCGGTTCCGCGCGCCTTGTCAGGCCACCGCCTTCGGGCTTCCCGCCTCATGATGACAACCGTTCGCCTGGATAAGAACCTCGACTTGATCGTCCGGGTGGTCCCGGGCCCTCTTGTCATCGGCTGAGTGGAATTTTTGAGTAGTATCTCCGACTTCATTGCGGTTTCCATCCAAGCGTTGCGAGGGCTTACTTAAGAAGGAAAGCGCGCACCATCTGGGGTTCTTTACGCCTCTCATCTGATCTTGCGCTCAAACTCCCAACTTGTGCTCGCTTTTCCTCTCTTGCCTTGCTGTGCCGCGATGGAGTTGGGTCTCCGCGAGAGCCGTTTGAAGACCGAAGGTGACCTAAAGAAGGTTCGGGCCCTCATGGGATGGTCCCCGGACTTCTTCAACGCCTGGTCCGCGCCGGGGGAGAGCTCCCGTTCGAGAAGGAGCACACCGATGAGATGGTGTACTTCTCTTTGTACGCCATGGTGGGGTTAATCCCACCTCTTTCCTCCTTTTTCTTGATGCTGCTAGACTTCTATGGTCTGTAGCTGTACCACCTTGGCCCCCACTCCATTCTTCTTGTGTCTGTCTTCGTCCACTTCTGTGAAATGTGGGTGGGCATTCCCCATGCATTGAACTTTTCCGGACCTTCTTCATCGTCCATACCACCGGCAGGAGTAATGAGTACCTTGGCTTCTATTACTTCGTGAAGCGCAAGAAGTGCCCATTCAAGTACCTCCGGTTGTTTCCCTCTGGAAAGTGGGATGATTGGAAGAAGGATTGGATAGTCATCCGGGTGGAGGAGCACGAGAAGCTGGAGCTGCCCGAAGGCCTCCCCAATATCGACACTACAGTCTGGAGTGAAGCTCCGGTGCTGTTGGATGCCTTCAACCCTGCTCTGACCAGGATCTGCCAGTGCGTGGAGGGAGGATTAACTCCTGAGGCGGTATTTTGCTGGTCAACAGGTGGGCACCGCTAAAGAGGAGAGAAAAACTCGCTTGGGCCCTCAACAGTGTGATGGACGACGACCGGGTCGTGACCGATTGAAGTCCAACATGGAGGGGGCGACCTTGGAGTTTCATCTCAAGAAGTTCCAGCACGACATCGACGTTGCGGGTGATAACTTGACCCCGCCACCAGCTTTCCTCCCTCCGAACGTGGAAGTATAGTTCAGCAGGGAGCTCCGGCAGACGATGCCGGTGCTTGAAGACCTTGGTGTCGTAGAGAGAAGATTGACCTCCAGGGTGGTGATCCCTGAGGCTTTCGAAGGTGGCTCCGACCCTGCCCCGAAGCCAAGGATTGAAGTCGTCGGCAAGGGCAAGGAGCCGGCAGATGAACCCTTGAGCCGGAAGAGGATGCTGAAGCATGCCAACGGAAGGTCTGTCAGGCCTGCATCCTCTGCATCAGCTCCTTCTCCCTGGAGGGGGAGGTCTTCTACAACTGCAGTGACTGTACCTGCAGCGCCGTCTTCCCGGGGTGCTAGCTCCGGGCATGCGACTCCAGCACCAGGGTCAGTTGAGGCCTCTGGGTCCGGAGGTCCTTTCCGGTCGAGGGGGGCCTCGACTAAGGAAATGCTCGTGACTGCAACGAGTTCCGGGGGGCCTTCCAGAGCATCCACGCCGGCGGCGGCTATGGTTAGCCCAGAACGCCCGAGAAAGAGGTTCCGCGCAAGCTGGTGCGGAAGCCTCCCGAGGTAATTTTTAATCTTTACCTCAGACATTTGTTTTGTTGTAGTAACTATTTTTTAAGTTTCTTCATCTATCATCCACAACGTTCCCAAGAAGAGGAGTGAGGCTCCACCCTCAGCCATAGCACCTGAAGCTGTGAGGGCGGAAGCTTCTGCTCCTGTCCCGGTGCCGCCCCAAGTGATGGCTGAAGCTGCGGCAGCTCCGGCGCCAGCTGTCGTGGTCATGGACCTTGACTCATCCCCTGAGACTCCCGTGGTAGCGCCGAACCACAGGAGAGATGATGCGCCAGCGGCACCTGCCCCGGAGGTTGAAGCCCCGGGTCTTGATGCTGAGATGATGGAAGCTTCGGCCATTGAGCCGGAGGAAGCAGTAATTCCGGCCCCGGTGTTGGAAATTGTCGAAGCCCCAGCGGTTGAGTCGGAGGTTATTGAAGTCCTGGCAAGTGAGCCGGATGTGGAGGAAGTTCCGGCGGTTGAGCCGGCTACCTTAGAAGCTCCGACCTTGGAGCCGGTTGTAGTTGAAGACCTTTCGGTGCCCGAGCCAGTTGAGGTTGAAGCTCCAGCCTTAGGGCTGGTTATCACATAGGCATCAGCACTCGAACCCATGGTGGTCGAGATGCCAACACCCGAGCCATCAGCGGAGGAGGGGCCCAGGCCAGAGCCGAAAGTAGCCCCTGCTCCGGAAGTGTTTTCGGCGGAGGTACCTGCTGCTGAGCCGGAGTACCCAGATGAAGTCGTTGGCCCCCTGCCTAAGGGGGCAAATGAAGACCTGGCGGCAGGGCCTTCGAAACCACTTCTGGAGGTCGAAACTTCTTCCGCGGGACCCTCCTTGGTGTCAACTGAGGCTATCCCAGAGGACGGCCCTAGTGCCGTGGAGGCTCAGGGGACCACTCTTGTGGAGTGGGACCCAATTTTTGTAAGTGAAAACCCGCTGGAACGAGCAGAGGAGACCCCAGCAGGTCCGGAACCTATTCCCCTGTCGTTGTCTATTGACAACGCTTGGTCCATCCTGCGTCAAGTCCAGCTGGCGTTCTACCACGACAGCAAGGCTCTTGAAGAGGAGCGCCAAACCCTTAGGCGGTGGCGTAACCGGCTCTACTTCGAGACCAAGCTGGCGCAGTCGAGGCTGGCAGATGACAAAGAATGGATCAAGCAGGAGAAGGTCCGCCTAGAATACTGGGGGAAATTATTGGATGATAGGGAGAGCTTGACTCGTGCCCTCGACGCTCAATCCCGGGCCACTTATGAGAAGACCAAGGCAGCCAATAGTGCGGCTGATGAACGTTAAGAAAGGCTTGAAGCCATTAACACTACTCTCATCAAGCGCCGGGAGGCACTTGAGGAGAGGGAGAAGAGGGTCGAAGATGAAGAGCAAAAACTCCTAGAGCTGCGGGATGACGTCTTGAGGAGGGAGGAGGAGCTCGCCGAAAAGGTGGCTCTAGTTGACAAGGGTCTCGAGGAACGCACCAAGAAGTTGGAGGAGCGTTGCCTTGAGGAGGAGGAGAAGGCCTGGGTGCGAGGGCAGGAACTCTACCAGCAAGAGTGTGCCCTCGCTGCCAGGGAGAAGAAAGTTAGGGGCTAGGAGAAGGACCTGGTCGACCGCCAGAACAAGATCTACCTCCAGGAGGAGGAGCTCGGCAAACTCGAGAAGCAGGTTGCTGAAAAGATTCAGCAAAATGCCAAAGAGGTTGAGCGCCTTGCTCGCGAGAATTCTGAACTGGCGGCGGCCAAAAGATCCTTGGAGGAACTGAAGGGCTTGAGGACTGCAGACTCCCTATAGGTTTGGGAGTTCCTGAGCAAAGCCAACGACGCGCTAACACCGATGGGCTTCAGTCCCGTGCGTCCGGATGATCCGGAGCTGGAACCAGACCTGGCGTTGCAGGCGTTGAGCTTAGCGGGTAGCAAACTCTCCAAGGTGGGTGACGTCATCGCGGACCAGCTGGAAGTTGAGGGGCAGTCCCTGGTGAAGAACGTCGCAGAGTATGTGCTGATGTGCTACACTAGCCGGGATCCCCAATTCCCTCTGGACCCGGTGCTTGAAGGTCCCATCGAAGGAGAAGGTGAAGCCACCCGAGCCAACGTGTCGGAGGTTGCTCAGAAGGTCGCCCAGTTCTTCCATAGGGTCTAGGACCATCTCTGTAGCTCCCACTTGTATTCTCTCTTTTTATTCCCCAATTTTGTATTCACTTGTCCCCAGATGAATGAAATCCCCAAATTTTTGTGAATTTCATTTTTTGTCTTCAACACTTTTGTCTTCACTTGGCCCCCTGGTAGATGTACACAATTTGATTGTGAACATGTACTAAGAGGATATTGTGTTTTGTTGAAGACTCATTTGCTTCGAACTTGTAGAGTGTAGGTCCGAAGTCTTCGATAGTGAAGGCCCCCTGAGGTTGTCGGAGCTTAGAAGCTCCAGCATTGGCTACCGTCGGAGCTTAGTAGCTCCGGCAATAGTCCCTATCAATGCGTAGAGCATCGATAGTTAGCCCTCTGGGGTGTCGGAGCTTAGTAGCTCCGGCAGTGACCTTTACCAATGCGTAGTTTGTCGGCAGCAGACTCCGCTTGGGGGGTCTTCTCACCATCTTTTATTTTGCGTCGACGGCTGGCCTCCCTAGCTTTACCGGAGCTTGGTTGCTCCGGTGATGCTCGTTTTCAATGTTTAACATCGATTACAAGCCGCCTAGGGGGAGTCGGAGCTTTGTTAGCTCCGGCTTTTCTCCATCAACGTGGATTTTTTTTATTTTTCCTGCACACTGAAGCCAAGAAAAATAGTAAAATTCGTTCCTTGCCTATAACTTCATCGCGGCTTACGATTCCCAAGAATGTTTTAGGTCAAACATAATTCTGAATACAATCGAATGCATTGCCTTCTTTCCTTCAGATTCAGTTGTACTTGGACCCGCCTTACTTCGGCCTGCCAGGGTGTAGGTAGAGTGGCGTTGTCGGTGGTTTGGATCCGGCAGATCTCCCGACACTACTAAAGTGTTAGAGGAGTTTGATGTTTGGTGTGGGCGCGCGGAGATTCAAGAAGGTGAATTGTAAATGGCACAGGAGACACAGAGATTTACGTGGTTCGGGCCGCCTGAGCGTAATACCCTACTCAATGGGTGTGTTGGTGTTGTATTAGCTGTATGAGCTTGTGACGAGTCTCAATGGCATGTGTGTAGCGTCACTGAGCGTGTAGAGTCCGTCGTCGGCCTGTCCTTTTATAGTACAAGGGCTGGCTGTTACAAGTTAGCCTGGCCCGACAGGTGGCCCCGGCGGTTACTAGTATTGATACTCATTCAACACGTTTAATTGCCCTTAATGACCGGGTAATGGGCTTTGATAGCACCATTACTGGTAATTAAGATCATCCGACCATGTGTCATTAATATGGTATTAATGACACTTAATCGGGTCTTGAAGTCCTTGATTCCCCTTTGAAGATCCGGAGCCGTTGTGGGGTCTTCCGGAGGTCAGAGGCTGAAGCTCCGACGGTTGGACACGTGGCAGCTCCGGAGCATACTGTGGGAAATAGGAAGCTCCGGAGCTACCTGACACGTGTCAGGTCCGGAGCTTCTCTTGGTCTGGGGTTAAGTCCGGAGGTGCCATTTCGGTACATGGCCCGGAGCATCCCCCTTGTGGGCGATAGCTCCGGTTTGATAGTACACGTGGCGACCCTGGGATTAACCATGTTGGAGAAGCGGGTCTGGTTATATCTGACATGTGGGCCTCCGAAGGTCTTCAAATCAAGTAGATGACTTTCCTTTGAGATCTTTGTAACCTCAAGGGGTGTACGGTTTCCAGGCTACCGACAGTGGCCCCGTGGGCCTACCTCCGGGGAAGACCACTGGGGTGAAGTCATTCCGCCGGAGGTGGGTCCATCCTAGTGACTTTTGAACTGAGTCTTCAAAGGTCTTCGGATGTGCTGTTGGCGAGGGTTTGGAGTTAAATCCTCGCCGTGTGGCGTATCCCGCGTGCGGCAGATGAGATCTTTGGCGTGCGGATCTCACGCAATTGAAGGTCACCGGTTCCCGATACGAAAATCGTATCGGTTCCGTGCGCCTTGTCAGGCTGCCGGCTTCGGGTTTCCCGCCTCATGATGACAACCGTTCGCCTGGGTAAGAACCTCGACTTGATCGTCAGGGTGGTCCCGGGCCCCCTTGTCATCGGCTAGGTGAAATTTTTGAATGGTATCTTCGACTTCCTTGCGGTTTCCATCCAAGCGTTGCGAGGGCTTACTTAAGAAGGAAAGCGCGCACCGTCGGGAGTTCTTTACGCCTCTCATCTGTTCTTGCACTCAAACTCCCAACTTGTGCTTCACTTTTCCTCTCTTGCCTTGCTGTGCCGCGATGGAGTTAGGTCTCCGCGAAAGCCGTTTGAAGACCGACGGTGACCTGAAGAAGGTCCGGACCCTCATGGGATGGTCCTCGGACTTCTTCAACCGCTCGGTCCGCGGCGGGGGAGGGCTCCCGTTTGAGAAGGAGCACACCGGCGAAATGGTGTACTTCTCCTCGTACGCCATGGTGGGGTTGATCCCACCTTTTTCTTCCTTTTTCCTGATGCTGCTGGACTTTTATGGTCTGCAGCTATACCACCTTGGCCCTCACTCCATTCTCCTCGTGTCTATCTTTGTCCACTTCTATGAGATGTGGGTGGGCATCCCCCCTGCATTGAACTCTTCCGGGCCTTCTTCACCGTCCACACCACCGGTAGGAGCAATGAGTACCTTGGCTTCTACTACTTCGTGAAGCGCAAGAAGTGCCCATTCAAGTACCTCCGGTCGTTTCCCTCTGGGAAGTGGGATGACTGGAAGAAGGACTGGATAGTCATCCGGGTGGAGGAGCACGAGAGGCTGGAGCTGCCCGAAGGCCTCCCCAACATTGACACGATGATCTAGAGTGAAGCTCCGGTGCTGGCGGACGCCTTCAACCCTGTTCTGACCAGGATCCGCCAGTGCGTGGAGGGGGGATTAACCCCTCAAGAGGTGTTTTGTAACTTCCTAGTCAACAGGTGGGCACCGTTAAAGAGGAGAGAAAAACTCGCTTGGGCCCTCAACAGCGTGATGGACGACGACCGGGTCGAGACCGGGCTGAAGTCCAACATGGTGGGGACAACCCTGGAGTTTCATCTCAAGAAGTTCCAGCACGGCATCAGCGTCGAGGGTGACGACCTGACCCGCCATCAGCTTTTCTTCCTCTGAACGTGGAAGTTGAGTTCAGCAGGGAGCTCCGGCGGAAGATTCCAGTACTTGACGACCTTGGTGTCGTCGAGAGAAGATCAACCACCAGGGTGGCGATCCCTGAAGTGCCCGAAGGTGGCCCTACCCCGATGCCGAGGGTCGAAGTCGTCGGCAAGGGCAAGGAGCCGGTGGACGAACCCTTGAGCCGGAAGAGGAAGCTGCAGCATGCCGACGGAAGGTCTGTCAGGGCTGCCACCTCTGCATCGGCTCCTTCTCCCCGGAGGGGGGGGGGTCTTCTTCGACCGCGGCGATTGTACCCGCAGTGGGATCCTCCCGGGGAGCTAGCTCCGGGCATGCGACTCCAGCACCGGGGCCTGTTGAGGCCTCCAGGTCCGGAAGTTCTTCCCGATCGAGGGGAGCCTCAACCAGGGAAACGCCCGTGGCTGCTACGAGTTCCGGGGGGCCTTCCGGAGCTTTCACGCCAGCTATGACCAGCCCTGAACGCCCGGGAAAGAGGTTCCGCACAAGCTGGTGCGGAAGCCTCCCAAGGTAATTTTTTAATCTTTACCTTGGACAGTTTTTTTGTTGTAGTGATTGCTTTTTTAAGTTTCTTTGTCCATCATCTGCAGCGTTCCCAAGAAGAGGAGTGAGGCTCCACCCTCAGCCACAGCAACTGAAGCTGTGGGGGCGGAAGCTTCTGCTCTTGTCCCGGTGCCGCCCCAAGTGGTGGCTGAAGCTGTGACAGCTCCGGCGCCAGCTGTCGTCCGTGGTAGCGCCGGACCAAGGGAGAGAAGATGCGCCAGCGGCACCTGTCCCGGAGGCTGAAGCTCCGGGTCCTGGTGCTGAGATGATGGAAGCTCCAGCTGTTGAGCCGGAGGAAGCAGTAATTCCGGCCTCAGAGCCGGAAATTGTCGAAGCCCCGGCGGTTGAGCCGGAGGTGATTGTAACCCTGGCGTGCGCGTCGGAAGCTGAGGAAGTTCCGGCAGTTGGGCCGGCTACCTCTGAAGTACCCGCCGTAGAGCCGATCATTGTTGGAGCTCCGGCTGTAGGGCCGGTCGATGCTGAAGATCTTCCGGCTCCCGAGCCGGTTGTTGAAGAAGCGTCGGAGCCTGAGCCCCCATCGGAGGAGGTGCCCAGACTGGAGCCAGCAGCGGCCCCTGCTCCGGAAGTGACGACGTCGGAGGTACCCGCGGCCGAGCCAGAGTGCCCAAGCGAAGTCGCTGGCCCCCTACCTGAGGGGGTGAACGAAGACCTGGCGATGGGGCCTTCCTCGATGGCGACTAAGGCCATCCCGGAGGACGGCCCTAGTGCCATGGAGACTCAGGGGACCACTCTTGTGGAGTGGTACCCAATTTTTGTATCTGAAAACCCGCTGGAACCGGCGGAGAAGACCCCAACAGGTCCGGAACCTATCCCGTTGTCACTGTCTATTGACAACGCATGTTCCAGTCTGCGTCAAGTCCAACTGGCCTTCTTCCACGACAGCAAGGCTCATAAAGAGGAGCGCCAAACCCTTAGGCAGTGGCGTAACCGGCTCTACTTCGAGACCAAGCTGGCGCAGTCGAGGCTAGCAGATGACAAAGAGTGGATCAAGCGGGAGAAGATCCGCCTGGAGTACTGGGGCAAGTTACTGGATGACAGGGAGAGTATGACTCGTGCCCTCGACGCTCAATCCCTGGAGATCTACGAGCAGACCAAAGCAGCTAACACTGCGGCCGATGAACGCCAAGAAAGGCTTGAGGCTATTAACACTACACTCATCAAGTGCCGGGAGGCACTTGAGGAGAGGGAGAAACGGTTCGAGGATGAAGAGCAGAAACTCCTAGAGCTGCGGGATGACGTCCTGAGGAGGGAGGAGGAGCTCACCGAGAAGGTGGCTCTGGCTGACAAGGGCCTCGAGGAGCGCGCCAAGAAATTGGAAGAGCGCTGCCATGAGGAAGAGGAGAAGGCCTGGGTGCGACGGCAGGAACTCTACGAGCAAGAGTGTGCCCTTACTGCCAGGGATAAGAAAGTGAGGGGCAGAGAGAAGGACCTAGTCGACCGCCGGAACAAGATCCACCTCCGGGAGGAGGAGCTCGAAAAACTTGAAAAGCGGGTTGCTGAGAAGATTCAGCAAAACGCAAAAGAAGTTGAGTGCCTCGCCCGCGAGAATTCTGAACTGGTGGCGGCCAGAAGATCCCTGGAAGAAATAAAGGGCTTGAGGACTGCGGACTCCCTACAGATTTGGGAGTTCCTGGGCAAGGCCAACGATGCGCTGACACCGATGGCTTTAGCCCCGTGCGCCCGGATGATCCGGAGCCGGAGCCAGACCTGACGTTGCAGGCGTTGATCTCGGCACGCAGCAAACTCTCCAAGGTGGGCGATGTCATCGCGGACTAATTGGAGGTTGAGGGGCAATCTCTGGCGAAAAACGTCGCAGAATATGTGCTGACGTGCTACACGAGCTGGAACTCCCGATTTCCTCTAGACCCTGTGCTTGAAGGTCCGATTGAAGGAGAAGGCGAAGCTGCCCGAGCCAATGTATCGGAGGTTGCCCAGAAGGTCGCCCAATTCTTCCATAGGGTCTAGGACCATCTCTGTAGTTCTCACTTGTACTTTCTCTTCTTCTTACTCAATTTTGTAATCCCTTGTCTCCAGATGTAATCCCTTGTCTCCAGATAAATGAAATCCCCAAATTTTTGTGAATTTCACTTTTTGTCTTCAACACTTTTGTCTTCACTTGGCCCCCTAGTAGATGTACATAATTTGATTATGAACATGTACCAAGAGGATATTGCATTTTGTTGAAGACTCATTTGCTCCGAACTTGTAGAATTTAGGTTCGAAGTCTTCGATAGTGAAGGCCCCCTAAGGTTGTCGGAGCTTAGAAGCTCCGGTATTGTCTATCGTCGGAGCTTAGTAGCTCCGGCAATAGTCTCTATCAACGCGTAGAGCATCGATAGTTAGTCCTCCGGGGTGTCGGAGCTTAGTAGCTCCGGCAGTGACCTTTGCCAACACTTAGTTTGTTGGCAGCAGACTTCGTTTGCGGGGTCTTCTCACCATCTTTTACTCAGCGTCGACGGCTGGCCCCCCTAGCTTTACCAGAGCTTGATTACTCTGGTGATGCTCGTTTTCAATGCGTAACATCGATTACAAGCCACCTAGGGGAGTCGGAGCTTTATTAGCTCCGGCTTTTCTCCATCAATGTACATTTTATTTTTCCTGCACACTTAAGCCAAGAAAAATAGTAAAATTCGTTTCTTTTCTATGACTTCGTCGCGGCTTACGATTCTCAAGAAGATTTTAAGTCAAACGCGATTCTAAATACAACTGAATGTGTTGTCTTTTCTTCCAGATCCAACTGTACATGGACCCACCTTACTTCGGCCTGCCGGGGTGTAGGTAGAGTGGCGTACTTAGGGTGCTTGACCAGGGTAAGTCGATAGCGCACTCCAGCCCTAGATTGGCTTGGCGGCTTTCAGGCGAGTTGGCCATGAACAATATTTGAATCCAAAAGAATTGACAATACAACTCGTATCGTGTATAAACCGGTCGAACTAAAATTTCTTAAGGATTGCACGTCTTTGTTATAGACAAGAAAGAGAAAAATAAAAAATGTTGAGCCTGTACAAAATAGATGCACGTGGAGTCTATTTCACCTGAAGATGTCTTTCGTTATAGGTCCGGGGTACAGGGGAAACAAGTACACTCTTAAGGTACGGAACCAGGCTAAGCGTGTTTCATTTCTCGTTTGACCCAGGGTAGCTAGCCACACTTTTAGTCTTGAGACTGTGACAAGTGTTGCATGAACTTTGCGGACCTTTCGGGAAAGGTCCGGCTGTTCTCCCGGAGGAACTACCCGACTCTGTACAATGACTCTATAACATACACCTCAAGTTACTACAGACTCACCTCTGTGATATTAAGCGTAGAACTTACGGAGGTGGTCAATGTTCCAAGGATTTGGGAGAGGTGTCCCATCCTCAGTAGCCAAGCGAACGCTCCCGGGACGGGATACTTTAATCACTCGGAAGGGTCCCTCCCAGCTGGGGGAGAGTTTGTTTAACCCTTCTCTGGATTGTATTTTCTGTAGCACCAGGTCGCCTTCCTCGAGCTGTCAGCTGTGTACATGCCGTTGATGATAGCGCCGAAGGGCTTGGCGGTATCGGGCATTCCGAACAGCTGCTTGGCACCTTCCCTCCTCCAGGAGGTCTAGGTCTTCACGCCGGAGCTGGTCCTGCGTGGCTTCATCGAAGGTCCGGACCCGGAGTGACCCCAAGGTGATTTCTGGAGGAAGGATTGCTTTAGCTCCATACACCAGGAAGAAGGGTGTCTCTCCAGTTGACCGGTTTTGAGATGTCCTGTTGGCCCATAAAGTGGGCGGAAGCTCTTCAATCCAGTTGGCTCCATGTTTTTTCAAGCGCTCATAGGTGTGCATTTTGAGTCCTTTAAGGATTTCAGCATTTGCTCTCTCGGCTTGGCCATTGCTTGCTGGATGAGCTACGGAGGCGTAGCAAACTTGAATGCCGAGGTCTTTGCAATATCCTTGGAATGCAGAGCTTGTGAATTGAGTCCCGTTATCAGTGATGATTTTGTTTGGGACTCCAAATCTGCATACAATGGACTGCAAAAAGTTGATAGCTGATTGCTTGTTGATTGTCACAACTGGAGTTGCTTCTGGCCACTTGGTGAACTTGTCAATGGCGACGTACAGGAACTTATAACCTCCGACGGCTCTTGGGAAAGGTCCCAAGATGTCTATCCCCCACACAGCGAAGGGCCATGTAGGAGGTATCATTTGTAGGAGTTGAGCCGGTGTCTGAATTTGCTTTGCATGAAATTGACATGCTTCGCATTTCTTCACCAGCTCAGTTGCATCCTGGAGTGTTGTAGGCCAGTAGAAGCCATGCCGAAAGGCTTTACCAACCAGCATGCGGGAAGACGCGTGGTTCCCACACTCGCCTCCATGGATTTCTGCGAGGAGCTCGCATCCTTCTTCTCTTGTGATGCACCGCGTTAGGATGTCGTTGGCACCGCGCCGGTAGAGATCCCCTTCTACCAACGTGTATCTTTTAGCCAATCTGACTACCCGGTCAGCGGATACATCATCGTCGGGAAGGATGTTGTCTTTCAAGTAGTTCCGGATCTCCGAGATCCATGCATCGGAACTAACTTGAGCATTTAAGTCTTGCGTGCTGGGTTGCTCGGTGCTTCCGGCAGCACCTACGACCCTTGATGGCTGCCATGGTAACAGGGCCATCGGGACCGTCAGCTTCGGGATGCTGATCTCGCCCCGTTCGCTCAGTTCGGTAGGCTGAGCTGTGGGTTTTGACAATCTCCGGACAAAAGTTCCGTCAGGAGCCGGAGCTCTGGTTGACGCTTTTGTCGAGAGTTCGTCGGCTTCAGCGTTGTGGGCACGCTGGACATGGTGGAGATCTAGGACTTCAAAGTCCTTCTAAAGCCTCTGGACTTCAAGGAGGTAAGCAGCTAGCTGGAGATTGTTGCAGGAGCATTCACCCTTCACTTGCTTAATGATGAGCTGTGAATCTCCCTTGACCAGCAGTTGCTTGACACCATATGACAGTGCCACCTTTAGTCCGTAGATGAGTGCTTCATACTCCGCCATGTTGTTGGTCGCCTTGAAGTCAAGGTGTACCATGTATTTCACCTTCTCCCCGGTTGGTGCGAGGAGAAGGACTCTAGCTCCGGCCCCCTACTTTTGCATGGAGCCGTCGAAGTAGAGGGTCCAATGAGGCTCGGTGAAGACTGGAGCTTCATGTTCCGGCTTCTACTCACTGGGGCCCCCAGGGTTTGATGGAGAGGGAGTCCATTCCGCCATGAAGTCTGCCAATGCTTGACTCTTGACTGCTTGCCTTGAAGTGAATTAGAGATCGAATTCAGCCAATTCTGCTGCCCACTTTGCAATATTCCCAGTTGAATTGGGATTATGCAAAATTGCTCGAAGTGGGTAAGAGGTCACCACTGAGATTTTGTGAGCTTGGAAATAATGGCGAAGCTTCCTAGAGGCAATAAGAACTGCATAGAGCAGCTTATGCACCTCTAGGTATCGAGTCTTGGCATCATGTAGTACTTAACTAATGAAGTATACTGGGCGCTGAATGGTCCGGACCCTCCCAGAGGGGCCCGGAGCTTCCTCTTCACTGACCCGGATCCTTCCGGAGGGATCCGGAGTTTCTTCAGGGACTTCCGGGTTCTGGCTGGAGGAACCCGGAGTTTCTTCAGAAGTGACCTGGACCCTCCCGGAGGGGTCTGGGTCTTCTGGAGTGGTTTCTTGTGGGTTTGAATTTGGGAGCTGGGACCCAAACTCGCTTTCAGGAACCTCCGGACCCTCCCGAAGGGGTCTGGATTCCTGAGTATGGGGTAGTTCTGGTCTCTCCGCAACCAGAACCATATTGACGACTTCGTCAGTAGCTGAAATGTAAAGCAAAAAAGGCTCACCAGGGTTCGGAGCTACCAGAGTTGGCAGGGTGGTGAGGAACTGTTTTAGCTCCTGGAACGCCTTTTCTGCTTCTTCAGACCATTGGAATGGTCCGGACTTCCTCAATAACTTGAAGAAGGGGAGTGCCCGTTCCGCCAGTCTTGAAATGAACCGGCTAAGGGCTGCTAGACATCCAGTTAGTTTTTGGACATCTTTGATGCGGGTTGGTGGTCGCATGTCTTCAATGGCCTTGATCTTCGCCGGATTAGCTTTTATGCCCCGGTGACTTACCAGGAAACCAAGAAGTTTTCCGGAGCTAACTCCGAAGACACACTTGTCTGGGTTTAGCTTTGTGCGCGTGGCCCGCAGCTTATCGAAGACAGCCTTCAAGGTGTCGAGAAGTGACTCCTTGTTCTTGACCTTGACCACAATGTCATCAACGTACACTTCCACTATGTCTCTAATGAGATCTTCAAAGGTTTTGTACATAGCTCGTACAAAGGTTGAAGCTGCATTCTTGAGACCAAAAGGCATGGTTGTATAACAATACAATCCATCTACTGTGATGAAAGAGGTATGCTCTTCATCTTCCCTAGACATTCTGATTTGATGATACCCAGAATATGCGTCTAGGAAACACAGTAATTCACACCCGGAGGTGGAATCCACTATCTGATCTATTCTAGGTAGTGGGAATGGATCTTTTGGACATGCCTTATTTAGTGTGGTGTCGTCGATACACATCCGAAGCTTCCCGCTGGCCTTGGGCACAACGACTGGGTTTGCCAGCCATTTTGGATGGAAGACTTCTCGGATGAATCCAGCTTCGAGCAACTTCTTCACTTCTTGTCGAATGAAGTTCTATCACTCCACAGATTACTTCCGAGGCTTCTGATGCACAGGCCGGGCATCGGGGTAGATCTTCAGATTATGCTCAATCACTTCCCTGGGGATCCCAGACATTTGTGATGGTTGCCAGGCAAACACGTCTACATTAGCCCGGAGGAAAGCGATGAGCGCGAGTTCCTATTTGTCGTTCAATCCTCCCGATATACGGGTGGTCTGAGCGATGTTAGAACCGATTGGGATGACTTTTATGGGAATATCGGTGTCGCCGCTTGGCTGCACGCGAGGTGCAGATGTCGAGCCTCGTTGACGAATGCTCGGGGGTTTTGGAGCTTGCTCCTGCATGGAGTCCTCCTCTTGCGCCGTGGTGAGTGCATGGAGTTCTTCCAGAGCAGTTACTCCGGCAGTACGATCTCCGCGGATCCGGAGAACGCCTACTGGTGTTGGTATCTTTAACACCAGATAGCCATAATGAGCAGCTGCCATGAATTTGTACAGGGCAGGCCTACCCAAAATGGCGTTGAAGGGTAAGTTGATCTGAGCGACGTCAAAGACCAACTTTTCGGTGCGATACTTCTCTCGTGTCCCGAAGGTAACTGGGAGAGAAATAGCTCCGAGTGGGGTAATGGCCCCCGGACCTACTCCGAAGAAAGGTCGAGAGGGGTGAAGATCCGAAGGTCGGAGCTGAAGCTTGGTGAAAGCTTCGAAGCTTATGAGGTTAAGCCCCGAACCTCCGTCTACCATGACATGGTGGAGCTGGATGTTATTGATGGTAGGAGATACCATCAAAGGCAGCTGACCTGCTCCAACCATGCTTCGAGGACAGTCCGAAGCATCAAAAGTGATGGTTGTGTCCATCCACTTCCGATGAGGCTCCGGTCTGGCTGTAGGAGCTACAGCAGCCATGTCCCGACGCATAGTCTTGATGACGCGACGGGAGGTGATGTCCCATGATCCACCAAAGATGGTGTTCATGGTCTTCCGACGCTCGTTGTCAGAGATGTCGGAATCATCGTCGACGAAGGTGTAGACGGCCTTCAGGACCTTTTTGGGATCCTGAAAACCTAATTCCTCCTCAGTCGGAGCTTCGTCGACTTTTTGTTTTCCTTCCCTCTGTCGGAAAGGAGTTTCTTCCCGGCGCTTGTTGTAGCGCTCGGCAAGGTTTTGGACCTCCCGGCAGTCTTCCAAACTGTGGCTGCCCGTTTTTTGAATGGAACACCACACTTTGGGTTTGCCACCGTCTTCAGAAGACGGTCGAGGTCGCTTCTCGGGGCGCGGCCCCCGGCCACCCGGAGCTGCAGCAGCTGCAACATTGGATGTACCGGCCGACGGCTTCTTCTTGCCGTTGGTATTCTTCTTCTTTTTGCCACTCCCGGAGGTAGTGGCTTCTCCTTTGGAGGATTTCTTGTGATCCTCCAGAGTTGGTTTGGAGTGCATCTCACGGCCCTCCGCAGCTCTGGCACATTTATCAGCCAAACTGAAGAGTTCCGTGACACTGGTGATCTCCTTGATCGCCAGTTTCTCCAACATCTTCTTATCCCGCACACCCTGTCTGAATGCCACAATGACAGAAGCGCTGGATATAGAAGGGATAGTGTTTCGTACCTGAGAGAACCTATGGATGAATGATCGCAGGGATTCTCCCCCTTTCTGCACGACTGCAAAAAGGTCCAGTTCAGTGCCTGGTCGGGTGTATGAACTCCCGAAGTTGGCGTTGAACTGTTGGCACAGCTCCTCCCAACTGTTGATAGAGTTGGGTGGAAGGCTCATAAACCAGGACCTGGCGGTCCCAGTTAAAGCCACTGGGAAATAGTTAGCCATCACGGCCTCATTTCCTCCAGCTGCCAAGATAACAGTGGAGTAGATCTGAAGAAATTCAACAGGATTGACGGTCCCATCGAACTTCTCTGGCGGGTGAGGCCGGAACTTCTGTGGCCATCTGACCATACGCAGATGCATGGCCAGGGCTGAACAGCCTCCTCCCACTCCTTCAGGAGCGAGAACGTCCTGAGCTTCTCGTCTTTCACGAGCTCGCTCAATATGGACTCGGCCGTCCTGTTGGTGGTATCGGCGATCAAGCTCCACCCGGAGGTCATGACTCGAAAGCCTGGATACCGTGTGGGTGCGTCGTGCCCCGGAGGGCAACAACGTCACCTGCTGTGATGCAGCTCGTCTCCTGTTGTTGGAGACGTGCGGACCAAGTCTACCAGACAAGGTCCGTCGTTGCGACGGGGCCCGTCCTGAAGGAGGAGGACCCTGGTTGCTGATGCAGTCGGCTGCTGCTGCAAACAAATGTTCCACATCCGCCCTCCACTGCTCCAGTGCATCCCGGGATACATACGGAGGTGGTGGGCGTTGGAGAAGAGCACGCGCTGCATGGAGCGCGTGTTCTGGGTTGTCTTGATTTCCCGATGCAGTGACTGACGGCGGTGCACCATCGCGTTGTCCAGCTTGATTTGCTGGTGGAGGCGGCGGTGGTGGCAGTGTGACTCCTGCTGGTGCTGAAGCCCCTGCTGGTGGCTACATATTGGAGGGATTGCCTCCAGCAGCTTGAGCAGCAGGGTGACCGTTGGATGATCCAGCAGCTGATTTCACCATTCTCGAAATCTCAGGCGCCCCTTCCTGGCGCGCTAACTGTCGATGGTTTGGATCCGGCAGATCTCCTGACACTACTAAAGTGTTAGAGGAGTTTGATGTTCGGTGTGGGCGCGCGAAGATTCAAGAAGGTGAATTGTAAATGGCACAGGAGACACGGAGATTTACGCGGTTCGGGCCGCCTGAGCGTAATACCCTACTCCACAGGTGTGTTGGTGTTGTATTAGCTGTATGAGCTTGTGACGAGTCTCAATGGCGTGTGTATAGCATCACTGAGCGTGTAGAGTCCGTCGTATGCCTGTCCTTTTATAGTACAAGGGCAGGCCGTTACAAGTTAGCCTGGCCCGACAGGTGGCCCCGGCGGTTACTAGTATTGATACTCATTCAACACGTTTAATTGCCCTTAATGACTGGGTAATGGGCTTTGACAGCACCGTTACTAGTAATTAAGGTCATCCAACCGTGTGTCGTTAATATGGTATTAATGACACTTAATCGCGTCTTGAAGTCCTTGATTCCCCTTTGAAGATCCGGAGCCGTTGTGGGGTCTTCCGGAGGTCAGAGGCTGAAGCTTCGACGGTTGGACATGTGGCAGCTCCGGAGCATACTGTGGGAAATAGGAAGCTCCGGAGCTACCTGACACGTGTCAGGTCCGGAGCTTCTCTCGGTCTGAGGTTAAGTCCGGAGGTGCCATTTCGGTACATGTCCCGGAGCTTCCCCCTTGTGGGCGGTAGCTCCCGTTTGATAGTACACGTGGCGACCCTGGGATTAACCATGTTGGAGAAGCGGGTCCGGTTATATCTGACATGTGGGCCTCCGAGGGTCTTCAAATCAAGTAGATGACTTTCCTTTGAGATCTTTGTAACCTCAAGGGGTGTACGGTTTCCAGGGTACCGACAGGCGTACTTAGGGTGCTTGACCAGGCTAAGTCGATAGCACACTCCGGCCCTATATTTGCTTGGCGGAATTCAGGCGAGTGGGCCATGAACAATATTTGAATCCAAAAGAATTGACAATACAACTCGAATTTTACACAAACTGGTCAGACTAAAATTTCTTAAGAATTGCACAACTTTTTTATAGACAAGAAACAGAAAAATAAAAAATGTTGAGCCTGTACAAAATAAATGCACGTGGAGTCTGTTTCACATGAACATGTCTTTCATTATAGGTCCGGGGTACAGGGGAAACAAGTACACTCTTAGGGTACGGAACCAGGCTAAGCGTGTTTAATTTCTCGTTTGACCCAGGGTAGCTAGCCACACTTTTAGTCCTGGGACTGTGACAAGTGTTGCATGAACTTTGCGGACCTTCCGGGAAAGGTCCGGCTGTTCTCCTGGAGGAACTACCCGACTCTGTACAATGACTCTATAACATACACCTCAAGTTACTACAGACTCACCTCCGTGATATTAAGTGTAGAACTTACGGAGGTGCTCAATGTTCCAAGGATTTGGGAGAGGTGTCCCATCCTCGGTAGCCAAGCAAACGCTTCCGGGACGGGATACTTTAATCACTCGGAAAGGTCCCTCCCAGCCGGGGGAGAGTTTGTTTAAACCTTCTCTGGATTGTATTCTCCGTAGCACCAGATCGCCTTCCTCGAGCTGTCGGTTGTGTACATGCCGCTGATGATAGCGCCGAAGGGCTTGGCGGTATCGGGTATTCCAAACAGCTGCTTGGCACCTTCCCTCCTCAAGGAGGTCTAGGTCTTCACGCTGGAGCTGGTCCTGCGTGGCTTCGTCGAAGGTCCGGACCCGGAGTGACCCCAAGGTGATCTCCGGAGGAAGGATTGCTTCAGCTCTGTACACCAGGAAGAAGGGTGTCTCTCCAGTTGACCGGTTTGGAGTTGTCCTATGGGCCCATAGAGTGGGCGGAAGCTCTTCAATCCAATTGGCTCCATGTTTTTTCAAGCGCTCATAGGTGCGCATTTTGAGTCCTTTAAAGATTTCAGCATTTGCTCTCTCGGCCTAGCCATTGCTTGCCGGGTGAGCTACGGAGGCGTAGCAAACTTGAATGCCGAGGTCTTTGCAATATCCTTGAAATGCAGAGCTTGTGAATTGGGTCCCATTATCAGTGATGATTTTGTTTGGGACTCCAAATCTGCATACAATGGATTGCAAAAAGTTGATAGCAGACTGCTTGTTGATTGTCACAACTGGAGTTGCTTCCGGCCACTTGGTGAACTTGTCAATGGTGACGTACAGGAACTTGTAACCTCCGACGGCTCTTGTGAAAGGTCCCAAGATGTCCATCCCCCACACAGCGAAGGGCCATGTAGGAGGTATCATTTGTAGGGGCTGAGCCGGTGTGTGAATTTGCTTTGCATGAAATTGGCATGCTTTGCATTTCTTCACCAGCTCAGTTACATCCTGGAGTGCTGTAGGCCAGTAAAAGCCATGCCGAAAGGCTTTACCGACCAGCGTGCGGGAAGACGCGTGGTTCCCACACTCGCCTCCATGGATTTCTGCGAGGAGCTCGCAACCTTCTTCCCTTGTGATGCACCGCATTAGGATGCTGTTGGCACCGCGCCGGTAGAAATCCCCTTCTACCAACGTGTATCTTTTAGCCAATCTGACTATCCGATCAGCGGATACATCATCGTCAGGAAGGATGTTGTCTTTCAAGTAGCTCCGGATCTCCGACATCCATGCATCGGAGCTAAATTGAGCATTTGAGTCTTGCGTGTTGGGTTGCTCGGAGCTTCCGGCATCACCTACGACTCTTGATGGTTGCCATGGTAACAGGGCCATCGAGACCGTCAGCTTCGGGATGCTGATCTCGCCCCCTTCACTCAGTTCGGCAGGCTGAGCTGTGGGTTTTGACAACCTCTGGATAAAAATTCCGTCTGGAGCTGGAGCTCCGGTTGACGCTTTTGTCGAGAGTTTGTCAGCTTCAGCGTTGTGGGCACGCTGGACATGGTGGAGGTCTAGGACTTCGAAGTCCTTCTGAAGCCTCTGGACTTCAAGGAGGTACGCAGCTAGCTGGAGGTTGTTGCAGGAGCATTCAACCTTCACTTGCTTAATGATGAGCTGTGAATCTCCCTTGACCAGCAGCTGCTTGACACCGTATGACTGTGCCACCTTTAGTCCATAGATGAGTGCTTCGTACTCCGCCATGTTGTTGGTCGCCTTGAAGTCAAGGTGTACCATGTATTTTACCTTATCCCCGGTTGGTACGAGGAGAAGGATTCCAGCTCTAGCCCCCTGTTTTTGCATGGAGCCGTCGAAATAGAGGGTCCAGTGAGGCTCGGTGAAGACCGAAGCCTTGTGTTCTGGCTTCTGCTCACTGGGGCCCCCAGGGTTTGATGGATAGGGAGTCCATTCTGCCACGAAATCTGCCAATGCTTGACTCTTGATTGCTTGCCTTGAAATGAATTCGAGATTGAATTCAGCCAATTCCGCTGTCCACTTTGCAATATTCCCAGTTGAATTGGGATTATGCAAGATTGCTCGAAGTGGGTAATAAGTCACCACTGAGATCTTGTGAGCTTAGAAGTAATGGCGAAGCTTCCTGGAGGCAATAAGAACTGCATAGAGCAGCTTATGCACCTCTAGGTATCGAGTCTTGGCGTCATGAAGTACTTCACTGATGAAGTACACTGGGCGCTGGATGGTCTGGACCCTCCCGGAGGGGCCCGGAGCTTCCTCTTCATTGATCCGGATCCTTCCTGAGGGATCCGGACCTTCTTCGGGGACCTCCGAGTCCTGGCTGGAGTGACCTGGAGCTTCTTCAGAAGCGACCTGGACCCTCCCGGAGGGGTTTGGGTCTTCTAAAGTAACTTCTTGTGGACTCAAGTCTGGGAGCTGGGACCCAGACTCGCTTTCAGGAACCTCCAGACCCTCCCGGAGGGGTCTGGATTCCTGAGTATGGGATAGTTCTGGTCTCTCTGCAACCAGGACCATACTGACGACTTCATCAGTTGTTGAAATGTAAAGCAGCAAAGGCTCACCAGGGTTTGGAGCTACCAGAGTTGGTAGGGTGGTGAGGAGCTGTTTTAGCTCCTAGAATGCCTTTTCTGCTTCTTCAGACCATTGGAATGGTCCGTACTTCCTCAATAACTTGAAGAAGGGAAGTGCCCGTTCCGCTAGTCTTGAAATGAACCAGCTGAGGGCTGCTAGACATCCAGTCAGCTTTTGGACATCTTTGATGCGGGCTGGTGGCTGCATGTCTTCAATGTCTTTGATCTTCGCCGGATTATCTTCTATGCCCCGATGACTTACCAGGAAACCAATAAGTTTTCCGGAGCTAACCCCGAAGACACACTTGTCTGGGTTTAGCTTTGTGCGGGTGACCCGCAGCTTATCGAAGACAGCTTGCAAAGTGTCAAGGAGTGACTCCTTGTTCTTGACCTTGACCACGATGTCATCGACGTACACTTCCACTATGTCTCTAATGAGTTCTTCAATGGTTTTGTACATAGCTCGTACAAAGGTTGAAGCTGCATTCTTGAGACCAAATGGCATGATTGTATAACAGTACAATCCATCTACTGTGATGAAAGAGGTATGCTCTTCATCTTCCCTAGATATTCTGATTTGATGATACCCAGAATATGCGTCTAGGAAACACAGTAATTCACACCCGGAGGTGGAATCCACTATCTGATCTATTCTAGGTAGTGGGAATGGATCTTTTGGACATGCCTTATTTAGTGTTGTGTAGTCAATACACATCCGAAGCTTCCCGCCGGCCTTGGGCACAACGACTGGGTTTGCCACCCATTTTGGATGGAAGACTTCTCGGATGAATCCAGCTTCGAGCAACTTCTTCACTTCTTGTCGAATGAAGTTCTGTCGCTCCACTGATTGCTTCCGAGGCTTCTGATGCACGGGCCGGGCGTCGGGGTAGATCTTCAGATTGTGCTCAATCACTTCCCTGGGGATCCCAGGCATTTGTGATGGTTGCCAGGCAAACACGTCGACATTAGCCCGAAGGAAAGCGATGAGTGCGAGTTCCTATTTGTCGTTCAATCCCCCTCATATACGAGTGGTTTGAGTGGCATCGGAACCGATTTGGACGACTTTGACGGGAATGTCGGTGTCGTCGCTTGGCTGCACACGAGGTGCAGAAGTCGAGCCTCGCTGACGAATGCTCGGGGGTTTTGGAGCTTGCTCCTGTCTGGAGTCCTCCTCTTGCGCCGTAGTAAGCACATGGAGTTCTTCTTGAGCAGTTACTCCGGCAGTGCGATCTCCGCGAATCCGGAGAACGCCTACTAGTGTTGGCATTTTTAACACCAGGTAACCATAATGAGCAGCTGCCATGAATTTGTAGGAGGCAGGCCTACCCAAGATGGCATTGAAGTGTAAGTTGATCCGAGCAACGTCAAAGACCAACTTCTCGGTGCGATACTTCTCCCGGGTCCCGAAGGTAACAGGGAGGGTAATTGCACCGAGTGGGGTAATGGCTCCTGGACCTACTCCGGAGAAAGGTCGGGAGGGGTGGAGATCTGAAGGTCGGAGTTGAAGCTTGGTAAAAGCTTCGAAGCTTATGAGGTTCAACCCTGAACCTCTGTCTACCCTGGCATGGTGGAGCTGGATGTTATTGATGGTAGGAGATACCATCAAAGGTAACTGACCTGCTCCAACCATGCTTCGAGGGCAGTCTGAAGCATCAAAATTGATGGCTGTGTCCATCCACTTCCGATGAGGCTCCGCCCTGGCTGTAGGAGCTACAGCGGACATGTCCCGACGCATATTCTTGAGGATGCAGCGGGAGGTGATGTCCCATGATCCACCAAAAATGGTGTTCATGGTCTTCCGACGCTCATTGTTAGAGACGTCAGAATCGTCGTCGACGGAGGTGTAAACGGCCTTCAGGACCTTTTTGGGATCCTGAAAACTTAACTCCTCTTCAGCCGGAGCTTCGTCAACTTTTTGTTTTCCTTCCCTCTGTCGGAAAGGAGCTTCTTCCCGATGCTTGTTGTAGCGCTCGGCAAGATTTTGGACCTCCCGGCAGTCTTCCAAACTGTGGATGTCCGTCTTATGAATTGGACACCACACCTTGGGTTTGCCATCGTCTTCAGAGGACGATCGAGGTCGCTTCTCGGGGCGTGGCCCCCAGCCACTCGGAGCTGCAGCAGCTGCAGCATTAGATGCACCGGCCGGCGGCTTCTTCTTGCCGTTGGTCTTTTCTTCTTCTTGCCACTCCTGGAGGTAGCGACTTCTCCTTTGGAGGATTTTTTGTGATCCTCCGGAGGTGGTTTAGAGTGCATTTCACGTCCCTCCGCAGCTCTGGCACATTTATCGACCAAGCTAAAGAGTTCCGTTACACTGGTGATCTCCTTGATCACCAGTTTCTCCAACATCTTCTTATCCCATACGCCCTGTCTAGATGCCACAATGACATAAGCGCTAGAGATAGAAGGGATAGTGTTTCGTACCTGAGAGAATCTCTGGATGAATGATCGCAGGGATTCTCCTCCTTTTTGCAAAACTGCAAAAAGGTCCAGTTCGGTGCCTGGTCGGGTGTATGAACTCCCGAAGTTGGCGGTGAACCGCCGGCACAACTCCTCCCAACTGTTGATGGAGTTGGGTGGAAGACTCATAAACCAGGACCGGGCGGTCCCAGTTAAAGACACTGGAAAATAATTGGTCATTACGACCTCATTTCCTCCAGCTGCCAAGATAGCAGTGGAGTAAATATGACGAAATTTGACAGGATTAATGGTCCCGTCAAACTTCTCCGGCAGGTGAGGCCGGAATTTCTGTGGCCACCTGACCATATGCAGATGCATGGCCAGAGCCGAATAGCCTCCTCCTACTCCTTCAGGAGCAGGAATGTCCTGAGCTTCTCGTCTTTCACGAGCACACTCAATATGGACTCGGCCGTCTTGTTGACGGTATCGGCGATCAAGCTCCGCCCTGAAGTCATGAGTTGAAAGCATTGATGCCGTGTGAGTGAGTCGTGCCTCGGAGGGCAACGACGTCACCTACTGTGATGCAGCACGTCTCCTGCTGTTGGAAACGTGCGAACCAAGTCTGCCAGACAAGGTCCGTCGCTGCGACGGGGCCCGTCCTGAAGGAGGAGGACCCTGGTTGCTGATGCGGTCGGCTGCTGCTGCAACCAAGTGTTCCACATCGGCCCTCCACTGCTCCAGTGCATCCCGGGATACATCCGGAGGTGGTGGGCGCTGAAGGAGAGCACGTGCTGCATGGAGCGCGTGTTCCAGGTTGTCATGATTCGCCGATGCAGTGATTGACGCTGGTGCACCATCGCGTTGCCCAGCTTGATTTGCTGGTGGAGGCGGCGGTGGTGGAAGTGTGACTCCTGCTGGAACTGTGGTTCCTGCTGGTGGCTGCATATTAGAGGGATTGCCCCCAACAGCTTGAACAGCGGGATGACCATTGGATGATCCAGCGGCTAAGTTCACCATTCTTGAAATCTCAAGCACTCCTACCTGGCACGCCAACTGTCAGTGGTTTTGATTCGGCAGATCTCCCGACACTACTAAAGTGTTAGAGGAGTTTGAGGTTCGGTGTTGGCGCGGGGAGATTCAAGAAGGTGATATGTAAAATGGCGCAGGAGACACGAAAGTTTACGTGGTTCAGGCCGCCTGAGCGTAATACCCTACTCCACGGGGTGTGTTGTTGATGTATTGGGTGTATGCGTGCGTAGGCCAGATCAGAGCGGGTCAGATCAGATCCTCCTCTATGTATCGTCGCTCTGTCCTTTTATAGTATAAGAACAGGTCGTTACAAACTAGCCTGGCCTGACATGTGGCCCCGACGGTTACTAATATTGATACACATTTAATACGCTTAATTACCCTTAATAACCGAGTTACAGGCTTTGACAGCACCATTACTGGTAATTAAGGTCGTCCGATCGTATGTCATTAACATAGTATTAATGACACTTAATCGGGTCTTGAAGTCATTGATTCCCCTTTGAAGATCCGGAGCCGTTGTAGAGTCTTCCGGAGGTTAGAGGCTGAAGATCCGACGGTTGAACACGTGGCAGCTTCGGAGCATACTGTGGGGAACAGATAAGTCCGGTGCCACCTGACACGTATCAGTTCTGGAACTCCCCTCGATCTGGGTTTAGGTCTGGGGGTGCCGTTACGGTATATAGCCCGGAGCTTCCTCCTTGTGGGCGGTAGCTCCGGTTTGATAGTACACGTGGCGACCCTGGGACTAACCATGTTGGGGAAGCGAGTCCGGTTATGTCTAACATGTGGGCCTCCGAAGCTCTTCAAATCAAGTAAATGACATTCTCTTAAGATCTTTGCAATCCCAAGAGGTATATGGTACCCAGGGTACCGACACACACATCACAACTGCAGCCACAAAACGCCACCTCCACCAGCCATGCCAATGTCGAGACTTCCTTACTTGAGTGTCGCCATTTGATCTCACCAGCTCCCGCTCCGGTGTGAAACAGGCTGAATTTGTGAGTGAGTTGCCACATTCCATCGACTGAAGGCAGATCGCCACCATCGCTAAGATTTTACATCCGGAGGCTACCATCAACGCCTCTTCGCCGCTTGTTGCCTACCCACCACCCTACGACATCGTCTTGGACCCAATCCGACCAAAACATTCCTAGATCCGATTGTTGGTTTGCCTAACCTTCTGGTCGCCTAGTTGTCGCTTCGCTCCCCACAGTCGTCGCCATGGGTGTCATGGCCAACACCTCGTTTGTCCGCCACAATGACTTGTTCCTGCCGCCACCATACAGGATTATCGCACGGTGTCCGACGATAGTGAGAATGCG
The DNA here is from genome assembly GCA_036927565.1 of Tuctoria greenei. NCBI lineage: Eukaryota > Viridiplantae > Streptophyta > Magnoliopsida > Poales > Poaceae > Tuctoria > Tuctoria greenei. The sequence goes on along the minus strand of JAYESD010000003.1, from coordinate 38,749,938 downwards.
AAGAGGACGAGGTGGGTGGTGGCAGTGGCTAGAGTTTCAACGAGCCGCCCGAGTCATTCACGAGGAGCGACGTGGGATAATTTTTAGTTCCTTCTAAATGAATTGATTTTGATACTGGCTCAATTAGCGTATAAAGTTGTTGCCTAGATCTTCTACTTATATTAGTTAACCCTTCATTTATTTTTTCACGCCATAGTTCAAATGAGAAGTGTTTTAATATTTGATGATACAACTCATTGTTTTTTCAGTTTTTTTTCTTGTTTTACCCCTCCAGTTGTACAGAGCATCCATCGCAGCCTAGGTCATTGGATTAGCTAGAACTGATAAGAAATGAGGCCAATTTTGTTATTTAACTCAATTCTTAATTTTATCAAACATATATAAAGCTCAAATATTGTAGAAGAGATAAAAAATATTTTTTAAAGAAAATAAACATGGTAGAAGAGTTGATGCCTACCCTTAACCAGAGATATCGTCGCAGTAGCCTGCCTGCTAGGCTCCGTTGCACTATAGGTTCTTGCTTTTCTATTGACCCTGCTCCGCGCATGCCAATAAAACGGGCCATGCTACACTAGAGCAGCACCCCTCATGACTTCCTCTCGCGCCAAATAGACCTGAGAATCGGGCATGCTTCGGGCCGAAACGGCCCGAGGCCCAAAAGCACGACCGGCTGGTCGGGCCAGGCCAGTCGGGCCGACGGTAAAAAAACTCAGCCCAGGCATAGCTCGAGGCACGATGGGCCCTCTTTGGATTGTGCCTGGCGCGAGCCCGACCTATCAGACCAGCAGCAAATTAAAAATTGGAAAAAAGCCCAGCATCAAAGCAGCAGTCATTTAAAAATCGAATAAAGGCCAGCAGCCCAGCCGGAGTAGCAGCCCAGCAGGAGCAGCAGGCATGGCCCAGCACCATTTAAAATTGATTTGAAGGCAATTTTTTATAATACATAGACAAAAAACTTCAAAAAATATGAAATAATTATTGAAGGTTAAGAGAGTTAAATTGCATGTTATTAAAAAAATTGAGATTCAAAATAATAATATATTGCACAGATAAAAAACAAAGTAAAATGAATTTTGTCTTTTTTGTATCTAAAAAAATAAAATGAATTTGGACCTGAATTTTGTGGTACAGTTTTTAAATCAGCATAATAACCTCTATGATTTTTTGAGAATTTTTTTAATTATGTTTGCATCAATGTGTGTTCAAATTTTAAAGAATGCCTCATATGTTATCAGCATTTGAATGAAATGAAGGGCAATTTGAACTTTCATATGTTGGAGTACTTTAAAAAAATTGTAAAAACATCATACATTTATGCATAGATAATATGTACACACATACCAAATTTGAGTTGAAGATCCTTCTATTTTGAAGAGATATAAAAAAATTGAACAATATGTGCATAGGAATTATTTTGAGGTTTACCTAAACATACATAAATTATCTATCTAAGTTTGAAAATAATTGTTCCAGGTGGTAGATAATATTATTTGAAGAATATAGAAGAAATCATTGAATTTGGACCTAATTTGAGGAAGTTATATATGTTTGAAGTTTCAAAATTGAATTTAAATAAAAAAGACTTGCACGTCCCCACAATGCAGTGACTGTGCGTGTGCAGCCTGCCAGCCCAATAAGGCCCATAACAGGCCAGTCGGGGAGCACAGCGCCTGGTGCAGCACCACCTCACGGGCATAATCCCACCTTGCCAAGAATCTGAGCCATCAACCAATTTATAAACTTGGGCTCCCCTACTATTCCGAACACACTGATAAGCGCAGCCTCCTCTCTTTATCTCGTGGGCCTTCGTACATGTTCTGCTGGCCTCGTATTTGACGGGGTTATAACGACCCAAATCTTTTCCATAACAAATACAACACTTCGTGTTGCTGGGTTAAATTCGGGTCGATGGGCCTATTCGGGCCGTTTCTTACATCGGACGGTGTCGACCCGTCCTGGCCCGAGCACGTCTCATTTCGTCGTGCCGGGTCATTGCCGCCCACCGTGCTCAATATACAAAGCCGTGCCACCCACCATGCTCAATATACAAAAATGGTACAGCCCGAAAGTCTAAGTCAGGCCGGCTCGATCCGAATCCCCTTCGTGCCAAGTCGGATCGGACTTCGTGCTGTTACCTCATGCTTCGGGCCGCCCGACACCGGCCCGGTCCAATTGCCACCACTAGCGCCAACCCTGGGCACGGCCGCATGACGGCCCGGTCCAATTGCATCCTCAATCTCGCCGACCGTGATACAGAGGCAACGGCGGCAGCTGAGCTCGAACCATCGCACGCACACTGGATGCAGACGAGCTCCGGGCCTCCATTTCTGTGGACTCGAACGCGACAAGACCACACTACGTCACCACTGGCTTTGCTCGCTCGCGCTCGCTGTCACCTCACACCTGTGCGACGTCATGGCGGCACTCGTCACACGTACCCTCGCCACCGCGTCCGTATCGCGCTCGTCGACACCGCTCGCGCGGTGGCGGCCATCTCGCCCTCCATGTCCGCCGCACTCGGGTGCTGGACATGCTATGAAGTCAAAGTCGACATGGACTCGAAGTTGGGCGCCGCTTCGGTCACCGTCTTTGTCAATGAGCCCGATGTTAGAGATATAAGAGATATTTGTGTTTTCCCATTTGTATAAGAGCTTTCCTGCATATTTGTAACTCTCCTATACTCTATATATTTAGACCTCGTGACCTCATATCAATACAAGCACAATATTAATAACATGATAACAGAGCCAAGTTAGTTTTGTTCTTACCCCAGCCACCCCATCGGCTTCATCTTGCCGGCGTCAACGGTTCCACCCGGTCGGCTTCATCTTGCCAGCGTCATCGGTTCCTCTCCGACCATTCACGCCAGATTTATCTGTCTTGGCTCTATCGGATCTGGTCACGGGCTTCTCTCCACGCCGACTCTGCTGCCCCCGACTGCCTTCTAGGCCCGCTCATACGGCAAGTCGATTGGCACCTTGACGGTCAACGCGCCCTCCCGTGCCTGGTGCTCCGCCTGACGTGCGGCTATCCAGCGTGCCTGGAAGTTTCCAGAGAGGCAAGGTGCGGCTCTCAGATTTAGTCTTCGTAGTGCTTCATCAAGGCAGGACATATGTGCGTTTCCAGATCCAATGACCGCTGTAGACTGTAGTGCTTCTCTGCCAAAGCTAGTGCTGTTCGATTCCACCTAAAAAAATTCAAAATAATAATAATAATAAAAAAACTGTAGCGTTGCGCCGCCTTCTCTATTACGCTCTCGTCGTCGCCCGCCACTGCATATTTGCCGCTCTAGCCATCGCCCGTGTTCCTTACGGGCAATCTCAAATGCCCATCTTGTCCTGCTATTCTTTCACGGTCTATCATTTCACATAAAGCTACTAATGATGAGAAGAAGAAACTGATTTCAGATTTTGAGACTCGTCTGTTGTTGACGACTGTTATATACCGATTTCACCCATCAATATAACTCAATTATATAAATAAAATATTATTTCTTACACATATCACTTTTCTATTTAATCTATTTCCACTTGTACTTAGAGAAATTGGTGCATACAATTATTTTACACAGAATTGAAGTGAAACATGGGGATGAATTCTATAAAATGTAAAAGCCCTAATTTTCGTAATGCAAACTTCAGTTAGGATTAAAAATTTTGAATGATAAAAAGAAATAAAAAGGAAATGAGAAAAACAAATTAATTCAAACTCCAAAAGAGGGAATTCAAAAAAATAAACTTAGCTACTATTCAAATGAAGTTAATATGAAGATTTGAGTTGACCATTGAATTCCAAATATTTCAAATAAACGCCCTGCAAACTTTCATAATTTTTGAAGCAAGTTTGCTATTTAATTCCATAGCTACATTGAATTCACCTCAAATTCGAATTCAAGTTTGAATTCAAATGAAACTTTGTCAAATCAACAATCTGAATTCATAATCAAATTCTCCATAATTAATCTAGCCTTCCCACAAATATCTAGCAATTTTTTGGACTGAATTAGGTGGTAGAAGGGAATGAGCAAGGATGAGGATGAGGGAGAGAAGTGGGACCCACTTGTCATGCAGTGTGCTATGCTCTTTTCTTCCCACAGTGACACCATACACATGCAAATGGACACCCAGCTGCCTGTGTGCTTGCTTCATGCCTTGGTTGTGAAGCCAGCTGAGTTGCATATAAGGAGAGAGCTGATCCTTTCACTTGCTCACGGTGCAACACAGCAGCAAACTTTCTCCTACTCTGTTTTTTCTCTAGTAACCACCTCACTTGTGCGTCCTTGCAGCAACAGTTCCTTGCCGATTCTCACTTCAGTCCTTGAAGCAAAAAGGTGTGCCAACACTTCTAGATTCTGCTCGCAAAGTTTCAGGTCAAGCTATGGCTCCTAGCTCGCTAGTTTCAAATTTTATCGAAGCTAGTTCATACCTATGTCACTAGCACTACAGGAATCACGATAATAGACGACGGCTAGAAACCGTCGTCTATAAGGACAATACCGTCGTCTATAAGCTATCGACGACAGTAAAGTCTTATCGACGACGGTTTTCGACCGTCGACGACAATTTGTCATCTATAACGTTATTGACGACGGTAACCGTCGTCTATTAGTTTATTGACGACGTCTGTATTTTGCTGTCGTCGATAAGGGCCTTCGTCCACGAGGCAGCGGGGTAACCTTATCGTCGATGGTCCCTTTAACCGTCGTCAATAACACACTTATCGACGACGGTATAATGGATACCGTCGACGACAGTGGACACTTATCGACGACGGTTACTGGGCAACTGACGTCCATAATTTGCGAGTATCAGCGACGGGTTCCTTGTAACCGTCGTCGATAAGCCATGTATATTTTTTAAGAAACAGAAAATACTTCCCTGGCTCGATGGCCAGATCACACAGGCACTTCAAAATAGACATATAAGCATTTCAGAACACTATACACACACCACTACACACTTTGCGAGTTCGGACGAAGCAAAATACAACCGCAAAACATAAAGAGCTTGGTGAAGTCCTTGGCTTCTGGCTCTGGCACTGGCATTGCCTCCTCGCCTTTGAAATTCTTGTAAAACAGATAACACTTTAGTTGGTAGCTGTACAAGCTGATTGATGTGCATCAGGTATGCTGAGTGTAATCTTTATTGCAAATCATTTATGACGGCAAATAAACCATGCAGTATGCTACTAATGCATATAACTCCTGCAGGTTCATTGTCAAAAGTTCAAAATACCAGCAACTATCTTGAAGAACATAAACATAAAATAGCTTCTATACTTCCTATACAAAAATCTCTTGAGATAATATGGTACATTTCTGAAAAGCATATGAGATATATTACAATTGTTTAATTTAAAGTTTCATCAAATTCGGATCAAAAATATTTGGAAAACTATATCAATTCAGCAACTTTCAAAAGAGATGCTGTCAAAATTTTTCCTGAATTCTGTTAACTTTGGAACCTTATAACTCTTGATCCAAAATTATTATGGGGCATATAAATAACAGTTGGAAAGTTGTTGAAGTTAAATTTAACTTTGGTATTAAACACAAGTTATGAAACTGCTGTTTTCATATCCATATTCTGGTTTGACAAGGGGCTGGTCGGTTTGAGGCAGGATTGCTATGAGTACGATCAGTTTTGATGCTTTTGAAACTAAAAACTGAAAGTAACAAGCGAGGAGCTGACCTGACTCTTAGACGCTACCCCGTCCGCTGCCACCGGAGTTCAGAAAGTCCTCCTGCAGTCGTCCAAGCGCCGGAATCTAAGACGACGGAGTTTGAGCCTCAGTTCCCGATCCCTGTGATGTGCAAGTGTGGTTAGACATGTTACAAGTAAATAATGCATATTTTACTAAATTTTGTACCTGGACTGCTGTCATCGGCACCAGCGGCTGTTGTATCGCTGGCAGCGCCCATTGCGGAAGGACAGGCTGTTGTCCTGGAAACATAGCCTGCAAACACAAAGAAAATCATTATACATGTCATTTATATATTAAAAATGTTAAGTACAACATCTAGAATGTACCTGCACGACAGCTTGCATCTGTAGCATGAACGAGTTTTGATACTCGTCCCTAGCCCTCTACGCCTTGTCCCTAGCCTTCTGCGCCTCATCCCTAACCCTGAGCGTTTCTTGAGTCCTCTGGAGCTCCTCTCAAAGACTATGGAGCTCCAAATCTCGGCTCGCACGGCTACTGCTGGACCCGCCCTGATGTGATGAAGAAGCCCTCGAGGAAGCCCGCGCCTGCCTCGAGTCGACCACTCCATCAAAGATGGCTAACCTGCACAACGAAATAAGGCTATTAATTTTTTGTATCTCGAAGTTTGTAATAGTAAATTAAAAATAAAAAAGATCACCGTCTGTGAGGTTTCCCACACCGCTTGCATACGCGGCTTCGAGAACGATTGGTGCATTCTGCCAATCGAACTCTTCGCCTCGAATCCTCCGCGCTTCCTCCTCGTACTTTCCCTGAAAATACAAAAAAATAATGTCATTAGAACTATTAAAAAGAATTCAATTAAGTTGAAAAAATAACTCACCAAAGCTCGTGTCACCGTCTGAGAAGACAGTTGGTCAGGATGCGACGGGTCACTTCCCAAGTGACCTTTCTTCCACACCTCGATAGGTGTCGGCTGCTGACTGCTCTCGTACTCCTATCAATACATGTTAGCACAATGAGGATTATAAATTACTTAATAGAATGCGAGTAGCACTTACCATCCGTTTAGCGAGGCGTACGTAGCCATCCCCACCTAAGCGATGTTTTCCATCCATCCCTCTACTCTATCGACGGGTTTTAGAAAGTGCTTGGAAGCCCTCACTCACCCAAAGAGCTCACAAGGCACGGTACGCGTCCGGACGGCTGACAAGCCACGCTACGCTAACCTGCACAAATTTATTATTGAATGAAAATATTGATCATATTCAGATAATGAAGCAAAATAAACTAAAAACTTTACCTCTACGTACTTCGCCTCCGTCAAGTACGTGTCGGACGAGTCCTTCCCCGACTCACGCTCGTTTGGATGCAACTTGAAGTACTCGTTCATAGCTTTAGTACGAGCTGACAATACTGTCTGTGTCACGATCTTCCTAGCGCAGTTATGGAAGACGAGACGAGCTTGATCCGTCTACTCAACCTCGTTCTCCAAACGATACCGTGTCTAAAAAAATATAGAAGTAAATATATATAACTTATATTAAATTTGTATTACACAAGTATTGCTCATTCTTACCATGAAGTTGTACCAAACAGCCTCCTGGTGGTTGCCATGAAGAACATCCTAGGCCCTATAGTAGTCATCCCAAGACATAGCAGCACGTCCGTTCACTACACCGGAGTAGTGCAAACGTACTAGACGGCCCAAGACACCATTCACTAGAGAGTGGCGTCCTCAGCCCGTGAACGAAGCATCCTCCCAAGTCCTGATATATGATTCTCAATTAGTATGTATATATATATATATATATATATATATATATATATAAGTCTAAAAGTATCTAAATTGAATTGTTAGAGATTTACTTACCTATAGCCAATCAGACGAATAATGATCCGATCATCTGGGTTTCCAGCAGCCGAAGGAGGAGCCACGTAGTGGCTCCTCCTAGTCCGCCGTTGTGGAACCGGCTCAGAAGTGGGGTCACCCGACTCCCCTGGCTATAAAGAAGGAGGCTCCAAAGAAGAAGGCACCAAAGAAGAAGGTACCGAAGGAGGCACACTAGCCTCTGTGTCTTCGGACATAGAGTCGCCCTGACAATTTTGAAGATTCATATTATAGAATAAAGAATTACTTATATCATTTATGTAATTAAATGTTCTTTACCTGTCGTGACCGCCATCGTGACAACTCCGGTAGATGGCTTACCAACTGAGCCCGTCTACCCCCGCTAAGTTGAGTGCCGTGGAAGACCTCTCCTCTCGTGACTATCGGTGACAGAAAGCTCTGCGCTCCTACCCCTCCGAGTCTGCTGCTGCTCGACGACATCTTGTTTAAAGGAAAATTAGCTAATGAATTTAATGGAAAGTATATAAAAGAAAAGAAGACATGAAATAAACGTTACTTGTACATAATTTTAAAATCCATCAGTATCACGATGTACTCTACTACGTAAACCGAACCATCGATCTTCTGTCGTGGTAGTTGCCCGTTTTTGTTTTTGTTTTCGCATCTCACTAGTCTCTATGTCTTCTGCATCTCCAACTAAGTCAACGAGTCCTAAATCAGGCTCGACGACAAAAGAGTCCGACAACTCTTGTTCTTGGTAAACAACATCAACCTCATCATCAAGGTATCCAACATCGTCTGGTGTATATCATCTGCATGCACCCTCTTCGTCGACGTGCTCTCCGTGAAGGAGTTCCCCAAGAAGCTCCTCCTCAAGAACCTCCCCGGTGACTTGGACATCATATGCACGTACCCCATGTTCGACCCAGAGTCAGCGCGCGATGGCTGGGTCAGCCTCCCCTTCGTGTTCGACAAGGCCCGCGTAGGCGACAACTGCCCCACGAGCCGCGCCAGCGTGGAGGCGTTCCTTGGTATGTTTGCGCAGGAGGGGTGCCAGATGGTGGAGATGCCCTGCACCGAGCACGACAAGCACTCCGCCAAGACGCAGTTCCTGACCCACACGATCGGGCGGATGTTGGCGCTGCTGGTGCTCAAGCTGATGCCCATTAGCACCAAGGGCTATGACACGTTGCTGCGGCTCATCGACAACACCTGCAGCGACAACTTCGACCTCTACAACAACCTCTAGGATGGGCCAACAACTTTAATGGTTAATTACGATGATGATCTAGACACCGACGAACAAGACAGTAATTGACCGATGAATAGGTTCTACCATATCCGTCTCTCTCATCGCGGCGGTGCCCTTCGCCCGACCAATGTTATCAAGTCGCCTAATCGACCCTAGTCGCCTAAGGGGCAACTAGGTCGACTAGGTTGATTAGTCATCGACTAGGGCAACTAATCGACCCTAGTCAATCCCTAGTCAACCTCCTAATTGTCCAGAGGTTTTTGGAAAATATTACTAGTCGATAGTATATAGCAGTGCAACACTACAACAAGTAATAACATTACACGAAAAGGGAGAAGGGCCCGGTGCTGAGAAAGGAGTAGGAGCACTGCAGGGAGGTGGAGCTTCGTGCTCCTGGAGCAGGGAGACGGGCAAGAGAGGGGCACTACAGGGCGGTGCATAGGGGAGATTTGGGAGGCTGACAGGGAGGGGCGGCGGTGGGGGGCAGACAGGGCGGGGCGGCGCACAGCAGCGTCACAACTGTGCTGCTGGAGACGGAATAGAGTAGGCACATAGGCACTAGAAGAGGTGAGAACAATAGCCTTAATGCGTCGGGCGGGTCCTAATGTATTTGAACCGTTGGATGAGTATATGGGTATATAAAGCTAACCCTAATTTCTTTTCTCCCACCCATATCTCCTGTGGCAACCCGGCGGTAGCGCAGCGACAACAACCATGGTGGCGGTGGAGGCAGCGAGGCGGCGACTGTGGTACGGAGGCAGCAGAGGCGGCACGATAGTGATCGCGCGAAGGCAGTAGAGGCGGCGCGATGGTGACAGCATGGAGGCAGCGATCTTTTGCGGCGGCAAGGGCGGCGTAGAGGAGGTGGCGGCGGTGAGGGCGGCGCAGGGAGGGGGCGGCAGCGAGGGCAGCACTGGGGAGGGGCGGCGGCGCAGGGGAGGGGGCAGGGGCGGCGGCTAGGGCAGCGCAGGGGAGGAGGCGGCGGCAAGGGCGGCGCAATGAGGGGGCGGCGCAGGGGAGGGAGCAGCGCAGGGGAGGGGACGGCAATGAGGGCGGTGCAGGGAAGGGGCGGCGGCAAGGGCGACACTGGAGAGGGGAGAGGGCGGCAGTGCAGGGGAGAGGGGAGGAGGGGCAACTGGAGGTAGGGGGTGACGGGGAGAGGCGGCGGCGTACCTGGGAGGAGGCGGAGAACGGCGGTGGCGACGAACGGCGGCGGTGGAGTCGGGGGCGCGATGGAGGTGTCGTGGGCGCGGGCGGCGGTGTGGAGACGGGTGGGAAAACTGGCGGGTGTGCGGGGCATAGTGAAAAATTCTTGTCGACGATGGTGTAGCTCAACCGTCGTCGATAAGGCTCTATCGATGACGGCTAAAATGGACCATCGTCGATAACTTCTCGGATGGGCCCGGTTGCGGCCCATAATATTGACGGGGCCTAATCGACGACGGTGAACCATCATCAATAATTTTTAGATGACGGTTTTGAGCCCACCGTCGTGGATAATGGTGTTATTGACGACGGTTATTTAGCCGTCGTCAATTAGTAAAATAACAATGGGGCCGTCGTCAATAATTATGGCCGTCGTCTACTGCCGCATTTCCTGTAGTGTCGGTTGTCGATTTAATTTTGTTTCTAGGTGCAACCAATTTCCAATTCGTTCATGAATGTTGTTCACCACCTCTTGACGCACATCTCAGTCAAATTTCAGTAGCAGCCATCGAGGAATTGCTGAGTTCCATGAGTTTTCCCCAACGCCTTCTAAAATGGCGCCGTTCTCCGTCGAGACCCAACCTTCGGCCAATTTATCCACAATTTTGATCCATAATCATGTTCTCCTTTGTTTCTACGGTTAATTTGGTGAAAATCCCGTTCGATTTGTTGCAAAAGTAATTGAAATCAAGCTCACCCTAGGTGCTTCAGCTGCTGGTCGAGCGCCCCTACTGGAGGTTGAAGACAACCCTACCAGTAGGGCCCAGGGTTAAATGAGTTAGACGATTTTCTCTGTGCGGGTTCTATGCTGAACTTAGAAAATCTATATCTCCTAGAATACTTATTAAAAAATTCCCAAATAAATTTTGTTGGAACCATAATGATCTATACTTTCAAGTGTTGCACTTGAATCTGTATCAAAATCCATAATTTGACCTCAATATTTCTATGAAACAAAATGCTATTGGAATTTATTACTGGTGCTACATTCATTCAAAAATTCCCAAACTTGGCAAAATCATTACAAATAATTCCATTAAGTACCAGTAAAAGTTTTAGGTCCATTTGATTTGATTTGAGTATCCAAATTGTGTTTCCAATCTATATGTACCTGAAAATTCCAAAATGTCCAGAAACATTTCAAAAAATTGTCCAAACTTCTAAATTCAATATCTCACAGTATAATGCTTATAAAATTATGAAACAAATTTTGTTGAGTAACTATTGACTTACTCTAAATATAACATCCACTTTTGTCCATGTTAAAGTCACAGATTGTCCATGAAAATTCTCAGAAGGATTTATCTACATTGAATTTTATACAACAGAGACTTCCAAGAATTTATCCCAATTTTGGGCAGATCATCACTTATTGTACCTAGTGTTCTCTGTAAAATTTACAGAACCAGGGGGCTTTATTTCATATACTTAACTATCTTTCCATTAAGCTATATCATAATACCGGTATTGATTAACTTGCATAATTCTTTGCATATCGATTAGTTGCCGAGCTCAAGAGGACCCTGAAGCTACTTGAAGTCATCCCTCTGGAGATTATTTTTGATACCGTCTTGTAGCCAGGCAAGCCCCAGTTTGCATTTAAGCGCTATTACAAAATTTTGTTTGTATCACCTATGTCAGGGTGAGTTATATGCATTAGGGCTAAGGTGATTGAAAATCCACTTGCATGACCAGATCACCCCATTGAGTATTTGGGTAGTTGTTAAGTCATCGTGTATACTACGCTATGCTAAATGTTGTATAGGATTTGGTAGAAGTCGAGTAGTTGCAATCTACTCGCATGGCTAGGACTTTTTCACACGAGATTGGTTCAAAGAAATAGAGTAGTAATCTGAATATGAGACAGGGTAGGGGTGTAGGATGCTGCAAGACGTGGTCTTAGATGTATAGCCCCGCCTATGTCAGTTAAGGACCGATCTGTATGCCGTCCTACTGAGCAAGTTTTAAGTGTACCAGAGTCATACTGGATATATGGGGTCCAGGAAACCAATGTACCTTGGAAAGCCTTTGTTGAGACTTCTTCGATCGCCTCAGGCTTTCGTCCGCAGCACAATAGACGGAAACTCGCTCATGAAATCTTCATAGCAGAAAGGTGCACCGTGAGTGGGAATACTATCCTAGACGATTGAATTGATTCAACTTGGGCGGAACTTGAGAAAGGTTGCTGCGTACGACGTCCGTGGAGTGCACCTACGTGGCTTCCAGTACGGGTGTACATGTTGTGTATTCCGGGTATTTTTGATTCGAATCACCGTCCCTCGCGGATATGACTACCACTTGTTCACTGAGTTGTAACGTAGTTAATACTTGCACTTGAGATGCAAATTAATTACTGCTGGTCTGAACATTATATTATCATTGTATTGCTATGTTGTATGTATTAGTATTGTGCACACTAAATTTATTTTTCCACCTTGGGCATGTAGCATCGAGATGAAGCGTTCCTTGTTTGATTGTGGAGTTACGATGTTGCCCGCACAAGGTTTAAGATACTGCTAATAAATCTGAAAATAAGGATCCACATTTAGGCGAGTCCGTTATGCAAATATGCCATCCTATGTTTATGTCTTTACCCTCATGTAGAGTTCCATGTTTAGGTGAGACAGTTAAGTCTTGCTGAGCCTTCGTGCTCACAATTGCTATATAAGTTGTTTTGCAGGTACTAACCTCTATGCTTATGATTATGGTTGTTCGATGAGACTCGAAACTCTCCAAGCGGTATACTCATGGATAACCTTGCCGCTGCTGTTTGATCTTCATGGCTAGTGAGGAGCATCCGTGGGCTGGATGGCTTCTTTTTTGCTTATTAGACTTGAGTACGAGAGTTGTAATCTTATCTTCCGCCGTAGTTTATTTTTATATAAACTATTTGTAAACTGAACATCTTTGTAAATTTCAGCAAATGATTTATGTAATACGTCTTCCTTTACATTTGTGCTGTTGGGTGCCGCATCGCACGTCACCACCCAATGCGATTCCTGGAAATTGTGGACCCGATCCTCATAGCCTGGTATCAGAGCCGCGTTGGGAATAGCACACTAAATAAGGATTGTATTACGAGAAAAATATATGACACGGTGAGGATATGGTACTAGGCCTACATAAGGACTATATTAGCATAAGTTAGTAAGGTGGCAAAGCTAACTTATGTGTTTTTATATTCTGTAACAATGCTCCAACGTCAGGTAAGAGATAAGGTACGCCACCGCAAGCGGATCAATTGCATTAAGCTCACCATGTGAGAGGTAGCATGTGATTGTTTCCGTGGGTTAGCACGGAAAGTCATTATGAGTCTCTGAAACTCTTCATGTTTCTGAGAATATATGACATGCGGTACCCCAGCATGCTTCAAAATTAGTGGGAGCCCCTGTCGGGTGGGATATAACCCGATGCACCTCCTACTGATGCAGCATTATGCAAAGACGTGGGACCCCGTCGGGTGGTAGAAAATCCGGTCATGTACCTCGAGACGTGGCTTAGCTCGGGGCGGCCAGTATGGAATGATACGGAACGAATGTTTTTACTTTCATATATATTATTGTGACTGCCTGCAATGATCGCCCGTGTTGGTTGTGCCGCACGTCACCATAATGAGTGTTTTGTAAATTGTGTCTTATGCAGCACTGACCACGTGATCGTATTGTGCTTAGGAATCATTTGCGAGTAAACCTCATTAAGGCCACCGTTGATACGTATGCCAGAATACTGGCTTAGAATTTTTACTTTGTGAGACACGTAGTACCGACATGTATTCTATTGTTGCATTAACCACCTTGCTGTAAAATGGAACTGAGAATATGTAAAGATACTTATATTAGCTATCGAGTTCTGATTTTGAACTAAGTTTTCAAAATTGGAGTTGGTTTTGAAGTCACCGATTCAAAAACAGACTGTTCTGTTTTCTTCCAGAAAAAGACCTAACTTTGAGAAACCTATCTCCCAGAAGAAAACTCCAATGAATGTGTATCTTACATGGATGGAAATTTTAGGAAGTCCTTTAAAACTGTTATGTTCAACTACCTAACTTAATTCCCCTCTAACCTGTTCAATATTTCAAATTTCCAAAAATCTGCCAAACTGGACAGAAGCTGGAACCCTCTCTGGACTCCTTACTGTTTTGACCATATCTCCCTCTAGAAAAATCAAACAGGACCGTACAAGAAATTTCTGGAATCCTTATAATGTGTATTACAAATTTGTAAATTGTGGCTTTTGTAAATTATGCTATTTTACATCTGGAAATTGTGGCCCAAAATCAGCATAAACAAATGAGATGCTGTCAAAATTTCCAGAAAAACTGTCAGGTTTACAATGCCATATCTCCTCAACCAGAAAAAATATAGAGGCAAACCAATACTTTTTCGAAAGGTCTTGAAGTGTATTTCATCTTAGTAGTTTACCTCAGATCGGATTCCGCCATTTACTTGGTTAAATTTGTGTTTGAGTACAAGCTGGTCAGGTTTAACAGAAACACCATTGGTTTGACATAGCTTGGTCTTGTTATGAATCTGGTCCTCGATTTCACTTCGAGAAGTGTTGTAACAGACCAGATGTCGATACTTAACCATTTACTAGTGGAATTGAGGGTTTGACCCACTCAAACCTCTTATCTTTTTATGACCATGTTTGTATCATATTGAAGATAAGAGAGTGTATTCGCACGATAACACGCATAACGTCCCGTTGCGACCAATAATAGTCAAAATGAACTTCAATCCATGGAGTTTATTATTTTGGAGATCGCTATTGTGACATAGGTCCAGGGATAATATATTTGGTATAAAGTTTACACTTTATCAATATCTGACTGTTATGAAAGTTTGGTTATCAATACACAAACTATTGTTTCCATCCTATTGTGACCTTGCAATATCACGTCTCATGTTGGATTCGTGGCTGTGGATGCAGAATGGTGCGCACTAGGTCCGTCGTTCAAGTTAGGGAGGGGATGACTCCCGAGAGCCGGAACAGCCGGCGCAACAGCCACCTCCATCTCCGCTTACATTGGCGGATGATATCGCAGCCATGGTGGGTTCGCACAACGAGCGGACCGAGCTGCTGCGAACCCTCGTGCAGATTACGTCCTATCAGGGGGGACGTCATGCCGAAGCCAATCGTGAACCTCAGCAAGCAACATATCTGGAATTCTTGGCGACTGCACCCCCCCCCCCCCCCCCCCCCCCCCCCCGGTGTTCAGTGGTGATGGTGAACCTCTAGATACGGTCCATTGGCTCCGCACCATTGAAGCTAAGTTCAGACTGCTACAGTGCAGTGATCATATGAAGGTTTTATATGCAGCATAACAACTATATGGCATCGCCGGTGCTTGGTGGGCGAACCACATCGCCTCCTTGGCTGCTAGACAGCAAGTCACTTGGACAGAGTTCCGGGAGGCATTCCACGCCTATCATGTTCCTCCCGCCATTATGAGAAGGAAGCTTCAGAAATTTCTTGATTTGAAGCAAGGAGGCATGAGTTCTCAAGAATACTCCAAAGTCTTTATTAATCTAGCGCAATATGCGTCGGAGTATGTGAGTACGGAGGATTAGAAGTGAGAGTATTTCTATCGGGGTCTAAACCCCATGTTAAAAGACAAACTTGAATTGTTCAATCACGAATCGTTCAATGCTATGCGTAATGCCGCGATTCTGCAAGAGGATGCCATATGTGAGTGGATCGCTGAGGAGTCAAAGAAGAGACTTGCCATGCAGGACAGCCCACATAATGTTCCTCAAAAGTACCATGTGGTATACCGATCACCGTCCAGTCAGAGATGGCAGCCAGCTGTACAATCGAGTTTATATCAAATTCATCAGTTTGGAGAATCAGGTTTCCGACCAGCAGTACAGCAGCAGCAGGAAATGTCCCAATTTGTTCCACGGGCATTTGTCTCACCACAAGATGCAGACTTATTCAAGCCTCAAATCAACGGGACGTTGAATCAGTATAAGTGTTTCACATGTGATCGTGTTGGGCACAATACCAAGGATTGCCAAGAGAAGATGTTGAGCAGCAGGCAAGTACCAGTACAACGGTGTATTCAGTCCCGTATTCAACCAGAGAGGAAAACACTGCAAACCGAATGTGTTCAACATATAGAGATCGAGGGTATTCCGGAGGGAGCACCGGTGCTAGCAGGCATGTTTGCTATCAAAGACATACCCATCCTCATAATCTTCGATTCCGTTGCTACCCACAATTTTATCAGTAAATCATGTGTGGATCAGCACCAATTATCCACCAATACTTCCAAGAATAGTTATCTTATAAGTTCACCGGGTGGAAGTATCTCTGCTAGTCAGATTGTTCCCCGAGCAGCTCTAAGTTTGGGAGGCAAGATATATCCAAGGTCGCTGATTATATTGGATGGACAGAAGATCAACATAATATTGGGGATGTCATGGTTGAACCATCACGTTGCCGTTCTTAATATCGGTATCCGGACTGTCCAAATTGACTCTCCGATGCACGGACAACACGAACTGGTTTCAAACAGCATGGAGCGGGATAATGCAGCTGTATATAACACTGAAGCAACTAAACTTGAAGATATTCCGATGGTCCGTGAGTATCCCGATGTGTTTCCCGATGACTTACCGGGCATGCCGTCTGAACGTGACGTTGAGTTCAAGATTGAACTTGTACTGGGAACGACACTGATCTCTCGAAGACCGTATCGAATGGCGCCTAATGAGTTAGCTGAATTAAAGGAGCATTTGAAAGACCTTTTGGACAAGGGTTTTATTCGCCCAAGCT
The DNA here is from genome assembly GCA_036927565.1 of Tuctoria greenei. Lineage (NCBI taxonomy): Eukaryota > Viridiplantae > Streptophyta > Magnoliopsida > Poales > Poaceae > Tuctoria > Tuctoria greenei. The sequence goes on along the minus strand of JAYESD010000003.1, from coordinate 38,733,190 downwards.
TGTCACCTTGGGGCTGCTCAGCACTGTTCGTTAAGAAGAAGGATGAAATAGTGCGGTTATGCGTGGATTTTCAAGCGCTCAATGCCTTGACTATAAAGAACAAGTACCCGGCACCCCGCGTCGACATTCTTTTCAATCAACTTGTTGGTGCGAGGGTGTTCTCAAAGATGGATCTTCAGTCCGGATATCATCAAATCAAAAGCCGATTGGAGGATATACTGAAGACGGAATTCTTGACGTGATATGGATTATACGAGTATCTTGTCATGTGTTTTGGTCTCACCAACGCTCTGACTCACTTTATGTATCTCATGAACTCAGTATTCATGCCGGAGTTGGACAAGTTCGTCGTGGTCTTCATCGACGACATATTGGTTTGTTCCAACTCAGAGGAAGAACATGCTGAACATCTGCATATTGTGCTGCAACGGTTGAGAGAACATAAGCTCTATGCAAAATTCAGCAAGTGTGTATTTTGGATCAGCCAAGTACCATTCTTGGGACAAATTATTTCAGCTGAGGGCATCGCTGTGGACCCAAGTAAGATTGTTCAAGTGCTGAAATGGCAATCTCCTAAGTCCGTACATGAAATCTGAAGTTTCCTCGGTTTAGCGGGATATTATCGGAGGTTCACCCCGAGCTTCTAAAAAATCGCTAAACCGATGACGGAGCTACGGAAAAAGGGCACCAAATATTTTTGGAGTTCAGCTTGTGAAGAAGCATTCAAGACATTAGTGCAACACCTTAAAACAGCCCCGATTCTTTCTCAGCCAGACACGACAAAACCGTTTGACATTTATTGCGATCCATCTGGCATCGGACTTGGCTGCATTCTTATGCAAGAAGGACGTGTGGTCGCGTATGGATCTTGACAACTCCGAAACCACGAGCAGCACTATCCGACTCACGATCTTGAGCTCACTACTGTGGTATTGGCATTAAAAATGTGGAGGCATTACTTGCTTGGAAATCTTGTACACCTCTACACCGACCACAAGAGTTTGAAATATATCTTCACGCAAATGGAGCTGAATATGAGACAACGAAGGTGGTTAGATCTGATCAAAGATTAAAAAATTGAAATTCACTACCACCCTGGTAAAGCGAACGTGGTTGCCGACACGCTTAGTCGGAAAGCCCATGTCCACAACATCACCATGGCCGAAATGGAAGATGAGGAACCAAGTCTATATGTGATTCCATATGGGGCTCTCAATAATCTTGCTCTCATTCCCACCATCCGAGAGGAAATTATTGAAGCCCAAAAGAAGGACAGGGGCATGTCACACATACGAGAAAGAGTGGACAGCGGGGAGGTAAAATGTTTCTGGAAAGATGATAACGATACATTATGGTTCAAGGACCAGATAGTTGTACCCCAGGATGTTAAGCTCCGGAAGAAAATATTGGATGAAGCTCACATGTCAAAATTTTCTATTCATCCGGGCAGCAATAAAATGTATCAAGATTTGAAGACCAAGTTTTGTTAGACACGGATGAAGCGGGAAATAGCGAAGTACGTATCCGAATGTGATATGTGTCGGCGAGTGAAGGTCGACCAAATACGGAAAGCAGGACAGCTACAACTGCTGAATATTCCGGCATGAAAATGGGAGGATGTGAGTATGGACTTCATCGTCGGATTACCATTCACATTCCGGAAGCATGATTCGATTTGGGTGATAGTCAACCGACTAACCAAATCAGCACACTTCATTCCGATCAATGTTGGATTTGTTGCTAAACAGTATGTGGAGTTGTACATTGCACAGATCTTATGTTTACATGGTGTTCCGAAGACCATAATTTCAGATCGGGGTGTGCTGTTCGTTGCTCGTTTCTAGGAGCAGCTGCACGCCTCGTTGGGTACTAAACTGATTAGAAGCTCCGCATATCATCCACAGACCAATGGACAAACCTAGAGGGTGTACCAAGTCCTTGAAGACATGTTGCATGCATGTGCCATCCACCATGGTAAATATTGGGATGCTCATTTACCTTTGGCGGAATTCTTGTACAACAACGATTATCAAGCGAGTATCAGGATGGCACCATATGAAGCTCTCCATGGTCGGAAATGCCGCGCCCCACCGAATTGGTGCGAGTCCGGCAAAAGAGTGACATTCGGGATTAATCTAGTCAACGAAGCCAAGGAACAAGTTCGAATCATTCAAGCGAACTTGAGAGTGGCTCAATCTCGACAGAAGAATTATGCGGACAAGCGGCATCGCCCGTTGCAGTTCAATGTCGGGGATCACATATACCTACACGTGTATCCAATGAAAGGAATTCACCGGTTCGGAGTAAAAGGAAAGCTAGCTCCCGGGTTTACTGGTCCGTTTGCTATCACAGAGAAATGCGGACCTGTGGCTTATAGATTGGAATTGCCGGCATATCTCACTGGTATCCACGATATTTTCCACGTATCCCAGCTTCCGAAATGTCTCAAGTTCACAGCTGCAGTCCACACGGATGAGGTCGGCGAGTTGCCACCATATCTCAGAGCAACCATACCGCTGAAGAAGCGAAATGGGAATCCGAAGAACATCTCCGCTCCAACTATCCGAATTTCTTATCGTCTCATATCCGGTAATTTCTCTCGTACTTTTATCTCTTCATTGTAATCTCGGGACAAGATTCTTAAAAGGGGGGAGGAATGTCAAAGCCCTAATTTCCATAATGCAAACATCAGTTGGGACAAAAAATTTTGAATGACAAAAAGAAATAAAAAGGAAATGAGAAAAACAAATTAATTGAAACTCCAAAAGAGGGAATTCAAAAAAATAAAGTTAGCTACTGTTCAAATGAAGTTAACATGAAGATTTGAGTTGACCATTGGATTCCAAATATTTCAAATTGCCTCCCTGCAAACTTTCATAATTTTTTAAGCAAGTTTGCTATTTAATTCAATAGCTACATTGAATTCATCTCAAATTCAAATTCAAGTTTGAATTCAAATTAAACTTTGTCAAATCAACAATCTGAATTCATAATCAAATTCTCCATAATTAATCGAGCCTTCCCACAAATATCTAGCAAAATTTTGGACTGAATTAGGTGGTAGAAGTGAATGAGCAAGGATGAGGATGAGGCAGAGAAGTGGGACCCACTTGTCATGCAGTGTGCTCTGCTCTTTTCTTCCCAGGGTGACACCACACACATGCAAATGGACACCCAACTGCCTGTGTGCTGGCTTCATGCCTTGGTTGTGAAGCCAGCTGAGCTGCAGATAAGGGGAGAGCTGATCCTTTCACTTGCTCACGGTGCAACACAACAGCAAACTTTCTCCTCCTCTATTTTTCTTTTTCCCCAGTAACCACCTCACTTGTGCTTCGTTTAGCAGCTGTTCCTTGCCGATTCTCACCTCAGCCCTTGAAGCAAAAAGGTGTGCCAACACTCCTAGATTCCTCTGGCAAAGTTTCAGGTCAAGCTATGGCTCCTAGCTCGCTAGTTTCAAATTTTATCGAAGCTAGTTCATACCTATGTCACTAGGTCGTCGATTTAATTTTGTTTCTAGGTGCAACCAATTTCCAATTCGTTCGTGAATGTTGTTCACCACCTCTTGACGCACATTTCAGTCAAATTTCAGTAGCATCCATCGAGAAATTTCTGAGTTCCACGAGTTTTCCCCAACGCCTTCTAAAATGGCGCTATTCTCTGTCGAGACCCAACCTTCGGCCAATCTATCCACGATTTTGATCTATAATCATGTTCTCCTTGTTTCTATGGTTAATTTGGTGAAAATCCCATTCGACTTGGTGCAAAAATGAGTGAAATCGAGCTCACCCTAGGTGCTTCAGCCGCTGGTCGAGCGCCCCTACTGGAGGTTGAAGACAACCCAGCCAGTAGGGCCCACGGTTAAATGAGTTAGACGATTTTCTTTGTGCGGGTTCTATGCAGAACTTAGAAAATCTATATCTCCTAGAATACTTGTCCAAAAATTCCCAAATAAATGTTTTTGGAACCAGGATGATCTCTACTTTCAGGTGGTGCACTTGGATCTGTATGAAAATCCATAATTTGACCCCAATAATTCCATGAAGCAAAATTCTATTGGAATTTATCACTGGTGCTACATTCATTAAAAAATTCCCAAACTTGGAAAAATCATTCCAAATAATTCCCTTAAGTCCCAGTAATAGTTTCAGGTCCGTTTGAGTTGATTTGAGTAGCCAAATTGTGTTTCCAATCTATATGTACCTAAAAATTCTAAAATGTCCAGAAACATTTCAGCAAATTGTCCAAACTTCTAAATTTAATATCTCACAGTATAATGCTAATAAAATTATGAAACAATTTTTTTTTGAGTCACTCTTGACCTCCTTTTGGCCAAATTAAAGTCCCAGATTGTCCATGAAAATTCTAGGAAGGATTTATCTACATTAAATTTTATACAACAGAGACTTCCAAGAATTTATCCCAATTTTGGCCAGAACCTCACTCATAGTACCTAGTGTCCTCTGTAAAATTTACAGAACCAGGGGGCTTAATTTCATATACTTAACTATCTTTCCATTAAGCTATATCATAATACCGATATTGATTAACTTGCATAATTCTTTGCATATCGATTAGTTGCCGAGCTCAAGAGGACCCTGAAGCTACTTGAAGCCATCCCTCTGGAGATTAACTTTGATACCGTCTTGTAGCCAGGCAAGCCCCAGTTTTCATTTAAGCGCTATTACAAAATTTTGATTTGTATCACCTATGTCAGGGTGAGTTATGTGCATTAGGGCTAAGGTGATTGAAAATCCACTTGCATGACCAGATCACCCCATTGAGTATTTGGGTAGTTGTTAAGTCATCGTGTATACTATGTTATGCTAAATGTTGTATAGGATTTGATAGAAGTCGAGTAGTTGCAATCTACTCGCATGGCTAGGACTTTTTCACACGAGATTGGTTCAAAGAAATAGAGTAGTAATCTGAATATGAGACAGGGTAGGGGTGTAGGATACAGCAAGACGTGGTCTTAGGTGTATAGCCCCGCCTATGTCAGTTAAGGACCGATCTGTATGCCGCCCTGCTGAGCAAGTTTGAAGTGTACCGGAGTCATACTGGATATATGGGGTCCAGGAAACCACTGTACCTTGGAAAGCCTTTGTTGAGACTTCTTCGATCGCCTCAGGCTTTCGTCCGCAGCACAATAGACGGAAACTCACTCATGACATCTTCATAGAAGAAAGGTGCACCGTGAGTGGGAATACTATCCTAGATGATTGAATCGATTCAACTTGGGCGGAACTTGAGAAAGGTTGCTGCGTACGACATCCGTGGAGTGCACCTACGTGGCTTCCAGTACGGGTGTACGTGTTGTGTATTCCGGGTATTTTTGATTCGAATCACCGTCCCTCGCGGATATGACTACCACTTGTTCACTGAGTTGTAACGCAGTTAATACTTGCACTTGAGATGAGAATTAATTACTGCTGGTCTGAACATTATATTATCATTGTATTGCTATGTTGTATGTATTAGTATTGTGCACACTAAATTTATTTTTCCACCTTGGGCATGCAGCATCGTGATGAAGCGTTCCTTGTTTGATTGTGGAGTTACGATGTTGCCCGCACAAGGTTTAAGCTGCTGCTAATAAATCTGAAAATAAGGATCCACATTTAGGCGAGTCCGTTATGCAAATATGCCATCCTATGTTTATGTCTTTACCCTCATGTAGAGTTCGATGTTTAGGTGAGACAGTTAAGTCTTGCTGAGCCTTCGTGCTCACAGTTGCTATATAAGTTGTTTTGCAGGTACTAACCTCTATGCTTATGATTATGGTTGTTCGATGAGACTTGAAACTCTCCAAGCAGTATACTCATGGATAACCTTGCCGCTGCTGTTTGATCTTCATGGCTAGTGAGGAGCATTCGTGGGCTAGATAGCTTCTTTTTTGCTTATTAGACTTGAGTACGAGAGTTGTAATCTTATCTTCCGCTGTAGTTTATTTTTATATAAACTATTTGTAAACTGAACATCTTTGTAAATTTCAGCAAATGATTTATGTAATACGTCTTCCTTTACATGTGTGCTGTTGGGTGCCGCATCGCACGTCACCACCCAATGCGATTCCTGGAAAGTGTGGATCCGATCATCACAGCCTGGAATCAGAGCCGTGTTGGGAATAGCACACTAAATAAGGATTGTATTACGAGAAAAATATAGGACACGGTGATGATATGGTACTAGGCCTACATAAGGACTATATTAGCATAAGTTAGTAAGGTGGCAAAGCTAACTTATGTGTTTTTATATTCCGTAACAATGCTCCAACATCAGGTAAGAGATAAGGTACGCCACCACAAGTGTATCAATTGCATTAAGCTCACCATGTGAGAGGTAGCATGTGATTGTTTCCTTGGGTTAGCACGGAAAGTCAATATGAGTCTAGAGTGAGTTATTTGCATTAGGGCTAAGGTGATTGAAAATCCACTTGCATGACCAGATCACCCCATTGAGTATTTGGGTAGTTGTTAAGTCATCCTGTAGACTATGCTATGCTAAATGTTGTATAGGATTCGGTTGAAGTCGAGTAGTTCGAATCTACTCGCATGGCAAGCACTTTTCCACACGGGATTGGTTCAAAGAAATGGAGTAGTAATATGAATATGAGACCGGGCAGGGGTGTAGGATGCAACAAGACGTGGTCTTGGGTGCGTAGTCCTGCATTTGTCGATTAAGGACTGATCTATATGCCGTCCTGCTGAGCAAGTATTAACTGTACCAGAGTCATACTAGATATATGGGGTCCAGGAAACCGATGTACCTTGGGAAGCCTTTGTTGAGACTTTTTCGATCGCATCAGGCTTTCGGCCGCAGCACAGTAGACGAAAACACGCTCATGACATCTTCACAGCGAAAAGGTGCACCGTGAGTGAGAATACTGTCCTAGACGATTGAATCGATTCAACTTGGGCGGAACTTGAGAAAGTTGTTGCGTACGACATCCGTGGAGTGCACCTACGTGGCTTCCAGTACGGGCGTACATGTCATGTATTCTGAGTATCTTTGATTCAAATCACTGTCCCTCGCAGATATGAGTACCACTTGTTCACTGAGTTGTGACGTAGTTAATACTTGCACCTGAGGTGAGAATTAATTACTGCTGTTCTGAACATTATATTATCATTTTGTTGCTATGTTGTATGTATTAGTATTGTGCACACTAAATTTATTTTTCCACCTTGGGCATGCAGCATCGTGATGAAGCGTTTCTTGTTTGATTGTGGAGTTACGATGTTGCCCGCACAAGGTTTAAGCTGCTGCTAATAAATCTGAAAATAAGGATCCACATTTAGGCGAATCCGTTATGCAAATCTGCCATCCTATGTTTATGTCTTTACCCTCATGTAGAGTTCCATGTTTAGGTGAGATGATTAAGTCTTGCTGAGCCTTCGTGCTCATGGTTGCTATATAAGTTGTTTTGCAGGTACTAACCTCTATGCTTATGATTATGGTTGTCCGATGAGACTTGGTACTCTTCGAGTGGTATACTCATGGGGAACCTTGCCGCTGCTGTTTGACCTTCGTGGCTAGTGAGGAGCATCCGTGGGCTGGACGGCTTCTCTTTTGCTTATTAGACTTGACTACGAGAGTTGCAATTTTATCTTCCGCTTTAGTTTATTTTATATAAACTATTTGTAAACTAAACATCTTTGTAAATTTCAGCAAATGATTTATATAATACATGTTCCTTTACATGTGTGCTGTTGGGTGCCGCATCGCACGACACCACCCAATGCGATTCTTGGAAAGTGTGGACCCGGTCCTCACATTAAATTTCATCCCAGCCAATCAAGCGTTGACACATGGCACCACATGGATCAAATGGCCCACAAACAGAAGTATTCGGGGCCATCCAACAATGTAGCACCCATATCATCGAATGGGACCCACCTGTCAGTCACCTGGAGGAAGAAATGGCCGTTTGGAGCCAGGACCAGGTCGGCTGAACCACCAGGTCAGCCGACCCCTTCCTGGCACTAAACACGATCAAATGACATGTGTTGGCTCCTCCCGCCTTGAAGAAGTCAGTGATGACTGATTCGCGCGCTTTTGGTGGCGGGAAACGACTCTTCTCGAAGCTATAAATAGGACCCCTAACCTCTCACTTCAAAACACACCACTTGAGCATCAATCTATTGTATACACTAGTTCTCTTAGTCCTTAGTGGAGTTAGGCTATAGAGAGGAGAGCCTCTAGTCCCAAGTCCATGTTGAGAAAGGTATGACTCATGTATCTTTTCTTATATTTGTGACTTTATGCATAATAAAGATATTATATTTAGTTTTCTTTTATTCATATACTTGGATGAAGCGTTTCTTGTTTGATTGTGGATTCCATTTATGTGGTAGGAGTAGTCTTTATGATTATGCCATATCACTCTTAATCTATCATCATAAACACTACGAACCTCCACTATAGTCTAATTAGTTATGATATGATCATGTTAATATGAATAACTTATGCTATGTCTCAACATTGGTTCAACAATGTTTAGGTTAGTCATTGCCTTAAGATGTCATGATTCTTAAGGTATTTACTTAATATGCTAGCATGGTGCTAGGGTAGTTAAGTAACGTTGGATGTCTCGTAGACCTATGGATTGAAGAGTTAGGCAGTAGGTGGTGACAACCCTATCTGTCCTTTGTAATCCTCCACGTTCGGCTATGCCACATCCTCTTGGTGGGAGTCGTCCTAGTATTGCTAGGGGTAAAGCTAACTTAGACTATGTATATGTATACTAGAAGCATTGTAGGAGCAACTCCCTAACTCTTAGTCTAATCTCCATAGGACCCATCTACCCTTTGGAATAGATCGCTTAGGTGTGTGTCACACTACCCATATATTATCAACTTACCCCTGTCTTGATAATTGATTAGTATCCCATAGCTTGATCATAATAGTAGTGATTACTTTACTCCATTGCCTTCCTTTGGGATAAATACGATACACTTGGGAATACTCTTGGGCGAAATGCTACACAACAGTTTCTGTGCGCTTGCGGACCTCATCTCTTACTGGAGATGATCTGTGACGTCCATAGCCGTCAACAAGCTTTTTTGGCGCCGTTGCCGGGGAAGGCAAAGGAAGTGAAGGATAACTATCACTTGTGATTAAGCTATAGGTACTAGTAGTTATTAGACAGGATTACTATTGTTTGTTTTCTCCTTTTGTGAAAACAGGGTAGTGTTAGCTAACCCATTTCATAGAATGGCCAACAAGGACACCAATACTCTACTTCAAGATGATTCAAGGCGTACCTCAACAAATATCCGCTAGGCAATACCATTGCCTTTCACAGAAGAATTTAAGCTTCCAGTAGAAGCCAAAGTCATCCATTCCCAAGCTTGGGGGAGGCTCCAAGAGTTCTTCTTGGTTTGCCTCCATCATAGGGTGGATAGTTGGCTCTTCATCCAACACTCATGTCATGGGTTGGCTCCACCAATCCATGACTACATTCGTGCTAGAGATGATGGAGTCCTATTCTCATTCATCATGGATGAGAATATGGTCTCTACTCAAGGGATGGATTGAAGGATGCTCTAGTTCCCTTAGCTTGGCATGAACACCACTTAACAAGGTGGACATGCTAGCTATGGAACTACACCTCCCATTGAAGTATCATAAAAGATCAAGTCAATGGAGAAGTGGTTGGAATTATCCAAGCCATGGATATTCACATGATTTATGAAAATCCATGTCAACATGGGCCACATGGGGAATCATTTCCCTAAGACCCATGAGGATTCTTCCTTTCAAACACAACTCCAATGGCTATCACCTACAAGGAGGTCAAGGGTGGAATCAACATCACCCTTGTAATCAAGGAGGTTATGAGGATTTCAAGGGATTTAAGTTCAACTAGCCTACCTTGAAGTACCTTGTCCACGGCCAAGCAAGAAATCAAGACAACATGAAGCTCTTGGCCAAGGACAAGAAACATAAAGAGCATTCAAGATCTAATATATCCCAAAATCACTTGTTGGGATTCCTACACTTCAACCAAGCCCATGCAACCTAGGACAAGTGACATTGTGGATGAAGCGTTTATTGTTTGATTGTGGAGTCCACATGTCATCATGCCCAAGGAAGCTTTTGATCCATGATCAAATTATGGGTTAACCTTAAGGGATACCAAGAGGGTCAAAGTGGCACCCGAAAAAGAAGGACAAGCCTCACCATGATCATAAGAGAATATCTTCAAGAGCGAGAAGCCGTCACTACATCAACAAGTCTTCATCAAGACGACGAAGAGGCTAGGGCCACCATGTGGCCCACATGTCCAACTAACATGCCAAAGGAGTTTTGGCATGTGAATCATGAGAAGTTATCCACATCTTCGACTCTAGGATCGGACGACAAATCGTCGCACTAAAATGGACGAAGGTAAGTCCCACTCATCGGACTTCAAAAAAAAAATCGGTTATGCCTTGACAATAGGTTAATTGGTAGTTATCTCATATTTGCTTTCCCAATTGCATATTCGAATTCCCCATCAATCTTTCAATTTGCATTTTGCATGTTTGAATTTTCACACTTGCATGTTGGAAAGTAAAATTTCCAACCAACATAAAACTAAAATTTGAATTAGGAAATAAATGTATTTGGATATGAACCTTGGACATAACCACTTGAATTCATCTACCTAATTCAAAACAAAAATATTTTCCTTAATATTCATTGCATTTGCAAGTTGCTTCAAGTTGGGAAAAACAATTTGACAATGGGTACAACATGCTTTTTAGCTAACGTAACCCGTTTTCGAGTTGTTTTGTTTGTTTTTGATTTTAGTGCAGCAAGGGCAAAATTTGTAAAGAGGTTGGAAGGCCCCATTAAGCACATATCCCTCCATCGATCTCATTTTAAGTTCATGGTGGAGGAATGCTCAAGATGGTCGTCTAATGGAGGAACAAGATGAAGTTAATTCAACTCCAACCTCAACTTAGCAGAAGACATTGAACATGAAGGCTACACCAAAATTCATGGTCGTGAGCTTCTCAGACTAACGACCTTCAACCCAAATTGCTCTTCAATTGAGGTACAAGTTTAAAATTTTCGTCGTTTGAATTGCATTAGGATTGAATGATTTTTGCTTACATTGGTAAGGAAGGTTCACACCTTCTCATCATTCAATTCTTATGCATCCTCACGAGAGTAAGTGTTGGCATCCCTCTTTTTGATTCTTCAAAAAGGAATTTCACCTTACTTGAGAATAAATTTAAACAAGTACCTAGAATTTCATAAAGCATTGCTAAAATTAACTTAGACATTTTCTGCCTAGGTAATGCTTATGGATTGACTTAATGGTTGAATTGTATGTAGCAACCTAGGAATAGTGATGTCCATAAATTTGATTTAAAACTCATTCATGCATGGATCACTAAATTTGGAATTCCTAGGCAAGAAACTAAAAATGTTCAGGAGGATAAATTTGAAAATCTTGTTTGCCATGACCCAATTGATAAATATTTGCTCTTGTAAAAAAATTATGATGGTTAGAAATTTTACAAGATGAAGGGATCCATATAGTGTATTTATATCACTTGCATTGCTATGAGTAGGAGCTTTAGAAAATGTTCAACTTGATTTATCCATAAAGCCCCACTCCTAGCGATGATTCCTACATTGTTCATGATACACCGTAAATGGGACCCAATGCGTCTTTGGTCTTGTTCTTCCCGTGCGTACAAATGAAGATTCGGTTATCTAACCTGAAAATTCATTTGTACAAGTATCAGGAGCTAACCATCCCTCTCTATCATAGAGAGGAAGTTTGCAAGAGTAATATTACTATGCAGGTTTCGGTACCCTGCATACTGGGTACCCCATGATACCGCAAGAAACACCGAAGAGTTCCACCCGTCCGAGTTGAAGACCTCCGAAGGCTACATGTGCTATACAACACTGGACCCACCTCCCTCGTTTGGGTAGCTCCAGCACTGCCACGTGTAATGCAAGAACGGAGCTAACTCCCCCTGTAGGGAAGCTCCGTTCTTGTCACGTGTCCAATGACCCCGAACCTAACCCACAATACAGGGATGCTCTGGTGCTTCCACGTGTATAGTGACTCCGAACCTGCCTCCCCATGATGAGAAGCTCTGGAGTCGCCATGTGTCAAGCCTCCGGACCTAAGATGGCAACGAAGAGACTGGCGGATCTCCAATGGCGCGAACATTTAAGGGACAATTAAACCTACAGTAAGAAGACTTGATTGCATGTCATTAATGCTATATTAATGACATACGATCGGAGGACATATAACAATGGTAATGCCGCAATTAAAGCGAGTTATCACGCTGTTAATTGTGCCTAATATTCACAGATCGTGTATTAGGCAATTAAATCGCTAGGGCCACATGTCGGGCCAGACTGATGTAATGTTCGGTCCTTAGACTATAAAAGGGTTGTGCTGCATGATACATGACAACTAAGCTCACACACTGACAAGTGCCATACACATACATACAACAACAAAACCCGTGGAGTAGGGTGTTACACTCAGGCGGCCCAAACCACATAAAATCTCTCGTGTAGAGGGCTACGATCAACCCCTGTCCTGTCCAAATCTCACACGCTCCAACCAATCAAGAACCTCCATGGGCTACAATCTAGTAGTACCGCGGGAAGTGTCGATCGCCCACTTCGACATTTGGCGCGCCAGGTAGGGGGCATTTGAGATTTCAAGATGGTGAACTCCGCCGCAAGATCATCCAATGACAACGCTGAGCAACCTGCTGGAGGGAATCCCTCCAACATGCAACGACCAATGGGTACTGTTGTCTCGGTGGGCGTCGTACCACCACCACCACCATCTGCTCTGGCTAGCAATGCCGGACAGCAAGATGGGGTCTCAGCGTCAGTCACTGCATCGACGCACAACAATCCTGAGAACACGCTAATTGCTGAACGTACTCTTCTCCAACGCCCACCGCCGCCAGGAGCACCTCAGGGTGCCATGGAGCAGTGGCGTGCTGATGTGGAACATCTGGTTGTAGTTGCAGTTGATGGCCTCAGCAACCAAGGTCCTCCCCCTTTGGGGCAGGCACCATCTCAGCATCGGATCTTGTCTGGAAGACTTGGTCCACAGCACCGGAGACGTTCTGTGTCTCAACAGGTGATGTCGCTGGGTTCCGGGGCACGTCGCACCCACACCACATCGAGACTTTTGACGCACGATCTTTGGTCGGAGCTCGACCGATGATACATACAGTAGGACGGCCGCATCTGTGCGCTTGCGAGAGGCAAGAAGCTCGGGACAACCCTTCTTCTTTGGGAGTACGGGGCAGTTGTTCGGACCTGGCCATGCACCTTCACATGGTCCGATGGCCGCAAAAGTTTTGTCCTCATCTTCCAGAGAAGTTCGAGGGGACTGTCAACCCCGTCGAGTTTCTCCAAATCTACTCCACCGCTATTCTTGCGACAGGGGGCACTGAGGTCGTGATGGCCAACTATCTTCCAGTGGCTCTGACTGGGACCGCCAGGACCTGGTTCATGAGTCTACCGTCTGACTCCATCAACAGTTGGGCAGGGCTATGTCAACAGTTCACCGTCAACTTTGGGAGTTCCTACACCCGGCCCAACACTGAACTGGATCTTTTTGGTGTACAACAAAAGTCGAGAGAATCGCTCTGTTCCTTCATCCAGCGGTTTCTCAAGTACGAAACACCATCCCTTCCATCTCCAATGCTTCTATCATCGTTGCATTTAGACAAGGTGTTAGAGACAAGAAGATGTTGGAGAAGCTGGTGACGAAAGAGGTTACTAGCGTCACGGAGCTATTCAGTCTGGCTGACAAGTGCGCCTGGGCTTCAGAAGGTCGGGAAATGCACTCCAAGCCAGCTCTAGAGGCTAACAAAAAGTCCTCCAAAGCTGAAGCCACTACCTCCAGTAGTGAAAAGAAGAAGAAAAAATCCAACGACAAGAAGAAGCCCTCGGCCAACACACCTACTGATGCGGCAGCTGTAGCTCCGGGTGGCCGGGGGCCACGCCCCGAAAAGCAACCTCGACCTTTGTCAGAAGAAGGCGATGGTCCAAAGATGTGGTGTCCGATCCACAAAATGGACAAACACAATCTAGAAGACCGCCGAGAGGTCCAGAACCTTGTCGAGCGCTACAACAAGCGCCGAGAAGAAGCTCCTTTCCGCTAGTGGAAAGGAAAATAAAAAGTCGACGAAGCTCCGGCTGATATGGAGCTAGGCTTCCAGGACCCCAAGAAGGTCCTAAAGGTTGTGTATAACACAATCAATGATGATTCTGATGTCTCCGACAATGAGCGTCAGAAGACCCTCAACCTAATATATGGAGGGTCCTGGGATATCACTTCCGGTTGCGTCCTCAAGACTATGCGGCGAGAAAGGGTCGCCGCAGCTCCTATCGCCAAGGCAGAACCGCATCGGAAATGGATGGACACTTCCATCACTTTCGATGCTACGAACTGCCTCAGGAACATGATCGGTGCTGGCCAACTGCCATTGATGGTGTCTCCAACCATCAATAATGTCCTGCACTATCATGTCTTGGTAGATGGAGGAGCGCCACTCAACCTCCTAGGCTATGAAGCGTTCGTCAAGATCCAGCTTTGACACTCGGACCTTTGCCCCTCACATCCATTCTCTGGGGTAGGTCCGAGAGGCATCAACTCTCTTGGATCCATTACACTCCCAGTGACCTTCGGGACATGGGAGAAGTATAGGACAAGATGGTCTTTGACCTCGCACATATCAGCTTGCCCTTCAACGCCATCCTAGGTAGGCTTGCCCTATATAGGTTCATGGCCGCAACTCACTACGACTATCTAGTGTTAAAGATGCCGACACCCTCTGGCATTCTCCGGATCCGCACTGCGGGAGTCACTGCGCTGGAAGAGCTCCACACGCTTGCTACAGCATAGGAGGGAACCTCCGGCAAAGAGCTAGCTGCTCAACCTCTGAGCACTCATCATCGAAGCTCAACCTCTACACCACGTGCGCAGCCAAGCGACAACACCGATGTTCCCGTCAAAGTCGTCCAAATTGGTTCCGATGCCGCCCTGAATACCCGTATATCGTGAGGTCTGGACAACAAATAGGAACTCGCGCTCATCACTTTCCTCCCAACGAATGTTGATGTGTTTGCCTGACAACCGTCACAAATGCATGGGATCCCCAGGGAGGTGATTGAGCACAACCTGAAGATTTATCCCGACGCACGACAGTACACTAGAAGCCCCAGAAGCAATCAGTTGAGCAGCCGAACTGCATACGATAGGAGATCAAAAAGCTGCTCGAAGCTGGTTTCATCTGGGAGATTCATCGTCCAAAATGGCTGGCAAACCCAGTCGTTGTACCCAAGGCTGGTGGGAAGCTTCAGATGTGTATCGACTACACCACCTTCAATAAGGCATGTCCAAAGGATCCATTTCCACTACCTAGAATAGATTCGATAGTGGAATCCACCTCCAGGTGTGATCTACTGTGTTTCCTAGATGCATATTCTGGATACCATCAAATCCAAATGTCTAGGGAAGATGAAGATCATACTGCCTTCATAACAGTAGATGGATTGTATTGTTATACTACCATGCCATTCGGTCTCAAAAATGCTGCTTCAACTTTGTGCG